>CM067357.1:55292876-55642876 GCA_034190875.2 Urechis unicinctus
ACAGTCACAATTATACCCCTACCATAGCATCAGCAGCCTATCATATTGTGTCAAATGTATTCTAGTCCTCCATAGGTGAATCTTTACTAATTAATGTTACAGTGAGTATGATACCTAGACCACAGATGTACCATCGAATGAGTCCAATGCAGTCGGTCAATAGTTTTGGGTACCGGGCCCAACCAAGATGCATACATATAGTTAACGACTCATTCCCATGCTCACGAACAATATAATTTCAATGACTCCGCGAGTTAGGTAGACTATTTGTATTTAATCGATTTTTCTCAGTTCCTAGGTAAACGAGTCTCGATCAATACTTATTCTATAAACCTTCCTCATATTTCAGTAAATACGGCTCAAATACTTCATCAATTATAGATTTTCATCATTTTGCAAACATTTGGACTCGATCAATACGTGTTGATAACTCATCTTCAACCTTAAGTCAGAAAGATCGACCGAAACTTCTTTAATCTTCAAAAACTAGTTTTAATTATTCTGTAAACAAACAAATATAAACCAGAAACTATTAATGACTTATCTTTGTTTTTCGGTAAGGTAGACTGGCCAGTACTTTTTTATTCATTCAACCTTATTATCCAGAAGAAAGACTCTTCCAACGCATTCTTATCAACTTGACCTAGTTGTTGCTGTTATCCTCGTAGGACCGACCACGTTGCCTTACCTGCCAGGTGACTTCACGATATCACCGGATATCCCGTGCAATCTAACGGAGCCCGCCGAGGAGCAATGCGCTGACGTCATGCACAGTCAATGTGAAGAGGTCAACGGTCAAGGTTGCTGTATGTGCATAGCGGGATTCGCATGGGACGTCCCATCAGAAAAATGTCAAAGTATGTGAGCATATTATAATGCTACGTATTCATTCTGCTTATGTATTCATCATCTGCCAACCCCCTGCTCTCTTCCACCCCCACACCCCTTCCCTACAACGACTCCGTAAGAGCAGCTGCATAAATTAAAACTATAACGCTAGTGCAAAACGCATAGAGTAGTTACATATAAATAGGTTTATTTAGTTGATATCACAGGGGTGGTCCGGGGCAGGGGGGTGGAGGGCTTGATTTTGGCCACAAATGACAATGAAGGCATTTTTAGTTTCCTGTTCACAATAGCTAAGTTTGATATGTGTAAGCGTATTCGCAAGTATATAACTCAAGGTTAAACAGTCTCAATCTCCCCGTCAACTGCCTCTAGCCTCTGTCATATGTAGACTGTTATACTGTGTTTACATCAGGAATCAAGTCCTATTCTCTGTACATTCACTTCACACGCATCAACACCAAATACGCCGTGAAGACTTTGACCTTTCACAGCGGATACACGCTCTCCGGATCAGCCAGGTACCAGGATATGGCGCGCCGGATAGAGATCGACGCTGTGAGTACAGCAAGACAATCGACCTCCATCGATTCTCTTAATTTAACCAATTGATTTGCCCCAGTTTTTCTGCTGTAATGATTTCATCTGCAATAATAATTGTTTGTTCACCATTCACCATATTGTACTAATATTAAACCAGGATATTTTCTCCGCTTTTGAAGATCTAGAATTGTTTTGTCGCTATGATATTGTAATAAGTATACAGTCTGGCCACATGGTTATTCGTGAGACGTTCAAATATCAACCAATTGAAGCTTATCAGACATGGTCATGGCGAACAAAGCATTAAGGAGAAATATGGATGTTAGGTTAATATTTCCAAGAAGTTATCGATACACATTGTAGTTCAAAAGTTATATGATTTCTTTGTATCACTCCAGGTGCTTGATGTTATGAACATCACAGCTGCCGCGAATGGATTTGCGGGCTGCCGCGTCTTGCTGTTAAGGGATGGTTGGCCTGGGCTGCTGGCGGAGATACAGATCATGTTTAACTGGAACTTGACCGTCGACGTGAACGCCTCTCTCGGCGAGATCAGACACTACGTGCGAGAGTTAGTTACTGAGCTTGGCATTTATGCGGATCTCCGTCAATTATATGTGCATTAAAGTGCCTATCGCACGCTTATAGGTACTTCGCTGAAATCAATTCATAATGTGATCAATAAACTCAAACCGGTCCAATAACCGTCGCATCTGATCAGTTAAGGCCAAAATTTGATAAAATATCAGTTCAAATTAGCGCGCCCGACAAAACGCTGCGGCAGCCATTATCTAGGTCAGGACCAGGCGTGTGACGTCAGTAAAGTAAGCCCGTTCTCAGAGACGCAGGGAGTTCCCCGTTGTCCCAGGCGCAGCAGTGACATCCCTGGTGTCTTTTTTCTCTTCATCGGAGACGTCTGAATCGCTCATTTCTGGTTAGAAATTTGCTCTGCCGAAGCAACGATGGTCTGCTCATGAACTTTGCCATCCCTTGTCTCTTCGTCGCTCTCCTGAAGTGATTAAATAGCGAAATTACCAGCAGCCCTTTTGCGCTAATCGTAGCGCAGATAGCGCCTCGCAACGAAAACAATGCCAGGAGCTGACGTCACGCGGAGGCGATTAATTATTCATGATCTCTTCGTCTCGCTACGCCGGACTCATCTTTAAAGTCGAATTTCGATCCGAAAGCGCGCACTTTGACGACTGATACATTGACAGAATAGATACTTATTGGTTATATTTCCGTAACCTGGCGAAAAAAATGACATGATTTTTCGTGCGATAGGCATTTAACATGAGTCTGCAATGAACAAAAAACCGATGGATATCCTTATTTTTTGTCCTCGTAATGTGGGTTAAAGCTTGGAACCGTAAGCAATATATGTCCAAGCTGAGGAACCACGTCCTGGTAACGTAGTCAGGATGTAAGATTAGAATAGTTCGTTATGTTCAGCAGTGTTATAATTATTGATAGCATCAGTATTGGTTCGATGGCGTCTGGTTTGGGCTATACACATATCAATGGGAGATGGGGTTGGGCTATACACATGTCAATGGGAGATGGGGTTGGGCTATACACATGTCAATGGGAGATGGGGTTGGGCTATACACATGTCAATGGGAGATGGGGTTGGGCTATACACATGTCAATGGGAGATGGGGTTGGGCTATACACATATCAATGGGAGATGGGGTTGGGCTATACACATGTCAATGGGGGATACATATGGGAGATGGGGTTGGGCTATACACATGTCAATGGGAGATGGGGTTGGGCTATACACATGTCAATGGGAGATGGGGTTGGGCTATATACACACATGTCAATGGGGTTGGGCTATACACATGTCAATGGGGGATGGGGTTGGGCTATACACATGTCAATGGGAGATGGGTTTGGGCTATACACATGTCAATGGGAGATTGGGTTGGGATATACACATGTCAATGGGAGATGTGGGCTTATGGGATGGGGTTGGGCTATACACATGTCAATGGGAGATGGGGTTGGGCTATACACATGTCAATGGAAGATGGGGTTGGGCTATACACATTTTTAACCCATCACTCTCATTATAACAAATGACGTCATACTGCTGTTATGGGATTCCAAACTCATTAACCTAACATCTCACTATACCTGGTAGTTTTAGAGCCACCCAATGGACTACCAGAATGGCAAAACATACAAATATCTAGAACACGACACATCATTACTTGTTGATTGAGTAAGTAGATATTAGATAGAAGATCAATCATGATTATATCGATAAGCGATTTAGGTAAAGTGTGATTTTAGAAATACTTATGCTAACTTTTGCCGTTATGTATTCATGGTTATGATATGAAGATGTTGTTACCTCTCGATGCACAATCCGGGTTGGCTTTCATGTTTAAGGTCGGGTCTGGAGGTCGGGAGGAGCAGGATGTACGTGGACGAACCAGTAGACGACCACATCTGGATTGATGGTGAGGCGGCTGTCAAATCACGTGGAATCAAATCATGAAGGCATTAGCAATAGCATCATTACAACACGACCTTGAGTTCATTTATTTGTATAGTTCTAATATCATAGACTTTGACAGAGTTGGTGGAATAACAATGATAAAGAATATGGTTATAAACTCACCTTAAATGCATACAATGATTTCTTAAAAAATTGAGCATTCTCCTTTTAAATTTGTTGGCCTCAGATGTGTATTTATATAAAAAAAGAGATGGTATGATTCTTAAGAACTAAAATGTCGTTGCTTGTGGTCCTGAACGCATGAACTACCATAATGCTATAAGTCGTAACATTGAATCCCCTAACCACCAACGACATTTTTTGAATTGTTTTAATTCCATGAGCAGATCTGAACGAGTGCAATAAGACGTACCCTCACCGACTACAGGACTGCCATCATAACGCAACCTGCATCAACGGACCCGGATCGTTCCTCTGCGTCTGTAACCCCAGCTTCGACGACATCTCCCTCGACTCCGACAACTTCCCGGCCAGAAACTGCGTCTGTATGTTCACATTACCTCAAACAGCTGGTCATTGATCCAGATTGGAGTAGATACAGAATCGATCTGTCACTGTTACATCTTTTAGCACCTATGTTAACATCGCAGCCTATACGCACTTACAGCGCACGTACACTCAATGTGAAAAGCTCCGTCCAGTCTCACACGGCCAAAAATCGCTAGTCAAGAAATACAAGCCCTATCGGATAGAAAAGGAAGCTCCACGCAAGATAATGCAACAATGTCAACAAGCTGGAATCCAGCCCACACACACCCCCGCAGTCTACCAACACACACACACACACACACACAATGTAACCGCCCGTTCAGACACACACGCCATGCAGTCCACAACACACACACAGCCCATCGGCACACAAAACACACACACACCACACACACATAATACACACACCGTCAACACTTGACAGACACACAACACACACACACACACCCCCCCCCCACCACACACACACACACACCGCCACACACCACACACACACACACACACACACACACACACACACACACACACACACACACACACACACACACACACACACACACACACACACACACACACACACACACCGCCACCTCCCACTCCGCCGCACATATACATACACACCCTGCAACGCACACACACATACAATCCCCCCACCTCCATCCCTCACCATATCCATCCCTATGACCCCATGATCAATATAATTTCCCCTCACGCATGGCAACACTTACTTAATTGTGTCTTGCATCGAGAACACTACTACTTCCCCTTATCATCCATAATAACACAAATCAATTGACCACTGAGCAACGAAATTGTAAGTAAACCGATTGTGGCCGCGACTTTTCCCGTGTCCAATACCACACCCTAGAGGTTAATCCATCGAGGCTTGTGTAAATAACTGAAGAGTAAAAATAACTTTACACCTGCCGGTTACCAGGTTGTCATAAGACGCGGCCCATATGTGTTATCGCATGACATAACATGACCGCAAATTATGCTATTTATAGCTCTAAAATATTGTATGTATTTCCTGGTGTTGACTTAGCCATCACGATAATCCATGTTTCAGACGTCACACCTCCACGCGGTAATGAAAGTTCGTCAGCTAGTAACCAGTATGTCAAGTTTTGTTTCATCGTGAAGTGATGGCAATCTTGCCGCGATACTAACCAGGTGATGGCAATCTTGCCGTGATACTAACCAGGTGATGGCAATCTTGCCGTGATACTAACCAGGTGATGGCAATCTTGCCATGATACTAACCAGGCGATGGTAACATCGGTGGGCTACCTGTGAGGTGATGGGAAGAATGGTGACCTACCCTAGTAGGTCATGGGACAGTTCGTGAGCTACCCTATGAGGTCATGGGACTGTTGGTAGATGTCTAAGCGGTCGTGGAAAGGATGTTCGAGATGCCGAAACTTCTGCTTCCGGCAAAGTTCCTTCACGAATGAAGTCGTTCTCTAGCGGCAGGGACACCGTTACAAATACGATGGACTTTCTAAATTGCCTTAATCCTTAAAACACCAACCCAGTTTTCTATTCTCATTTGTAGTGTTAAGGGGGCTCTCTTGCTGCCACTAATGTGTGTCATGCACCACAAACAACTCCTATTGCTAATTTATCATCTGGTCTTCTTTTTATCAACATTTCAGCTCCAATAATTCATCACCATCACATAAATTAGCGGTGTCATTTTAAAAACGCATCTTTTTCTCATTACTTCTCATTTGATTCTAATATTGGTAAACCTGCTTATCAACTATTGTCGGCAGTTAGGATCTGACAATACCAAATTCTAACGTTTACGTGTAAGCCCCATCTGTACCGCGCTTCGTTCACTGCCAGCAACAGTGTCTTCAGCAATGCGTTCACTTTATTTTCAGGTTAGGTGGAACCTGTAAGTGATTATGTAATATTTGTTAGTTAATTTGCCCCTTCTATTAGCCGTAATGTCCGCTCCATTCTTCAATGGAATCCGATCTTAAACAACTTGCGATATTCATTATTGCAAGCTCTGTAAGCGATATAGCCAAGCATCTCCTTCACAAATAGCGACAACTCGCTGATGCCACGTGTAGTTAATACGCATAGTCATTTCTTTGCACACAATTACACCCACTTGCTTGGTGATGCTTGGTGATGCTTGGTGATGCTTGGTGATGCTTGGACTTGTTCCAACACTTGGTGCTGTTCAGCCTTGTTCTGCAATGTTCGTATCTACCCAGGATTATTGTACAACACGGCCTTTTGCTGGCGATCCCTCTTGAGGGATTGAACCTCGTAAAGAGGGTTCACTTTGGAGGAGTACCTGAGGCAGTTTAACCCTGTACCGCGTCGGGTAGCTGTCTGAACGTAGCTGACCCAGTGTGATTTGAAGGACGAAGAGCAGAAATTCCGGCAGCTATCGCGTAGGTCGCGTAGCAGAGGTATAAATGTGGTTGAAATCATACAGATCGCAGTCCGTGTAGCGCGTCTCTGTGACTCCATTCAGTACAGGCACCGCTTGTGACTGGCTTCGCTGTACGGCAGTGAGAGATCGTGCGTTCTGACGAGGTTCGAATCGCTTGACGCCGATGGAGAGGGGATCAGGCTGCGCAGTGGGGATCAGGCTGCGCAGAGGGATCAGGCTGCGCAGTGACGCCGATGGAGAGGGGATCAGGCTGCGCACAGTGACGCCGATGGAGAGGGGATTAGGCTGCGCAGTGAAGCCGATGGAGAGGGGATTAGGCTGTGCAATGATCACTGGTAATTGGCAACGTGGTACAGCATTGTGAGATCGTGCGTTCGTCACTTCAGCGCCCTTGACCCTAATTGAACTATCGGTGTGCTCACGCGGAATGGTGCCTCGTTTTGCACCTTCTGTGCACTTTACTCGGTACTGTTTTGACGCCTGAATGAGGGGCTGATTTTTCATTTTCGTAATTTTATGCGGCACGCCTTCGGTAATGTCACATATTTCTTCATTTTTAGATTATTGATTACAATGAATCGCATTTAATAGTCGATGATTGTAGCACTGTTTGTAGTGTCGAAATGGAAGCTTACGACTACGTTGGATTTTTGATATATCGGTTGTTCCCCGAACAGCAGATGGTCAGTTATTGCTGTCTCATCCCTTGGCTAGTCCATTCAATGCCAGGCTGAAATAATGCTGTAACCTCACCCGTGAAGATATCGTCATTGAGGAGAAATAAAACGCCAAGTGTTTTAAGCGTATATATCCGTTATTTCTACTGTTACAAGACATCCATGTCATTGACGTTTCTTTTCAACCTTTTCTTGTCCTGAGTGGTTTCGCCTCCCGCAGGTTTGGTTGTGACCGTCTTGGAGTAGATGTCCTGAGTGGTTTCGCCTCCAGCAGGTTTGGTTGTGACCGTCTTGGAGTAGATGTCCTGAGTGGTTTCGCCTCCAGCAGGTTTGGTTGTGACCTCCTCGGAGTAGATGTCCTGAGTGGTTTCGCCTCCAGCAGGTTTGGTTGTGACCTCCTCGGAGTAGATGTCCCGAGTGGTTTCGCCTCCAGCAGGTTTGGTTGTGACCTCCATGGAGTAGATGTCCTGAGTGGTTTCGCCTCCAGCAGGTTTGGTTGTGACCTCCTCGGAGTAGATGTCCTGAGTGGTTTCGCCTCCAGCAGGTTTGGTTGTGACCTCCTTGGAGTAGATGTCCTGAGTGGTTTTTCCTCCAGCAGGTTTGGTTGTGACCGTCTTGGAGTAGATGTCCTGAGTGGCTTTGCCTCCAGCAGGTTTGGTTGTGACCGTCTTGGAGTAGATGTCCTAGAGTGGTTTCGCCTCCAGCAGGTTTGGTTGTAACCTCCTTGGAGTAGATGTCCTGAGTGGTTTTGCCTCCAGCAGGTTTGGTTGTGACCTCCTTGGAGTAGATGTCCTGAGTGGCTTTGCCTCCAGCAGGTTTGGTTGTGACCGTCTTGGAGTAGATGTCCTGAGTGGCTTTGCCTCCAGCAGGTTTGGTTGTGACCGTCTTGGAGTAGATGTCCTAGAGTGGTTTCGCCTCCAGCAGGTTTGGTTGTGACCCCCGAGGCTCACCCTAACTTACAACTTAACCTTCTTCTCTAGGCGGTAATCACCCTCTGGTGTGACGTTCGGCTTTCCAAAAGACCTTTATAATTAATCTAATATTTTGTGTTGTATCCCACCCCACACCTCCAACGGATGTCGATTCACAAAGCCCCTTACACAAACACCGTACCGAATAGAACCCGGAAATTCCAAGAATAATCAACAACGCATACTTGGGTGCATAAACACGCCCCTCTTACTGACGCACTTGCATCACTTGTGATTGGTTGAGTGTGGTCACGTGTGTTCACAGACGTGGATTACGAAAAGCTGTTGCGTGACTTGGAGGTATCTTTCCGCTCAGCCAGGTCAGTGGCCAGTAGGAAACCCCCCATATGAATGAATGAAAGAGTGAATGAATGAATGAATGAATGAATAAATGGGTGAATGAATGAGCGAACAAATAAGTGTACCTGATAACTATTTACTTTCTTCGTTGATTGGTTGAAGTTGTATTGCTGGTGAAGTTGTACACACCTTCATGGTACATTTTCGGAGCTGATGGCCACAAATGGTCATATACAAAATAATATTTGTTTTAATTTCGAGATCCCTGATTCTCAAATGAGAGCCATCTTAATACCAGCAACATGTGTATAACGTGAGACCTCAAAACGAAGCTATAAGCTCTCGAGACATATCTTCATATGTGAACACTGCTCTCAATCTAGGTCAGTGAACTCCAACAGATCATTAACGCCCACATAGTTATAACCGCTATATATTTTCGAATTCTTCTTGTTTCAGCTGTGGCGACGGTGTATGCGACACACCATGGGGTCGTAAGTCGGACGTGTTTTTTTTTATAGCTTAAAATCACCAACTTCTTCGATAGCAATGCCTGTCATTGGCAGCGTAGTTGTTGGACATAATATCAGCCAAATGTACCGTGTTCCAGTGGTGGCCGGGGTGCTAGCCTCCGTGTTCGGTCTCCTCTTTGTACTGCTGGTCGTCGAGGTGGTATGGAGGACCAAACAAGTCAACGTGGAAACAGAACGCCGGGTGCTGCGTTCTGTTTTGAGAGAAGAACGCGAAGAGAGACGGAAACAATACGTGCGCCGTCTGGCGGAGCGGAGAAGTACTGTCGAGACAAGGAACGAAAGGCGAAAAACCGTGACCTTCAAGTCGTCAATGGAGGTCGTGTGTGAATCAGGGCCAGCCAATGACACGGGTAAAACGCGCTTGTCTTAGATCCTAGCAACAGAACGTTTTGTCACGAGTAATTTAAATTAGCTTGAGGGACTGGTATTTGTAACAAGTTGTATGGCGTTGTGCCGCTTCCCTTCTCGTTGACTCTTGTCGTATAATGCAGCCGACAATGTGATCGCCGTAATCAGTGATAGAAGTTGCAGTTGTGATGGCAGTAGCAGTGTCAGTGATCCTTGGAGCTTTAGTTGGAGTAGAGCAGGTTTGGAAGTTATATCAGCACTAACGATTCCGGCAATTTTAGCAATAGGAACGGCTGTAGCAGTGAGTATCGTTCAAAGTAACAGTAGATGTGAGAGTTATACTCTTGGTTGATAAAGTAGTTCAAGAAGTAGTAGTAGTAGTAGCAGCAATAGAAGTAGTAAAAGTAGTAGTAGTGTGGTAGTAGTGGTAGTAGTATTGGTAGTAGTATTTGTAGTAGTAGTAGTAGTGTAGTGGTAGTAGTAGCTGTAGTGATAGTAGTATTAATAGTACAGCAGTAGTTATGGTAGAAGTACTAATACAGCAGTAGTAATGGCAGTAGTAGTAGTAGCAGCAGCAGAATCAGTAGTAGTAGTAGTAGTAGTAGTAGTGATTATAGCAGTAGTGGTAGTAGAATCAACAGTAGTAGTAGTATTATTTGTTGTAGTTGTTGTAGTGTATAAAACAGCATTCGTAATTCATTTTGTATTGCGTTGATGTGTTTAACTTTGCCGTGAACCCATCACCTAACATGACATCATCTGTGTCTCACATCAACAGCGGGATTGGTCATGGCAGACACAACGATATTCACAGGCGAAGACAACCCAGCTATGGACGATAAAGATGATATCTAAATAACATCACATATCTCTGGCTTACAAACGCCATCGACCTGAGCACCACAGGATGTCTGTCGGTGTTTGACTAGCCTTGGGTTTGTTAGTTAAAGGGCCCTATTAAAATACAAATTTGCGGTGTTTTTTTATTTAAATGAGCATCCAATGTATTCTGTTTTTTTCGTCACTTATTTTCACATAGCATATCTGCAACCTTTATGTACGTTGCATTAAACCTACGTGCAAAAATAAAATGCCCTCACTGTGTAACATACCCGGTTCCCGGAACATACAGCAGGCACATTTCACTTAGGAATTTCACCTTAGTGGCTGTGTCTTTACAGATCATTTGCTCCGTAAATAAAAGGGTGGCTTGGTGAGTTAGTGTGTGAGTTACCAGGTGAATGGGTGTGTGATGACGTAAGTGTGTGAATGATTGATCAAGCGAGTGAGCGGGTGAATGATCTAGTGCGTCATTTGGTGAGTGATTGACTGAATGGGTAATTGATCTAGTGCGTCATTTGGTGAGTGATTGACTGAATGGGTAATTGATCTAGTGCGTCATTAGGTGAGCGATTGACTGAATGGGTAATTGATCTAGTGTGTCATTTGGTGAGTGATTGACTGAATGGATAATTGATCTAGCGCGTCATTTAGGTGAGTGATTGACTGATTGGGTAATTGATCTAGCGCGTCATTAGGTGAGTGATTGACTGAATGGGCGTAATTGATCTAGCGTGCGTCATTTGGTGAGTGATTGACTGAGCGATGATTGACTGAATGGTAATTGATCTAGTGTGTCATTTGGTGAGTGATTGACTGAATGGGTAATTGATCTAGCGCGTCATTTGGTGAGTGAGTTATTGACAAAATGGACTGAATGGGTAATTGATCTAGTGCGTCATTGGGTAATTGATCTAGTGAGTGATGATGACTGAATGGGTAATTGATCCATCTAGTGCGGGTCTAGTGCGTCTTTTGGTGAGTGATTGACTGAATGGGTAATTGATCTAGTGCGTCTTTTGGTGAGTGATTGACTGAATGGGTAATTGATCTAGTGCATAATAAAATGCCCTCACTGTGTAACATACCCGGTGCCCGGGACAGGCTGAAGGCACATTTCACTTAGGAATTTCACCTCACTGGCTGTGTCGTTACAGATCATTTGCTCCGTATATTCTTCGTGACATAGTTGTGCAGTCCAATCCAGCTTCATACATATGTGTGTATAGAATTGATTCGTGATAATAAAACACTTGGACGTGCGATCGCATTTGCTCATACCTTGATACATTATGATGACACCCAAAGTTAATGGTTGCACATATATGTCATAACGCAATCATGTAGGTTTACGCATCATGTGATTGAATATATCTTGCATACTTTATGGCATTGTGACATGCCATTGTTGAGCTTTGCATTACACTATTGTTCTTTTTGAAAATCACATCACCTTCCGAACATCAGCAATAAACGTGCTTTGTATCTTTGATTTTATTGTAGCTATCAAATCATTTAGCTTTTATACCCTCACAATAAAGATGCATTCAATTGTGCTAGTCGCACCTTGATAGAATGCAAATCTTTATACGGAGCATCCCTTTGGTTCCTTAAGATACTCATTTGTTCATTGATGTGATACGGAGATTGTCCCAATTTACGATACGACCATGAACGACAGTGGAACGGCACGTTAACTTCAGATTTCAGTCCCGCTTTAACTTTGATTCATTTGTACCCGGTAAAAAGCATTTTAGAAAAATATAAACATCTGTACATAACCACAAATGCGACTGACCAAGTTAATGACTGATTTATAGGGAGAATCCGTAAATAAAAGGGTGGCTGAGTGAGTTAGTGTGTGAGTTACCAGGTGAATGGGTGTGTGATGACGTAAGTGTGTGAATGATTGATCGAGCGAGTGAGCGAATGGGTGAATGATCTAGCGTGTCATTTGGTGAGTGATTGACTGAATGGGTAATTGATCTAGCACGTCATTAGGTGATCGATTGACTGAATGGGTAATTGATCTATCGCGTCATTAGGTGAGTGATTGACTGAATGGGTAATTGATATAGTGCGTCATTTGGTGAGTGATTGACTGAATGGGTAATTGATATGGTGCGTCATTTGGTAAGTGATTGACTGAATAGGTTTGATTGATCAAATGAGTGATTAAAGGAGCATTTGAGTAGGTAGGGACGGAAACGCGTGAAGTAGTATAGGTAGGTGCGCTAGAACCGCCACTCCCTATACTACTCGTGAACATTCAGCGGATTATCATTACAACACCAGTGTGCGCTATGTTCCATTTAACATTTCCACCCGAGGGTAACATTCGCTTATATTTGTCTTCTGTTCTGGTATTGTCGATCACCTTCTGGGAGGATTGGAAATAGACTAAATTACCTTCTGAGAGAATGTATACATATTGAATATAATTCAAATTCATTGGTAAACGCCTACATAGCGGAACATAATTGATGCGACCAAGGAAATGACATGCATTCTTCTTGTTGAGAATGTGCGGAGAGAAATAGATATCTTGCAGTTCGACCACCTCAGACGCCGTCTCATATCGGTCAGACAAAGAAACATGGGGTCCCGGGGGGGGGGGGGGGCACTTGGCCTTATTCTGGATAGGGGTGTGCCGCAGGAACTCGAAAACTCGTACCCGTCGTACAAGGTCAAAATAGCCAAAAGCATACCCCGTTGTACAAGGTATTATGCAAATGTATAACCCGTCGTACAGATTAAAGCTGAAAAACATTCCCCGTCGTACAAGTATGAGGCCACAAAACCCGTCGTACAAGTCGCGGCATATATATACTACCTCTAAACACATAAGTGGGCATGGGGTACACCTGCTAGGTTGATTCAGTTCACCTCTGCAATCCTTACGAATACTCTAGTGCCATATACACTTCTTACACTAATATTTTCAACTTACTTGAACTTATTTTTTATCTTCACCGTTAATACGTGAGACGAAACAAATCGTTGAGGCTTCTCATTTGGACATCAACAAGTGAAACTCATGAAAATCCCCAAAGTTTCGCTTTCATAATCGTCGGCCTACAGACACAGCAGCTGGTGCGGTGTGTACGTGTGGGGTGGCTGGAGGAGAGAGGGAAAGATCGCTATAGATATACTATACTTCTTTTAACATGCCCGACACTATATATACCTTTATATATCAATGGTTTAAAAATCTTCCATGAATAATATGGCACCCTCGTAGGACAGCACTAGTGGTTCAGACCCAATATTTTGAAAATGATTATTGGGTCTATTATCCGCAACGATTGGAAATTTAAAAATGATGCGCACAACTTTGATGACGAGATTTTTTATTACCATATGTTATGAAAACGGGGAATCTTTTTATGTCTCGCTTAGCACAAATGCGGTGGCCCAAGTACTTTAAAATTAAAAAAGAGGCAATAGAACCAGCCGGACGGGAGCGAGTTCTTCTCAAAGGTTGTCATAGATCCAGTTTTGACCTACGTAGCCCATTCGGTGAACAACTCACCTGGGGAAAGCATTGTTAGAGCATGCCATGAGATTTACTCCTTGGACGAGGTTGTAAAAGCAAAGGAACTGCTGTGGAGAGTGGGCGATGAACAGGTTCTGCCCGCTCTTATTAGACGCAGAGACACTGGTACCTCGCATGAAATCGTCAAGGTAATTTAAGATATAGTGTCGGGAATCATGAAGCTCGATTCCGCGAAAAAAACTTCCCTTGTTTGCGGTCGAGACAATAACACTGGGTCGCATCCCAAAGGCAACACCCGCTGAGGTTCACCCCATAAGTGTATGCGAAAGGTTGAATAAATTGGAATTGAGACTGAACGTTATGAATGACTTAGAATAAAGGTTAGATCAGATAGAGAATAACTGTTCGTTCTCCACAAAGCTACGCGGCGGCAGCAGCGGTTTCTCCAAATGTCACAGTTTTTCCGGCACAACAACCTGTGAAATCACAGCGCGAGGTACTTCAGCCCAAGACTGGACAGAAGAAAAGCAATGACAACACATCAGCAACAAAGAAACAAAGTAGTCATGATGATGAAGGTTACCAGTATCCATCCTCAGAGATGAAGAAAACGAGGAGGCGTCTTGCAAGTCGACTGACAATCACAGGCACAACACGGGGCAAGTCAGAACTTTTTAAAGGTGCTCCAGAACCTAGTCGCGACATATTTATATACCGAGTCGCCAAGGGAACTGATATAAATCACATCAAGGATTTCATCGAGGAGAATCAAGTCACTGTCAGATCAATCGACAAGATCTCCAGTACTGAGTCTAAATTCGACAGTTTCAAGGCTGAAATTAAAGCATCTCATCTAGATACTGTACTTTCAGCAGATTACTGGCCGGAAGGGTGTTTGTGTCCGGAGATTTTTCAAGTCTAAGCAAGTAAGCAACGTAGACAAAAGTTCGCTTTGATGTTCTTGACCACATTTTGTTATTTTTTTATTCATACATAAATGGCTACCACTAACAAATTAACGCTGGCGCTGGCAATTGTAAAGGACATGCTAGCGATCGTATAGCTCGTTTATCATTCATTGCTGCGAAATTGTAATATATTGTTACTCCAAGAACACTGGTGTTTACAAGAAAACCTTTGCTTATTAGAAAATCAATTGGATGATGTAACTGTGATTGGCGTATCACGGGTCAATGAGGGTCAATTACTAATCGGGCGACCATATGGTGGTTGTGCCATCGCTTTTAAAAAGTCGCTTGGTTGTGCAATAGAGTCATTGACGTCTGATTGTAATAGACTTAGTGCTTGCGTGATAACAGTACCTAACCACGCTAAAATGCTTCTTATCACTGTATACATGCCGTGCGACTCAAACTGTACAATTAATGTAGAATTGTATCGAGATGTGTTGAACGAGATAAGGTCGTTAATTGCGCTTAATAATGATGTTGAATATGTTGTCATTGGTGGTGATTTTAATACTGACCTAAGCAGAGATAACTCAAGACACACTACGCTGCTTAAGACATTTTGTGAGGTCGAAAGTATGAAATTTGGATTATTGAGCTCATGTTCAACTGTGAATTATACTTATGAAAATTCATTTTCGTTTGTTACGTCTTGTAGTGACCACTTTATTGTTTCGGATAATTTGTTCTACTGCATTACCGATTATCATTGCTTACATGAAGGTCATAACCTGTCAGACCACAGTCCAGTAATGTTAGAGCTTGATATTCCTGTTGAATTTGTGCCCATGCAGGGCAAAGTATTGCATACTTTGCCTTCTTGGAAATGTGCTAATGCATCTAATATTGAGGCGTTCAAAGATCAACTCAATGATTTACTTGCTGATATAGAGTTGCCATACGAAGCACTGCAATGAAATGACGCGCAATGTACTGACCATACCGATGCAATTATTTATTATCACGAAGCAATCCTTAATGCATGTATATTAGCGGCACAAAAGACTATTCCCTCTGTAAGACGAAAGTCAAAGACAGGCTGGAAAACCCTAGTCAATCCGTATAAGGAGCAGTCAATATTTTGGCATCATTTATGGGTCGACAGCGGAAGGCCAATTGTGGGCTAGGTGAAGGAGATAAGGATAAAGACCAAAGGCGAATATAAAAGAATTTCGAGATGGGTTGTCAGTAATCAGGACAAGTTGTCGGTAGAACGCATGGCGGAAGCTTTAACAACCGATAGAAGCCGTGATTTCTGGTCTGAGGTTAAGAAAAGAAGTGGTAAGTCACGTGTTGTGCCAGCAGTTGTGGATAATGTGAGAGGTGAGACTGGTATTCGTGAATTGTTCTCTACCAAATAAAAAGAATTGTTTAATAGTGTGTCATATAATGTTGATGATTATGAGCGATTAAGAGTGGTTCTGGAATGACCAAGTTGAGCAAAGATGTAATTCAGGCAAATGCGAATCTGATCATTACATTTCAGTCAGTGACGTCACGGCAGCCGTGGAGAAAATTAAAGCCCATAAATTCGGACCATATTATAAATGGCACTAGTGAATTGTTCACACATTTATCTTTGTTTTTCAATTCAATGATTGTTCATTCATTCACTCCAGTTGAAATGACAAGGTCGGTGATTGTTCCGTTAACTGAAAAAAAAAAGAAATCGGCAAGCGACAGCAATAACTATCGATCGATAGCGCTGAGTAGTGTTGTAGGCAAGGTTTTAGATAAGGTTATTTTGTCTAAGTATTCAAATGTTTCAAGCACCAGTCACCTCCAGTTTGGTTTTAAACCAGACCAATCCACTTCTCAGTGTACCTATGTAGTTCAAGAAGTTATAGATTTTTATGTCAATCAAAAATCGCCATGTTATGTTCTGATGCTAGACGCATCGAAGGCATCTGATAGGGTTAATTATGTTAAATTGTTTCAATTATTGATACGTAGAGGTTTGTGTCCTACTATTGTAAAGTTGCTCCTTTTTATGTATTTCAACCAATCGTTGTTAGTTAAATGGGGCTCTAATGTGTCTGAGGCATTCCAATGCAGTAATGGCATAAAGCAGGGCGGTGTGTTATCGCCGATTCTTTTCTGTATTTATATCGATGAGCTGCTTAATCGTCTTGAACGTAGTAATGTTGGTTGTCATGTCGGTCATCAGTTTATGGGTGCATTTGGATATGCTGACGACTTAACACTCCTTGCTCCCTCAGTCACTGCTGCCGAGCTTATAATTTTAATATGCGAAGAATACGCACAAGAATACGATGAAATGTTCAATAGTGAAAAAAAGTATGCTGCTGTGCTACAATATTCCACAATATTATACCAATCTCGAATTACGGCTGAATGGAGCCATTTCACAAAAGTACTCTAAGGTTGTTCATCTAGGCAGTTATATTGGTTACGAAAATAACGATGCGAATATCGAAAAAGCCGTAGGAAAATTGTTTTATCTTACTATTTTGATGTCCAGATTCTTTTGCCGCACCGACACTGGGCTTTGATTTTGTTCAGATTCGGTAGTTTTGCCGCACCGATTTACGTCCTTGCAAATAAGTGTTGCTAAAGTGTGAGGAGAGTTCTTAAGCTTAATAGAAGAACGAGGTCTCGTTTTTTACTGCTGCTTGTAGGCAGACCAGATATACGCACTCAGCTATTGTTACGTTTTGTTAATTTTTGGGTTAAATGCACCGTCAGTAAAAACCCAAAAGTTCGACTTGCTACTATGCTCACTAATGTAAGCTCATCTGTCGTATCGAATAATGTAAGATCGTGTCTGTCATTACTAAATTTAGACTACCGACAACTAAGTTTAATTAATGAAGGTTACCTTAATAATGTACGTGAATTGTTTTTAAATATAAATGAAGTATCAGCAGAAGACAGGGCGACAATATGCGCTTTGCAAGAACTGTGTCAGCAGCGCGAAGGCAGTTTGTTAACTTCTCTAACACTGCAAGAGGCAGATGAGCTTCTTGAGTTTCTATGTACAAACTAATTGGTACTCTTGTATTGTTCTTTATTTTTTTTATTGTGCTTTATTAATATATCTTTTTGTAAACTTCGAATGACGACGAAGTGCAGATGGAATGTATTTGGACGATGCAAACCCTATTCTATAGACAGCAAAGGTAAATAGTTAGTCGATATCGACTCCCATAACTATATTTCAACAAGTAGTATCACTAATCGCCTGTCTCGGTTTATCGACAATATTGGTCGCATATCCTTTTGAAGTTAGTTAAGACCGAGTCGATATTATCGGTTAACTGCTTTGTCCTATACTTGATTGACACTCGACCTACCAGCCAGTCTTTGAAGACAGCTATTAGCACCATTTGCCGTACTTATTGATATCAGGTCATACATTAGGTGGTCTGAAATAATTGTTTTTCAATTGAAACATCTTGCAGAAGTTGATTACGTTTTCCTTGTCTTGGTTAAAAATTTGCAAATATGTGTCAAATTTTGAACTTTCAGCGATCCGTCTGCACCCCCAGGCCCCTCCTCCTCCCAAGTCTGATAAGTCCACAATAGCAATTTTAAAATAAGATGAAGCAAAGCTTCTTCCAGAAGTAATTTTCCAACAGTTGTGAACTGGAATCTAAGGAAAACATTAACCTTTCAACAAGCTGTCTGTACAGTAGCGACTTAATACGAAATCGTTTGTCAATACAAACAAGTTTGTAATTTCAAGAAGTATCATTAACAAACTTAAGTGTGTATCAGTAGCAAACTGCAACCATTCGGCTTTCTGTATGTCTGATATAAAAAAATTAGAGTTGATCTCTAACAGGACAGGGTCAATTATTTCTACCGTTAACCATACATCAAGTACGTTTTCCAAAACCTCGATCTTTGAGCGATAATTCTCCTTTCTGCAGCTCTGATTTCAAACCTACTCTCAGTAACAGAGGGTAGTTCATCCACATCATAACCTTCTGCATCTTCTTCTTCTATACTCGGAGTATCTGCATCAGCCAAGCAGTTGTTCAATAAATGAGGCCCACATCAAGTCCTATATCTTTGTCAACACAATGTGGTAGGTTGTTCACTAAAGTAACAAGAATTTGTCATGTCATTTTATTTGAGGAGCATTTGTGACCTTCAACAGATATATCCTTCAGACGCATACCTTTCCATTGATTCACCTTGCCATTCTCAACTGCGAGAAGGAGTTGTGAGACCTTGAAGTATGAAGTTAATTATCAATGTTGTGCACCAGGATTGAAATAACAGCCAAATAATTTGGTTTGGCTTGATGAATGAAAGACTGATGTATACTTATCACAGCGCTGTCATTAGAGAAACACAGAACATAGAACACATGGATACATATTCCTTTATACTGAGTATACAAATCTACCTTTGATAACTCTAAAGTAGAATGTGACAGTCGGTAACATTCCCGATTTATCATGGCCAGATATATACCAATCATCCTCACTCATAAAATTGGGCGTAGATAAGTGAAAAGAAGCAAATACCTCTGCCTACTGGTGAACATCATCATATACAAACTGAAGTATGTCCATGTCAGCAACACATTAATATCTCAGACATATGCAGAACATTTACGGGCGAGTATGTGGCAATGTACTTCCTCAATTGTGTAGATTTGATGCGTTCTGGGTGTTGCAATCCAGGGCAACTTCCTGCCACTTCCTGTAGCTCAGTGTTTCCGCTTATTTGAGTGTCTGCATTTAAGCGCGGAAATAATAAGGTGTTTTTTGCTGGGACACCAACATCTGCTCTTGTCTTTAAAACCACTTTTTAAGTATGCATCACCTGCAGCAATAATCATGTCCATTCGTTGGGCAAGCATCTTGTCTGTCGTGGATAGTCCCATGCTCAGCTCCTGGCTCCAGTTTGGTCTTGTTAGACATCTATGCACAATGAGATACTTGACTTCAGCCCTCCTTCTTTGTTGAAGAAAGTAAGTCGACTCATTGTACATTTTGACAAATTTAACCAATCTGGTGGCTTCGGGTCTTTCAAAAATAATGTCATGGATTCTTGCATGCTTGTGGCTATGAAATCTCTCAGTTTTGACAAAGACCTCAGTAAAAGGAATCTGTTCAACTTTGCTCCAGTTTACTGCATTTTGAAGTTTGTGCCACAAATGTGCGTTTAGCACAAATTTCAAACACAATTGACAAGGGATTACATCTGACGATTGATGCTCTTTTGCACAAGTAGATCCGCGGCGTGCCACAACGATATGGCCCATTTCCCGTTTTAAGCACTTCCACATTGTGCTTAAGATTACCCTCATTGGCCAGTAGGCAAAGTATTTGAATGTCCATTATGCATGGGTGACTTTTGTGCACAGTAATTTGATGGCGAGCAATTTTACTCTTTATTTCTTTTAGACAGAAAACACAGAAATTACTTTTGTAATAAATCGGCCTACATCCTGGCCTTACCTGGCCTTTCAGGAGTCCTGCAAGTAATTAACCTTCTGGTGGTGTGCATGGAGTTGGGGTTATGTGATGACGTTCACTGACACCACATTTTGCCCTTGTTGCGCAACTGATTCCTCAATTTTTTCACTGTGTTGACTGGATGAAGCAAACACTGGAAATTTCCTGGCTTATGTATGAGTCAAAGCTTGTTTCTGGTACATATTCCGATGTGGAAGGTGATGAACTTCTACTGCTGCTAGTGCTGATATCACTGTTATCGCTTGTCCGTCTAACTATATCTACTGCTGACACCTAACGCAAAATGCCGCTTACTGTTATCAAAACAGTCAGCCAAAATGAGTACTTCTACTCAGCATTGGCCAAACATTTTCCAAAACCAAAGTGTCTTGGATCTGGATCAAGAATGACTCGCTGCATTGGGCTTGGGTGAATTTGTAGTAACTGATTCAGTTGGTAGAGGACTGCCTGCCATATAAGTGTGTGCATTTACACATGACCCACAAATATGTAAAACTTGCATATGAATATAACCATTGTAATAGTATTTTCGAAATAATGAGACTACTTACCATTTAGGATTAAATTCTGGAATTAATCTTACTATTGTCAGTCAATGATAGATGAATGACAAGCTAACCTGGGGCATCAGCTGTGTTTCTCCAAAGGGAATAAGTTGATGAAGTAGAAGCTGACCCAGTGACATCTGACATCACAATACATTCACCTACACATGGCACATACAGAAACAAAAGCTGGTTAGAAAATTGACAATCTGTAAGGACCAATTTGTTAAAAACACAGTCAGCAAACAATACTCTTGTTTGTTTGGTAATAATTGTACCAGTGTCGGTGTTGATAAATTGCAGGGTCCTGTTGGTCATGAGTTGCAATGCCTTGGATGTCTTCATGACTAACAAGTTAGGTTTAATATGCACTACTAGCCATATCAGTGCTTGTATCTGCAATAGCTGCAATTATCTACCACAGGACTGTGTTAATATTTGTTAATCAACAAGTCTTTAAGACAAACATTTTTATCAAAAAATAATATAACCATTACTATTCAGTGGTGGGTGGATGTGTGGCTCATGCAGGGCAGCAGCTGTATTACTCTGGAGCAGCAGCTGTATTACTCTGCATCTACACATGATCCAGACAGATAAGTCATAGATGTGAAGTTTTTAATTGACAATTATTAAATACGGCAGTTATCAATTGTTACTGTTTTGTAGAGTGTTCTTACCAGTGTGGGTCGGTAATAGGTATGTTTTAGCCAATTGTGTGGCATCAAGTTTATTGACTGGGTTCACTTCAGGAGTAACAAATGATGTTTCATATGCACTACATTTTAATCAGTTGTTTCACCTACACGTGACCATGAGAGACGTGAAAATTTTTTTTTAACCATATTAAAAACTGATATAGCTATAACTGGCTATAAACCAGTTCTTGAAACAGCAAGTCATAAAACAACAAACATTTCTTGATATGACCATAAATACTATTGTCATTCATGGGATGGTGAATATCTGGCTGTGGATGAGAACTTGCGTCATGGTCTCATTGAACAAAGACAAATTCCAAATGAGGAAATTGCAACTGAATGAGAAATAATCATGATCATTCTCGGGGAAAAGGATGTTAAGTTCTACGGTACATTCTACGTTGTATTATGCAGTAAATATAATTCCTCTGTTTGATATATGTATGATTGCTCTGTTTATGTCTGCGAAGAATTTTTTCAAGATACGATGGCATTTTTTGTCTTCAGATGGGCTGCATGAAAATACAGTTAAGTTAAAGATCATTAGATTGGTATCAGCAACAGCGACTTTTGTAATATTTAACACAGGTAGTTTTAAAGGCCTCTGATTTGGAGTGATTGCCGAACAGATATCTTTAACTGTGGTCTATAACAATAACAAAATGTTTTTGGATCCAATATTATCAATTTATAACTGTTGAAATACGAGGATCACTTGTCCACACCAAGGAGATATGAAAAAAGGATCTGTCATACATAATGACAAAGCATATATGACCAAGACATAGCAGTAAAAAGCATGATGAAGCAAACATACACCAACAAAAACGCAATACATGCGAGAACATAAGATGAACTTATCATATCAGATTTCGGCAGCCAAAAAATGACCTCAAACTTTAGTTTACGCATACCAGTATTGTACCTTTGCCCTTCTTCAATACTGGGTCATCAGCTCTAAATATTTTTATCTTGCTCGGAGGAACATCCATGCTAGATATGACATTTTGCCACACACCATCTCTATGATTCAATCAAGGCTAACCCAATTATCCCCGTTCAGGCTTGTTTATAGTGTATGAAATGTCATACGTTTCATACAAATTACCTCAACAGCTGCATATAAAATCTCAATTAAACAATATACATATATATATACATGACAACAGTATATGAATACACGAAGTGGCAAATAACTGCACCAGAACAGCGCTACCAATATCGATATCATGCAATTGCACATTTGTAAAATTTATTTCTGCAACAAATCGATTCATGGGTTTAATTGTTATAGGGCCTAGAATAAGCCCACGTTTTTCCATAGCAGCTTTTATTCATTAGAATAGCTAATCATTATTGAACTAAAACCGAATCTGTATATATCATGCATTTGACCAGGGACCTGACTTCACCTTGGTTTCAACGGTATTACTTATATAGCAAATGATTTGCTCAGTCCCCGTATTTTAAAACCATGTCGTTGTTATCTATTGCGTTGATCGGCCCCCCCAAAAAAATGATTGATTGTTGATCAGCCAAAGATTAATTGTTGATCAACCCAATATAGTTGATTAATTGTTGATCAACACAAGATAATTAACTGTTGATCAGTTCGAGATATTTGATTATTTGTTGATCAACCCAAAATATTTGATTATTTGTTGATTACCTAGGTTTATCATCATGTCAATATAAGCTACTGTTCGGTGTAAGTAACAATTCCTCAAACTCATCCCTGTTATTTTGGTGAGTCATTATATATATATTTCATTTTACTTGAAACGGCCATGATATTTATCTGCCACTATTGTGTAGATAACACTAGATAACTTATTGATGATTCGTATATCCTGTATGTGAGTGTGGTATCCATATCGCTTCAATATTACAAATTATTTGATACATTGTGTTGTGTATTTGTTATGATATTGAATATGATATTTAATTACTTCTTGGGTGTAAATATTACATTAGTTTGAATCTGTTCTTACCATACTTCATTATCATTCGTTCTAAAAAAACAGTTGATGGAAGCAAAATGGGAGTGTTCATTTTTAATCAGATCTTCGCCTATTCGATGTCATTACACTAGTTTGAAGATCTTCATTCGGCTCTAATGAAAACAAACTATTAAATTAGTGTTTGGTTATCTTATAGCGGTGCAATGCTCGTCCATTAGTCTACTAAGTCAACAAACGCATATTCAATGTCATTGACCACCCATAAAGAAATGCTTCTTACACAAGGCGCTTTTGTCAGCAGACCGTGTTGATGGCGCGTCTGATCGGCGTTGGGGCAGTCAACACGCCTAATACACAATTATATGAATAGTTAGATCGATTCCATTTGCGTAGGAGTACACACCGACCTAAACCTCATATATGAGAAGAACGAAACATTTGGCGACTGGCTCATAAAATGAGTTGGGTCTTAAACAAATATGCCCATCCGACAGCGAATGTTTATTTTATGCCCTGCATTTATTCTATGACTACTTAATGAAGATAATAAATATGCCTGAGCCGATTTTCAACACGATCCAGTCGTGTGGCAAACACGTGTCCGTCTTGGGCGGGGTTAATACGAATCCTTCGATAACAACCACACTGAGCGTCACATTTGTCACAGCATAAATTGACTCAATAAACTTATCCACTCACCCATTCATCGACCCACTCAATCACCCGCTTGGTCATCAACTCACTCGTCAACTCGCTCACGAACACACTCACTTATTCATCATTCCACCCACCCACTCACTCATGAACTTATTCACCCATTTATCCACACACTGATCACTCGCACACTCACTCATACATAGACTCAATCACTCTCACACTCAACCACTAACTGCTTCATCCACATATTCATCCACTCACTCACTCACCAATTCATTCGCTCATTCATTCACCCCCTCACCCACTCACTCTTCCGCCACTCAGTCTACCACTCATGCACCCACTCACTCACTCACTCACCAATTCACTCACCAACACACTTATCTACCCACCCACTACCTCACTAATCAACTCACTCATCCAATGCCACATTCACTCGCACACTCACTCACTCACTCACTCACTCACTCACTCACTCACTCACTCACTCACACACACACACACTCACTAACTCACTTCCGCTATTGCTCATTCACTCACTCACATACACTCCATGTCTGACTGACCCACCCACTTACTCACTCACTCATGTACTCACTCATTCTCACAAAAACTGGTCAATCAGTGACTCACCCACGCATTCACTAAATTACTCACTTACTCACCCAATTACTCACTCACACCCTCACTCACACACTGACCACTCAATCACCCTCATTCAGTCACTCACAAACTGACTCACTCTCTCGCTCACTCACTCTCTCTCTTGCGCACTCTCCCATCCACTCACATACCCACTATCGCACTCACACACTCCCCCGTTCACTCACTTACTCACTCATCCACTCATTCACCGACCCATTCACACCCTCACTCGCGCACACACCGATCCCACATTCACTCACTTACCAACCCACTCAACAACTCACCCGCTCACCCACTTACAAATCCACCTACCCACTCAATTCCCTGGTCAGTCTATCACTCACTACCACACTCACTCACTCCCACACTTACTCACTCATTCACTTACTCGCTTACTCGTTCATACACACTCACTCACTCACTCACTCGCTCACTCATTCACTCATTCATTTACTCACTGATCACTCAATCACTCGCGCATTCGTTCACTCACTCATACTCTAACTCACTGACTCACTCTCTCGGTTACTCACTCGTGCACACTGACTGAGGGAGTTCCCCGTTGTGTACATTTTGTTTTGTTGGAGATCGTCTCTCGTTGTTGGATATTTGATTGTTTTTGCCCATCTTTTGACGGACCAAACACGATGGTAGATCGTTGTTGTGTTAGGGGTTGCTCGTGTACAAGTCTGGACGGCGTGAGCTTGTGCAAATAATATCGCAAGACAAATGGCAGGCCCCGGGCAAATAATCGTTTGTGAGCTCGGTTCTTTTAACCGAGGGGTGTTTTGAGCAGGCACCAAAACTTAGAGAAGAGCTTGGTTGGATAGTCTACCACATTGTAACCTGGTTTTGAGGCCAAATACGACTGATATAATAAGTTTCTTCATTGATATACAGAATTTGGAAGCACCTATTGCTAGCTATGACAACCATGTGGTTGAAAAATATATATGTCTCTGGGTGTTCTGACTCCATGGATGACTACACCCAACTGATGGAAGCCAATCCGTTACATTACCAATATTTGACCCTGACAGCACCAGTGCAGGCACATGCTAAGAAGAAATGGCTGGAACCAGGTTTTGACTTTGTGAGCATGGTATTTTAGTCATTATGGTAACAGCACAGGCTACTCATATCTTCTGCCCAAATGTCCCCATTATCATGTATGCTGTATACCTGTAACAACTGTAAAATAACAATGTTTATTTATCCATGCTCAAAAGTTTTTTTGTCATCCAGGTTGCAATAAGAATAATGAAATTGTTAATAATGTCTTTGCACAGATGTATATGTTAGTAAAATAATAATGAAAAACCTTCACCTTTGTACTGGAATGGGGCTATTCTCTATAGAGGTAATGACTGGAGGAATCTCTGCCATTGGTTGACAGTAGCTACATAAACACCTCTAACATAATGTAGTTATCAGGATATAACTGTATGTCATTAGTGATGGCATAATGTATGGCAAATATATCTTAGCTGTGTACATTCATTGAAACTCAGATGTAACACTGACCATGATAGTAATACCATAACCTTCCTTTTTAACGTCAAGTTATGCCTTCATTCATGCCTTCATTTGTGGGCTAACTGATATTCCTATAAGAAAGCAGCTGCTGTACTTGTTCTCCTATATATTTTCTAGCTCAGAATCAATCTATTAATTAGCCTGATAAGGCCTACTTTATTATTCAAGTGCATCACTATTATTTATTAACATCAGCTAATCAGCAATTAGTTGTAGTTTGTTTACAACTTGTGTCGAGGAGCTTTTACACTAACATGGTACAACTTTGTAAACGTGAATCCTTGCAGCCACTTGATCAGACAACAAATGTTTTGATACGTCATGTCTGCTGTCTGATATGGAAGAATTATTTGCTGCAAAGCTCTGTTGTATAATATTTGCTTTGTGTTGATATGAGTTGAGATTTATTCAAACATTCATGTAACTTTGGCCAATAAATAAACTGTTTTGGCTTAGGTGTTCACCAGGCTTCCACCAAACTCAATAGTCAATATAGGTGTTATGGATTAACTTCTCGCGTTAAACAGCTTTGAAGAGTTATATAAAACACATAATAAGCGTAGGAAAAATGTTCAGAAAAGAGGGTACATAGTTTGTAAAATTTAGCTTTCCCGTTAAACACCAACACATATATACGACGAACAGATGCCCAAATACGATCAGACATAGCTTACCAAGCTTTGTTCTGTAGCCGCGCTAGCTCTATATGCTGGGCAGGATGACATACGTGAGTAAGATCCCCAGGCACAACAGTGGCATCGTCCGCGTCTGATATCGCTCATTTCTGATTCAAAACTATAAAAAATTTTGCCCTGCCGAAGCAATGATGGTTAGCAAATGATCTGTGCGATTGCATGTCTCCTCGTCGCTCTCCAGAAGTGATGAAATAACGAAACTACTAGCAGCTATTTTGCGAGAATCGTAACGAAGATCGCGTCTCGCAAACAAAACATTGCCGGGTCTGACGTCATGTGGAGGCGATTAATTATTCATAAACTCGTCGTTTGGATACGCCGAACTGATCTTTAAAGTCGAATTTCGATCCGAAAGCGCGCACTTTCATGGCTGATTCATATACAGAATAGGTAATTTTGGGTCATATTTCCGTAATCTGTCGAAAAAAATGATATGATTTTTCGTGGGATAGACACTTCAAAACATTCATGCATCCCAGCGCTAAGTCAGAGGTTCTCTATGAATTCCAAGGTTCACAAGCTGATGAACAGCAATATGTAGTAAAAAGTATATGCATCTTACATACGGGTATAAGCACTGTTTTTATGGGTGTCACACAAATACATATACGCCTCAGGCTAGAGGCTGCTTGACCAAATGATCATGTACGCAGCTCTGGAAGCGATGGATTAAGCGATAGCACGGCGCTATAAAATATCAGTATGAACTGGGCCCTTATTCACCAACCACGTTGAGTTTGAGTCTTGACTAATCTTTTTTAGTCCTAACTTAAGTCGCTTCACCTTTCCCCCTCACCAATCCACATT
Source organism: Urechis unicinctus (assembly GCA_034190875.2). Classification (NCBI taxonomy): domain Eukaryota; kingdom Metazoa; phylum Annelida; class Polychaeta; order Xenopneusta; family Urechidae; genus Urechis; species Urechis unicinctus. The sequence goes on from CM067357.1 coordinate 55,320,828, forward strand.
AACAGCGAGCCGCACCATGACTTCGCATTAACACACAAAACGGCAGTAATAAAATCATTGTTTTTAACCGCTCGCAATTTTTCACGGACTGATAAAACATACCAATTCAGTTTTATATCTTGGTTTCGGGCGCCCCGATCTTGACCCTAGATCATGCTCCCAAAGCGTTCCACATCCCGTACAAAAAAAAAAATCATCTAAAGGCCTGAACTTACGTCTTAAAAGTCTTCCCAGGGGCACAACATGACGAATCCACGTGGAAATCACGTGTATTTTTGGTGAAGTGGTGGATGCACGAACTTCCACGTGACATACACGTGGATTCAACGAGTATTTAATCACGTGGAATAGATGTGTCAAAGACACGTGGAAAAGACGGATAATTTTAGGACCCGTTTGTAAATTATTATTTATATTCTTGTTTTAACTTTATACCAGAAATATGGGCATATGTTAACCTGACAACCCCAGCTTGACATGAGCTAGATATGACAAGCTAGTGTGTTTCACAACTTTTGGTGCTATTGATGAGCTCTGGGGATGATGATGTTTTGTGGCTTTCGACTGCTTGGTTACTTTGGGAATTCAGGTGAGATACTCTCCAGACGTAGGCGAGGCTCGAACCCCTGTCCTGCTGGTCCGTTGAGACCCGGGGGTTGGGAGTGCTGTCATGGGCCTTATCGAGCTCTTGAGAAACCGCTTTCCTCACTTCAGTTTCGTACCAATTTATTTTGCATAATTATGATCAATATCGAAACACACACGGTACACGGTATAAATTATTTTCATCGAAGATGAGATTTTATGCGTCATACTGAACTAGAAAGATTTGATTTAGAGCAGTAAAGCAAATACGAAACTAATTGTAACATTGTTTGCAATATTCGATTTTGAGAATTCATTTGGGATAACTTTTGACAGTTTCTAGGTTAACATGCGAGTGGTATCTGAATGTTATTCTTTCAATGAAAATAAGTTTACTCAAGTGGTTGTGCAAAAACTGCTTGCGGTATATAATTTGTTCACGCATAACTAAAGAAGGAGTGGCAACGCCCTTTGAAGTCGCCGCCTTGGCGCTCGCGTGTGTGCCTCGGCAGCGAGTGTTTTCACAAGCTCGCGCTTGGCGGCGCTAAGTGTACTTTGTATCGCGACATCAAGCTTGCGAGCCAGCGAGGAAACCGGAGGCCTTGACCCGAGGTCAAGTTCGCGGGGAACATAGGCGAAATGGCATGGATACATTTGCAAGTGTCAATAGACGAGTTAACAACAGCAGGCGGTGTACTCGATTACACAATGTCATTAACTATGTCCTGTACGTGCCTTGTCATCACATTGTCCGAGTCTGAAGTAAAATATCAGTACTTGCGCGAGAACTGAAACGCGTTGGCATGCCAGGAGTTTCGGTGACACGCAACGCAAATCTGACGCGCGACTTCAGCTCTTGGAGAGATCATTTTGATTTACTCGGAGCACATCTGGTCCGCTTGACAGTTGATATAACTGTTAAAAAGACGACACGAAAGGCTGGAGAAAGTGTCCATGAAATGTTCAAAGGGTTTAAGGAAAACACTTAAAGATCTCGAACCATATTAACTGTGATTTGTGTGCAGGGTTCAAATGAATGTACCACTCTTAGTACTGTGTTGAGTGATTGAGATGTAATGTAATGTTGGCCAAGCATTGTTTTCCAGCTTTTAAATTTTTCATACACATTGTCAGCTAGTCAGTCATATTTTGTTATCAAATATATTTATAAACTGGGTTATTTTCTGGTTGCCTGTATATCCTAAATCCATATTAACGTTGTAAAATAAATTGCATATTTATGTCACAACCACAACTGATGTCATGTTCCTTCATGCTAAAACAGAAGTAGCTGTAGGTTTATGTAAACAATGAGATAAAGTGAGAACTATTTATTTGCACAAACATATAAACAGAATAACATTATTAAAATACAGAACAAGCTTACACCAATCTATATAATTTAACAAATAGAGCTCATAAATTCAACTTTTTAGTTAATAAGTGGTACAAAAATCTGATTTTTTTTTATCCCAAAAACAACACAGTCAGGCAACAAACTGTTACCTTTTTTTCTCTTCACATTAAGATGCACAGGCACGTTCAGAAATGGAACGCTTTCTGTCAGCTGATATCTTGTAGTGATACTTCTCAGATTTAAAAACCTTCCCGGACCTTTTCCTGCAAAACATAATTTTGCCTGCAAAACATAATTTTGCCTGCAAAACATAATTGAACTGGATATGTAAAGATTATGTTCTCAGACACAGTTACTAACATCTAATATTTATCCATTAATCATTCAACGAAATTAAATTCACAAAGTACAAATTTGCTGGGACTAGACTAATATTCTAGGTTATAGTTAGTTACATAGAAGTATTCTGACATTGCATAAGTATGCCACCGGTAAGTAATAACAACCAAATTATCGCCCACTCTCAGCCATATTGGACTGACAAATATACGTCGTATTTGGATGCTACATGGAGGTAAACTATAAGGGAATTTACAATTATTGATAATGGATTGTGTTTTGTTATAGGTTAAGGCATTTGTGCCGCCATCTGGTCAAACAATACAACATAGTTTTTGATTGAACTCCATCGTCAGACATGTCATCTATAAGATAGACCATCTCATAAGATAGACCAATGAGAAATGTGTCTATATGTCACTTAGAAATTGTACATGAGTCATATATATAATGCGATTATAACAAACAGGTACAGTTCATGTTATTTTTATTATCTAAACTATAATGCGATTATATTTAAAACAAGTCTGCAGTTCTGTTATTTTCATTACCTCTACATGGTTTATGCATGTAGTTTTTCTAATATGACATTGAAGTCGCGACTGTCTATTATTATGAGAGACATAATAAACTTTGTGAGGAGGGTGTTGGGATTTTGGAAAAAGAGGTGATACCAGGTCCGTAAAAAAAACTCAAGATCAAGTGTGATGCGTTCGCTGTCAGAATAAAATACAGACATCTTCTGGCGGCGTCGAACGACAGAAAAAATACTCAAATCATTTTCGCCGCTCGGATCAGCGCAAAGCGCGTGATCTCAGGGACCCTTCTTTAACTGAAATCGAGTTATCCGATCGAAAATAGGAAAACAAAACTAAACCCATTTACATTTTGGTTTTTCGGTTAATGAAATCTAATATCGGGAAACGAAAATGATATGTTTAACTATTTTCTATATGTGTTTGCAAAATAATAAAATAGAAAATGGGTTACTTACCCATTTTCCATTTGTGTTCGCAAAATACTAATATAGCATATGGGTTGCAAAATTTAAAAAACGAATTAACGGTATATACCTTGATTATGCACCAGCGCCCCACCCATCAAGCAGCCGAGCGCACAAGCCTTTCAATACCACGTCATGTGACTGTTGTGCGTAATCGAGGGCTTATGTTGGAGTCATTTCCAGATTAAGCAAGAGAATATACTTCAGTTCTGATGAAAAGAGATGTAAAACGGAGCGTACCAAAACAAATATGGCGCCGAATCTTCGGAAAATGTGACACTGACCAATGAGAGACAGTGACTCAAAAGTACCTGAGAGTGACTGAGAGACACGGCTTCTGATTGGAGCATCCCAAATCTGGGATGCTTGACAAGTTCAAGAACTTGGCGAGACTATTGAATATCATTAACATGTAAACAGGGCCCACAGTCAAGGAGACAGGGGACCTTGACTAGGCATGACAGCTACGATCACTGTCCTGAACGACTTTGTTACAGCAGAGGTGGAGGGAGGTTATTGTCCCACTCCTCAGCAAACCATGTCGGAACTATCAGAAGCTATAAGTCAGCTCAGTGATATTTCTTATGCACTGGATCTAAGACGGTGAGCCGCTTTCCGAACTGAGTTGAAAACATTCAACCGCCCAAAGGCCAAGATACTCGTCGACACCGACGTTGTCCCAAAATTTTTTAGGGCTTGTCCCTTGCCCCTACTCAATAAGGAACCAGTTGGATAATGAAATAGACCGGTTGGTTGGGGAAGGAACGATGGGACCAGCGCAGTATACTGATGAGGCAGCTCCCATTGTAAAAACCAACGGCACAATCAGAATCTGTGGGGATTACAAAGTTTCTGTGAATAAAGTAACAAAAATGGATTATCATCAATCCCAAAGGACAGAAGACCTTTTTGCGACCTTAAATGGGGGAGGGATATTTTCAAAATAGAATTTGAGTCACGCGTATCAGCAGGTATTGTTGGAAGAAGATTCGAAAATTCCACACAATAAGCACACAAAAGGTGTTGTTCCAGTATACGCGTTTGCCCTGTGGGATATCTTCAGCGCCAAGCATCTTCCAAAGAATCATGGATAATTTACTCCAAGGTATTCCATTTGTGGTGTCTCATCTGGATGATATCTTGTTCACTGGGAAATCTGCACTTTCATTGCTCCAGAAGTCCCTTATCTTGGGCACCGCCTTGATCACGAAGGAATTCATCTAATGGAAGATAAAGATGAATCAATAAAGATGGCTTCGGCACCTACAATTGTCACTAAATTGAAAGCCTTTTTAGGATTGCTCAACTACAACCATCGATTCCTCCAAATTCATGCCATTACCCTTGAACCATTACACGCCCTTCTTCGAAAGGATGCCAAATGGAACTGGAAACACAACCATCAAAACGTTTTGACCAAGCGAAAGACATGTTGCAGTCTTCAGAAGTATTTGTCCATTATGATTCTGAGAAGGAACTTCTACTGACATGTGATGCATCACAGTATGCAATTAGTGCAGTTTTGTCTTATGTGATAGCAGATGTCTCTGATCGCCCAATTGCCTACACTTCCCGCACTCAATCATCGACAGAACGAGGATATTCCCAGCTTGAAAAAGAAAGTCTTGCTATAATAATTGGAATTAAAAAAAACCACAGTTAAGCTGATGGAACATCTAGAAGCAGCACCATTTAATCCAGGTATTCTGAGGAAATTAACTGACAAGGATTCAATTCTGTCTCACGTGAGGAAGTTGTGCTGCATGGATGGCCAGAAGGACACCTGGAAGACTTTTTTTCAGCCATTTGTATGGTGGCAGACCGAGTTGAGCGTAGAGGATGGTTGTTTGCTGTGGGGAAGTTGAGTTATAATACCTTCATGACGCTCATCCGGGATAATCACGTATGAAACACCTTGCACGCAATTATGTTTTGTGGCCCAACATGGATGCTGATTTGGAGAAACAAAATCTAGATGTTGCAACGTGTGACAAAGTAACCTGCAGAAGCACCGCTGCATTCATGGGATAAACAAAGACACCATGGACAAGGTTGATAATGCAGGCCCAGTCGAGGGTAAAATGCTGTTGATTATCGTAAACGCATTTTCAAAGTTGATTGAAGTAAAAGCTGTCACCTCCTCCAATTCTGCAGTTACAATCGAACAACTGCGGCAAGTGATCTCTACTCATGGACTACCCGATGTAGTCGTGAGTGGCAATGGCACATGTTTTACCAGCTATAAATTTAATGACTTCAAGCAACGAAATGGTATTTCACATGTCAATACAGCCCATTATCATCCTGTCTCCAACGAATTGGCAGAGCGTGCTGTTCAGTTAACAGAGAATGGACTCGCTAGAAACGAGGTTGGCGCGAATTTTGCTTGACTATAGAATCACACCGCACAAACTACAGGTACATCCCTTGCGCAGTTTTTACTGGGTAGGATACCGAAAACCCAGTGTAATCTGTTTCATCCTGATTTTACCTGGAAAGTTGAGAAGAAACAGCAGGACCAATCACAGTACCACAACCAAAGAGCAAAGCTGAAGAATTGTAATGTGGGAGATTTCTTAGAGGTCCACAGATGAGCAGGTAGTTGGAGACGGACAACCTGAAAAACATGGCGAGGACGCTAGTCCCCAGATAATATTCCAGCAGCAGAGATTCCGGCTGTGGCTCGACCTCGTAGAGCATGCCGCTAGACTAGCCTCTTAAAAGCTTTTGTTTTGAAGTGATTTACGTGCTAATATGTCGTTTGATTTTTTTTAAATACATTTTTTAAAGTTTTTCTTTAGCTTACAGGGGAGGAGTGTAATATTGTATACTCCCCTTGCTTACAAACATTGATGGTGAACTCTCTTCCGTTGTTCATTAGCATGCCTCGTGCAAGTTTCATCGTGGTGTTATGTTACAATAAAATACTACAATATATTTACAAGTTATTGCGCTTCCTGAGACTCTTTTGCCATGCCTAATACTGATTACTTATTAAATTGGACTGGTTGCATCAAGTGGTCATCGTGAAGGTAAGGTCTTATGAGCGAATTTTCAACATTAGCGACGCCTTCCTCAAGAACAAGAGGGAGCGCAAGCTCCACTTGGTTAAAACGAGCTACGGGCAAATGACAGAAAGTGACCAGAAATATTTCCGTGTTAATGGTTAGCTTTATAAATGCACTTGTTTGCCAAATGGACTAGCCTCGGGCCTAGGATATTTACCAAGCTCATGAAGCCAGTGTTCTCTAAGCAGTGGCTACTTTGATGACTCCGATGTACACGCATCATATTTTACGATTGTGTTGCTAATATACAGGCAACCAGGAGCCTCATGAGAGATTTGGGGTTTCATGTAAATGACTCTAAATCCGTACTAACTCCCACCCAGAAACTGCAGCATTTGGGTTTCATACTCGATTCAACTAGTATGACAGTGAAGGGAGGGAAAAGATTGATAAAATCAGATCTTTGGGGCAGAGCTTTTTGACGGATACCCTTTTCACCATCAGATCTGTGGCGCAACTCATTCGTGTCATGTTTTCCAGGCGTGGAATATGGGCCTCTATATGTTAGGGCTTTGGAAAAAGATAAAACTGTTGCATTGAGTAAATGTCAGGGTAACTTTGAGGGTAGTATGAACATGCGCTGCACAAAGTCAAATGGTGGGTCGACAATGCAGGTTTTTGCCCTAAACGTATTTCATATGGCAATGCTGACCCCATTTTGTTAACTGATGCTTCCTCTCATGGTTGGGGTGCTTAGTAAATTGATAGACCCTCCACTGGGGGAAGATGGTCCACTGCACAACAACAAGAACTCATCAACGTACTTGAAGTTAAAGCAGCCTTACTCGATCTGCATGCGTTATCTGAGGTAATGGAAGACTAGCAATAAAAGTCCACTTCCTTATACAGTTAGTAGTACAGGGAGTGGCGGTTCTGGCGCACCGACCTATACTACTATTGTCTGTGAGCGTACAATAAGACCCACATACACTAAAGAGTAGACCCACTTCAACGTATTGTTAGTAGCAATGTGGTTAATGATTTGATAATGTACTGTGAGGTTCCATTTCAACGTATTTTTATCATATTTTAGTACCAGTTTGACCATGTCCACAAATACACCCATTTTAAAGGCAAAAAGGTTCGACATAAGGATACACTCCCTGCTGACCCTTAGCAGCTTATACAAGATATTTGCTCACCCTAAGGGGGCCTCGGACCCGACCCCCAAACGGGGCCGAGGCTAGTTAATTGGTAAACTAGTGTGACCATAGGCCAGGGTGTCTACACCGTTCTCAGCTATCCACCACTTTGAGTCAAAGGGAGAGAGGGACAGCTTGTTGACGTGCAACACATAGAGCTTATGACCCTCACTACGAAGCATGTTCATCCCATGCCGGAAATGTTTCTTTGTAAAAAGAGACTCCATGTAATGAGCGTGGCGTAGATGCTTCTTCACCACCACCTTCTTCACACCCTTAGCTCTTTTTATCTCGCCCTCATCAGACATCAGGATAGAGTACATCTTAGGGCGCAAACCAACGTACTCCTTGATGGGCACGCCAGCGAACTCATCCTTCATCTTCCCCGGAACATTTTTGTTTTGTCACTGTGCAGGGCATGAGAAGGGTCAAAGTTACTAGTGTCAAAGAGATGGGCATCCTCCCTCATATCAGCATACACGTCTGATGTACGGATCTCGAGAAGCAGCGAGTCCGTGCCTGTGTATAGCAGGCCAAGGTTGTTGCCGTATCTGGGCTTCATAGTATTATAATAAAAGTCATACATCAAGTGCTTTGAAAGATCTAGAATGCACATGCCCACATACACCGGACGGTTTAAGACTAAACGGGTCTTTTGCATATGCAGGGCAGCCAGATCATGGTCAAACACTTTATGTCGAGCATAGGCGGGACTGGCCACAAGCCTCCGTATTTTCTCTTTTTCCGATGAGCGCACAATCTTAACGTCGACTCGCCTTCGGAGGTTCTCCATAGTCTTGCCAAACACAGAGTTGTTCATCAGCTTATACAGATCCTTCTCAAAGTCGCTGGTGGCCACCTTACGCAGATCTGTATTCATCCTAATGTAAGGCTCCATCCAGGGAATTTGGTCAAAGACAAGTGCACGATGAATCTTGGTAAGTCTCATCCCCAAAGACAGATACAGCTTGAGGTTTCTATAGTGTACCACATACTTCTCCTTGTTCCGCAGGTTGGGCATCAGCTTTTCAACTCCATTTCCGGTGCTCCCCAATACACCTAGGAGATCCTTCTGGTAGTCTGACAACCATTCGTTCTGTACAAGAAGCCGCTCCGGCGCTAGGGGGTAATCGTTTTGTTCGTCATGAAGCGCAGCAGGATACTCCAAGTCAGCCTCAAGTATATACCCCGTTTCCGCATCATGGGGATGGTCCTGGATCTCTAGGTTCTCAGGCCGTTCCACCCACTCAGTACCCGTAGTAGGTAGGGCTTGGCTCATCGCCCACCCATATAGGTTGTTGGTACTGGATATAGCTCGCTGGCTTTTCCTGCTCAAAGCCCTCCACATATGGGTTGGACAATATGACAGCTGTATTGAGAGATGGGAGGCAGTCATTCGGTACAATGTAACAGCACAGCACATGACATTTGGATTTGGTGTATATGAAATCAATTGCTGTTAAGTGCTACGCATATGCCTTGGATAGCCAATGTGGAAGCTGACAAAGAAAGCAGGCTCTTTGATGAGATTGAGTGGAAGTTAAGCCCTTGCGCTTTTATGAACTGCGTAGAACTGCGAGGGCCGCCCGACATTTACAGTTCAAACCATACGTACCATGGAGACCATACCATGAGACTATAGCTATTGATGCTTTTCATATGAACTGGAACAATAAATTTCTATATCTGTTTCCGCTTTTCAGCGTCATTCCATGCGAAATGAGGAAGCTGCAGTGATGGGGCAAAAGCGATCCTCATTGCTCCTCAATGGCCCACGCAGACCTCGTACCCGATGCTCAGACGGATGACAAAAAGGGACACTTCAAATGCAACAAGACCCTACTGACATTGCCAGCCAACTCGCATTCACCCATTGTATCCCAAGTTACGCTAGGCAGCTTACCTCTTGTCAGGGAGAGACTGCAGACAGAAGGCATTAGCAAAATAACACAAGATATAATAATCACGTGATGGAGATCAGGCACAAGAACGAGTATAGAGCATACCTCATTCGCTGCGGTCTATAATATTAACCCTCACCAGGCAACAGTCTCTGTTATTTTGGATATCCTCACTCTTTTATACAACGCCGGTCTGAGATATAGCGGCATCAATACGGCAAGATCAGCCTTATCATCTATTGTGGAGCTGTGAAACTCAAACTACACTATAGCCTTGCATCCTCTGATAATTCGCTTTGTAAAAGATGTGTATCAGACGCGTCCCAGTCTTCCGCAATATTCCTCAACATGGAATGTACTTAAAGGTCCTACCACCCACCGAGGATATCTCTCTCAAGCTGTTGTCATTCAAACTGGTCATGCTCTGCTTGTTGGTGACATGATGCAGAGGTCAAACACTCCATACGTTAGACATCAAATCCATGACGAGCACGGAATCATCATATACCTAGTATTATAAAGAGTAGCAGACCAATGGATCGCTTGGTGCAGACCAGTGGATCGCTTGGTCTAGACCAATGGATCGTTTGGTGTAGACCAGTGGATCGCTTGCTAGGGCTTACCAATGGATCGCTTGCTTGGTGCAGATCGGTGGATGGCTTGGTACAGACCATTGGATTGCTTGGTGCAGACCATTGGATCGCTAGGTGTAGACCAGTGGGCTATTTCTTTTGTTCCTATATCCTATGCCACAAACAATCCTTTTCTCTTTTGCAAGTGCAATCTCCTGCATAGCCTGGATTGCAATTCCGCAGTGTATACACCACATCAAACATCGATTGTCTTTGTTTTCTATATTCACTATGGCCTTGTTGTGGAGTAGTTTCTCTGTCAGTTGGATTGTTGTGTAGCCTGGTTTCTCGGGTTGTGGTGCGGGTTCTTCCGGTTCGTAGTTGAGTGTATGTAGGACGCAGCGATCGCTCTTGCTACAGTGGTCAAAGGCACCACATTTGCAGTTCCCTTCTGTGGGGTTGGGGAAGGGTATGGTCTGTATGGCTGGAATAGTGTATTGTACTTCTTTGCAGCAGGATTCGCTGCAGTCGTGGTGTCGTTCGACTTCTGGTATACCATCCTCCGGTGTGGGTAGGATGCAACACATCTGGCCCAGATGTTCGTCGTGGAGATCTCTACTTTGTCTTCTATGTACCTCCTGCAAAAGGTGTGGTGGAAAATCAGTTGGTACAGCTCGCAGACCTGGCGGAGGAAATCAACAAGGTGCACAAAGGTTGTGCCTCGGATGAAGGAGAGAACATCGCACTATTCCTGGTACAGAAACAAGTTGGGTGTGTATTTGTTGGCCTGGTTGTACCATTCTTGTCGTCACGGACCACTTTTTCGATCTCGTCTTGGCGGATTTTGGAAAAGGTTTTTAAGCCTATGCAGTAGGTCCTTCGGGCTTCTCTTTCTCCTATCTTGCCGGCTTGGATGCCTTCCACTAGGTTGTCGGGGAGCTCCCGGTTGTGTGCAAAGTACTTCTTGGTTTCTGGCGTCGGGGTGTACGTCTCTTCTTTATTTCGGATGCGAGTGTATCTGCGGGCCCCTATCTGGTATTGTCTCTTGACCTTTCGTAGCGCTACTTCTCCAAAAACGATGTCCTGGTATGCTTTCATCGATAGTGTGCTTTTTTCAGGCATGGTATTCTATAGTGGTCTCATTTGTTCAACACGTTGCTCCCACAGTACAAGTTGGTACCATGTAGGTATACAGCCTTGTTGCGACTCTTGGTAGCTCTACCTAAGTGTACAAGATTGCATCATGCTGTTGGATGCTATGTTCCATGGAAAAAAAGTATCTCTTTGTACAAACCTATCTATGTCGGGCGCTGTCGTGGTGCCGTCGGGGATTCCTCTGGCGGTGGGGATTTCCCTGTTGGCTGGCGGTGGTGTTGTATCCAAATCGGTAGCCTTGCAGCGCGTTGGATATATATTTTGTGGGCCTGTAGAAAGCGCAGATCGGGCCAGAACCCTCTCATAGGGTGCGTTATCAAACCGTCCCCCGCTGTGCCAGAACCCCCAGTTTATATACTACTTACCTTTATCATCAATAAACTCATCAAACAATCCAAGCCTGGAATACCCCAGCAAACCATAAAGCTGACCGCTTATTCCGATGACAGACGCCTCTGTGTAGTCTCCTGTATATCCGGATACATGGAAAGAACTGCGACCTTACGTCGAGCGCGACGCTGCGGTACCGGGTGTCAAACTGATACCTTTGATGTTTTATGGCATTCCGACAGCGTTTTTTCTTGACCTCCTGCTATGTCACAGGACATCGGTTATTTTATTGGGGGGGGGGGGGGGGGGGGGGGGGGGGGGGGGGGGTCCTCAACGGTGGTCGGCATTGGGCGGTGGTGTGACGCGTGAGCGACAGGGTATTGTCCAATAGCTTTGCCTTCAGATTACCGGGTATTAAAGAGACTGTTCAGCCCCATATAAGGCAATCAGGGGTCATTTCGTTTTTACATTTCTACGTTTAACGCAGATGTAAGTAATGCCATCTTCTAATTTTTGCCGCAAAGTTTACATGATGGAAAACTATGTTGATAAGTTTTTAACATTATTATTTGACTAGAAATATTCATGATCTACTGTGGAAATCTGTTTTATTCAGCTATGTCGTTCCATCGATAACAGTGCCTTCCTAAAACCATGAACCACACGAATGTTAGCTGTAAATCAAACGCGCTCTGAATTTACCTCGCTATCGATGTGTATTCTGCCGCTTTGATTAAATAACGTAGATTTCATAAAATCTTCACTCATTCAAGATGTGGGCATCATTGTGCACACATTAGACTGACAAGCAGGAAGGATAATGTCCGACAACATTTAACTTTTTTGGTTTCCAAGGTGCGGTTGCCAAGCGGCTTGCTAGGCAACCTCGTTCCAAATAAGAGGCTGAACAGTCTCTTTAAAGTCAACTTACAGCGCCGTCGAACACTCCTCAGCAGCTTCTCTAGCCCACTTAGCATACGAGCCTATCTGGTTTTCCCACCCGTCCCTCCCTGTCTAACATCTTAGATGTTAGTTTAGTTCAGGGGTCAATATGATGGATACGATACGGGATTTTCACGAACAGCTGATAACATGTCTGCGTATAAAGGTTGCATATTATGTTGATAAGCATTGTTAATCCGTTTGCATTCAGTATTCCAATGACTCATGCTCATTGTTGAGCTCTGACATATTATTTGTATCTTACGTAATTGTGCCACATTAAAGACCCCTGTTACCGCATTGGAGTGTTCTGTTCTGTTTAGCTGCTAATAACTGTTTAAAAGGTCCGTGTATATACCGCCTTTTCGGTTTTCGTTTATCAAATCCAAGAACCAAAAACGAAAAACAAGGGCTAAACCGTAAACCGTTTTTCATGTGCGTCAACGAAAGACGGATAACACCAAACGGATTCGTTTTTCGTTTCTCGTTTGATCAAACGGAAAATGAGTGGCGCTGCAGTCGGCGGTGTTTGTACTGATACAAGCGGCTGGATATGTTGGTTGGTATCCGAAAGTGTGTGTGTGTGTGTGGGTGGGGGGGGGGGGTGCAATAGGCTTTATCTCGGGTAGGGGTGTGCCGCGGGACCTCGAAAACCCTTATCCGTCGTACAAGGTGGAAATGGAAAAAAAGCGTACCCGTCATGCAAGGCAAAAAAGTGTACCCTGTCGTGCTAGATATTATGCAAACGTATAACCCCGTCGTACGTCGTAAGCAGGATTAGTCTGATCAGCTGATATATATATATATATATATATATAATATATATATATATATATATATATATATATATATATATATATATATGTATATATATATATATATATATATATATATATATATACATATATATATATATATATCTATATGTGTGTGTGTGTGGTATATATGTATATATATACATACATATAGATATATATATTTTATATATCCATATATAGACCAGAGCCGCCATTGTATGTAATTATAGTTATTGATAGATCGCGGCAATGTCTGCTCTTTGATTGACCGGGGGACGTCCAGAGCGGGCTGTCGGGGAGACGAAAGTCTGGATCCCAATCAACATATCCAGCCGCTTGTATCAGTACAAACACCGCCGACTGCAGCGCCACTCGTTTTCCATTTGATCAAACGAGAAACGAAAAACGAATCGGTTTGGTGTTATCCGTCTTTCGTTGTCGCACATGAAAAACGGTTTACGGTTTAGCCCTTGTTTTTCGTTTTTGGTTCTTGGTTTTGAAAAACGAAAAGGCGGTATATACACGGACCTTAAAAGCCATACTCGCCTATCAGTCGGGCGACGGTCTCACGCTCGGTTAACTGGTTAAGTCAACACTGGCCGCCTCTGGTGTGGACACAACCATCTTCAAGCCTCATAGCACACTCGCTGCTTCAACAAGTGCGGCATTGGCCTTTGCCACACCACTAAGTACGATACTCAATACTGCAGGATGGTAGTCTCTATGTACTTTCGGAAAATATGCAACAAACATACAGAAAGTGCAAATGAATATAGTATAAATATGCTCTCCTGGAAACAGTAACACTGAGAACCTCCACCCCCTCCAGCTCCGCCAGCCGCGAGCATATGTCCTATTCTCTGTACATTCACTTCACACGCATCGACACCAAATACGCCGTGAAGACCCGAACCTTTCACATCGGATACACGCTCTACGAATCATCTAGGTACCAGGATATGTCGCGCCGGATAGAGATCGACGCTGTGAGTACATCAAACCAATCCGCCATACTGCTCTATGACGTACTGAGTTCAATTGATTGTCGAACTTTGATAACTGAAGGTGTTCCGAATCTACCTTGTGAATTTCTCTTTTTGAATGAAACACATCTCGCTGTAGATATGTTTACCCATTGTCCAGATCGCACCACGTTTTACTGTTGTGTTACAGCTGGCTATATATGCCCATTCTTCGTGATTATCGAAGCCAAGATTCAGATTCACCGGAAATGGATCGTCGATTCTATTAATGGCAGGCACTTTAGCACGTTTCTGATAAGTGGCCAACTGTATCTGCTTTGTATAGTTCTTGGTGTTTCACATGAGTCATTATTTTAACCCATACACCAATTAACCCGCTTCTTTTGAATTTATATAGACCGCTTTTCCAACATCTGCAGTGTAGGGCATTCCACTCTGTGTCACGATACACCGCCTTTAATTAAAGCCCGCAGATTTAAACTGATCCACCATCTTTCAGTTCGGATCGTGACTCGCCTGTGACTCATGGGTGGAACCTTTAAATAACTAAAAACGTCGATGAGATGGATGAATTAGACAATCCCTCCAAGAGCAGAGAATATCACCTGTAACGGGAGAGGGCGAGAGGATTTAATAAGGAACACATAGGACTAGACCTTCCTCTCCATTACTAGGCTGGTGCAGGTGACGGAGGAGTGTGTGGGGATTAGCAAGTCAGTGTTTCGCCTCGGGAGTATCACCCAAGATATGTGGCGTGTTCAGCAGATATGGTTGGCAGTTATCGTCCTCTCCGCTCGTCCCGCAGGTACGTTTCTCTCCAGTACACGTCCTGTAAATGGTGCTTCTATCGTGTAAACTCGGCGAAGGATCTCGAGACGCATCGTTGATGTTGCCCCAGACGCAGGTGTTTTAGGGTTCATTAGAGGCCCTAAGCGGACCAAGACCTTGAGACGATATACCTGTCTTCCACATCGCATATAGCTCTGCTACTTGTGAAATTCTTAAAATGCCTTGATATTCCATTCAGTTTAGGTCGCCTAGAGTGTGATTTATAAATAGCATGCGAGATCATTTATTGCTGTTGCGAAACACGCTTTACCTCGAGAGCATAGCTTTTTACGACGAAAAAATGCTTTATCTCTCATAGCTTTTACGAAACAGATCTCTCATAGCTTTATCTTATCTCTCATAGCTTTTACGAAATGCTTTATCTTTCATGCTTTTATCTTTATCTCTCATAGCTTTTACGATACATGCTTTATCTCTCATAGCTTTTACGAAACATGCTTTTTCTCTCATAGCTTTTACGAAACATGCTTTATCTCTCATAGCTTTTACGAAACATGCTTGATCTCTCTTAGCTTTTAGAAAACATGCCTTATCACTTGCTGTTACACACATAAACCGGCTGACTTGATCTGGAAATCGTCATCACGGAGAGCATGCCATTTTTGCAGAGCGGAGGAAAGCTAGAGCGTAAACATTTCTATCTAAAGTACTCTGGACTGAACTCGGCGTCTCAGCCAGTCAACTTGTTGATATTGCCGCCTCAACAGGTTTACCACGGCTTAAACGCCGTAAAGTTGGCTTGAAGCCTAGTTCGACCATGAATCATGGTTTGTTCGCGGTCGTGTCGTGATCCCCCCCCCCCCCCCCCCCCCCCCCCCCCCCCCCCCCAGGGAAGACGTTTACGAGAAGTGGTGGTGATTGTTATAAACAGGGGCGACTGTCAAATATGTTGCGGGGAAAAACAGCCTCGCGTCGAGACTACTATGATGAAAATTGGTTTGTGAGCGAGCTTCATTGTCCCATCGCCAAGTAGCGGGTGTAGCCCTAAGGCGAGTTCCAGGAGTTGAGATGCTTCAATCGAATGTTAAATTCTCATTATTCCATGAGTGCGTGTGAGGTGGGCATTTTCTCTAATGCAGTGCGTCCATCCAGCGCTCAGAAGACATTTTGAGTTTCGTTCGGAATGCCAGTCATGCTTGCCTGTTGTCAATGGGTACCCTTTGGCCGAGACGCTCTGTGTATACTTACGTTCATGTATATGTTGCATCGTTATAGGTTTTTCAGTAGCTTCTTCAATACCCTTGAAGGAATATAATTTGCGTTTCATCTACACCAGTTCATGATTTGCGCATGGTTTCAGAACCGACACCAGTCAGCGTTACCACTTCTACAGGTAAGAGAGTCCTTCTCTCCATATGTCTGAAGCTTTTGCTGCTATTCTAACGTTGAATTGGATCTAAGGGGACACAGAGAGGTCACACAAAGAGAGGTCACACTAATTCCCTAGCAGCAGTCACTCTTCACCTGAATCTAGTAGTCCAGTAAGGGTCACAAACTTGTGTGTGACAAAGGCCTCGTGTGATCTATATACTATGATGCTAATTACTATGACATTCAATCTATAATTTATGCATAATGTCTCAATAAGAATGCTTGTCGATCCACGGACAGATTATAGAATCACATATATGACATTGGTCTATATGTAACAGCTATATAATAGTAGATAAACAGAGATATCATCAATATATATATATATATATATATATATATATATATATATATATATATATATATATATATATATATATATATATATATATATATTTATACATTTTAATCATCTAGCGACTATTGCTTTGTTTTCCCAGGGCAGCTGTCCATCGATGAAACATCCTCACCGACCTTGTATGGAAACCACGTCCGAGACAGAGGGAACGCTCGAGGTGATTTGTTCAACAGGACCATAGTTGTTGAAGACTATCAGCGCCCTCTGGTGGATGGGACACTGAGTGTCATCTACTTTTACGTTTCTGCAACCAAGATGCCCACCAAGACAGTTATTATTGACCTGCAGTTATGGGAAGATATACAAGGCCGTAATAACTATAAATTGAGATGGACATTTGAAGTCCCTGTGAATATGGATGAAAATATGGGTACAAAATACTTGGTAAGTCACACAATTACTGTTGAATATTGATGATATATTTTCCACCAAAGATCCTGTCCAGGATTAATTATCATTATCATCGTTTGTTAGTTGTCCAGTCTAGTTGTCCAATTGTCATCTGCGAATTCGTGATCCTCATCTTCTAATTTGTAAAATACAACATCATGACGCTTATAATCGCATATCATAACGTTTCCAACTCACCGTGCGTGATTCGAAGGGCTTCGAGTCACGCGAAAATGACTCATTTTCGCGTGAGTCTCCCAGGGATATAATTGAGTATAGCTCGCTGCTTGTCATAATATCCCTTTTGAACGCCGCACGACAATTTCTAGTTTATATGGGGGCGAGGTTGCCGACAACATTAAGATGATAACCCCCGGTGTGTTGGATCAATAATCGCATGTTGATTCGATGGTAGCGCTAGACCAATTTTACAGAAACTTCTCACCATAGGTATTAGATTTCTGGTTGATTGTCGTGTTCGGTTCAAATTTTGTTTCAATGGCTGTCTGTAACTTCTAATTTCGTTGTCATATTATCGAGTTTTATCATCTGTCGCCTGCAATGAAACACGCGTTTTGATTTATGGTGCAACATCATCAAGTTCACCGGTTGGAATCATAACGTTTCAGTCTTGATCTTATGACATTTATCCGTCTGTGTTGGGAACAGTTCAACCATTGAAAATATCTCCATTCGAATCCATTATGTAATTATTCAATTTACTTCTCTCACTATAAATGAGAGAAATACCGGTAACGTTATGAGGACTGCGTATTGATTTACATTCTCCCGGCTATGGGCAGGGATGGCCTCATTTTAAACTGACAAAAAAGTACTAAATTTCTCATCCCTTCAACGAGCTGCATAACTAAAGTCGGCGACCCTTGGATGATTGCAGAGTTCTGTACACCGGTAAATTCGTAGTCTGCGTCCCAGACTCCAGGGGTTCCGCTACGCTTCTCGCCCTAGAGTCTACGATAAGATAAGGTCTTAAACTGGCGCGTCCGATTATTCATTAGACACGTTCGTTAATCTTCGTGACCAATCAACGCAAAGGTTGTGACCCGGATTGACCTTAATTGCGCGTGCCTGGCTCATGAAACTGGCTTGTGATACGCACCCTCGGTTTTATGTGACGTCATGGACATTTTAGTGGTCTGCGTCCAATGAGAACACATTGAATGTCTTCTGGAGTTATGGGGCGTCTCAAAAGTTCAAATTGGCACCACAACAAGCGCTTTAATCGCTTAGCTGAACGATAGTATGTTTACGTAATAGTCATTTTGAAAAGAAACAGTTGTGTGTCTGCTTCTCTCGCCGACTGTGTGATTAACGGTGCCACTCAGCGTGAAACAACAAATCGGAGTGTTGTAGAATGTGTGCCCGGCTCATAAAAATCACTCGTCCGGTTGGACAAGTTCTTCGGAACTTGTAGAACTAACCAATGAGAGACAACGACTCAAAAGTACCCGAGAGTGACCGAGAGACTCGGCTTGTGATTGGAGCATCCCAAATCTGGGATGCCTGTCCAGTTCAAGATATTAAGCTCGCCTAGACCTGAAGGCGAGACTATTGAATATCAGTAACATGTAAACAGCGCCCGCAGCCATTAGGCTAGGGGACCTTGACTAGTAAATTCGCCTCATTATTCTATTATAGGTGGACATACCGCATGGTGTAGCAGTGACCAGCCGCTACCGCCTGGGCTGGACATCCCGGGAAGACTGTCCAATCAGCTATGAGGATCGAAATGGCTACACGCCGCGTATCAAATGGCTCTCTGACCCAGGACTGGATGCGGAGTATCAATTCATGTCATATCAACAAGAAGGCCAGTTTTCCATCGCGGCTGTGATTGGTTAGTAGGTCATAATATTATTATATGAAGTATATGTAGATATGTTTGCGTTGAATAATGCCAGACAAGTGTGGTTTACAGGGGCGATAACGTTGTGGTAGCGGTGATTTCGGCAAGGGATATCAATCTGAATTATTTGTCCCGTTATTAAACCTCTCTGCCTGGTGCCCTCGTATCCCGCTGTAGTTGTCAGCTGTGAGCAACTGTGGGCCTCCCGTAGAATAGCCGCCTATAATCGGATTGCTGTTGTACTGGTGTAACAAGGGTCAATCAGTGCGAGGTCACCTCTCTTCTCCTCTTCTTAGCGTATATTTCCATTGGCCCGACACTAGCACGCACTTGTAAATGAAAAACTAATAACCTCCTAATTATTAGCCAATAAAACACGACATTTAGTCAACCTATACCTTTATGGTCTCTAGTATACGGATGTTAAAGACAATTGCGACAGTTCTAAATTCTTGCCTAGATTTTCACGATTTTTTGCAGAGAGTAAGCTCATATATAAAGCTAACGAAATGTAAAATAAAAAGTATAGGTCACTGGTGTAAATTTCTGAGTATGTTAAGCCAATGGGAATTATGATAATTTGATAATATTTTGGTTCTAAAGAAAAGTTCATACATCGAATTGCATTATATTTAACATACAGACAGCACAATATCTGCTTTACAAAAAATCAAGAAAAAAATGATTTCTCGCCGCACCCTACGGCTAGCTGTTTATGAATTTATTGTTATTTTTTCTCTAGAATGGTGTACATCCTCCATAAAAACAAATTGACCAGTGACATTTGAACTAAACTTGGTAATATTGTGCAGTGGTATATGTACTATGAGCAGAAATTAAAAAAATAATAGGTTCACGTAGTCTATGGGAAGCCACAATGGGTTTTCGGTTGTATTCCCTGAGTGCGGTGTATTACAATATTCGAACCTCCATAAAAAGAAATTGAGCAGTGACATTTGAACTAAACTTGGTAATATTGTGCAGTGGTATATGTACTATGAGCAGAAATTTAAAAAATAATAGGTTCACGTAGTCTATGGGAAGCCACAATGGGTTTTCGGTTGTATTCCCTGAGTGCGGTGTATTACAATATTCGAACCTCCATAAAAAAAAATTGACCAGTGACATTTGAACTAAACTTGGTAATATTGTACAGTGGTATATGTACTATGAGCAGAAATTTAAAAAATAATAGGTTCACGTAGTCTATGGGAAGCCACAATGGGTTTTCGGTTGTATTCCCTGAGTGCGGTGTATTACAATATTCGAACCTCCCTAAAAAGAAATTGACCAGTGACATTGGAACTAAACTTGGTAATATTGTGCATTGGTATATGTACTATGAGCAGAAATTAAAAAAATAATAGGTCCACGTAGTCTATGGGAAGCCACAATGGGTTTTCGGTTGTATTCCCTGAGTGCGGTGTATTACAATATTCGAACCCCCATAAAAAGAAATTGACCAGTGACATTGGAACTAAACTTGGTAATATTGTGCAGTGGTATATGTACTATGAGCAGAAATTTAAAAAATAATAGGTCCACGTATTCTATGGGAAGCCACAATGGGTTTTCGGTTGTATTCCCTGAGTGCGGTGTATTACATTTTTAAAATGACATAAAATGACTGCGTCACAATTTGGTTTCACAGTTGTATATTCTTGTCCGTCAGCTGCCCTAGATTCAAGTGCTATACAATCGCTTGGCTCGGGAATAATATCTGCTTCTTTCCCGTACACTGCGCGACAAGTGCTTACACAGTGACCACTGGATCTTGGTGGTGGCGTGGAGAGGTCTTTACGAGGGCTGTATCCCTATGTGACTACGTGACTCACACCCTGCATGATGTTGTGACTCTCTGATACATAATCTGGAAACTATGTCCGTTAGTCTACTGACCAGGATATGAAGGAAATACCTGATGGACGGACATGAAGGAAAACACCTGATTGATGGACATGAAGGAAACACCTGATGGATGGACATGGAGGGAACAACTGATGGACGGACATGAAGGGAACAACTGATGGATGGACATGAAGGGAACACCTGATGGATGGACATGAAGGGATCACCTGATGGACTGACATGGAGGGAACAACTGATGGATGGACATGAAGGGATCGATCACCTGATGGACGGACGTGAAGGGAACACCTGATAGACGGACATGGAGGGAACACCTGATGGATGGACGTGAGGAAAACAGCTTATTGATGGACATGAAGGGAACAACTGATGGATGGATATGAAGGGAACACCGTATTGATGGACATAAGGGAACAACTGATGGGTGGACATGAAGGGAACAGCTAATGGGTGGACATGAAGGGAACACCAAACCGCAGGAAACATGAAGAAAATACCCGAATGAAGGCCGGATATTTTATACCCTTGGCAAAGACCACTTAACCGTCATGTTGCAATGCGCCTCGTGTTGACACACTACACCATATGTATTTGTATATATATATATATATATATATATATATATATATATATATATATATATATATATATATATATATATATATATATATATATATATATATATATATATATATATATAAAATTATATATATGTGTGTATGTATGAAAATATGTGTATGTGATATATACATGTATATATGTATATGTATTCATGCATTTATTATATATATATATATATATATATATTATTTAGAAATATATATATATATTTATATATGTCTATATATATTTATATATATATATATGAATTATATGTGTGATATATATATATATATATATATATATATATATATATATATATATATATACATATATATTTATAAATATTCATGTATATTTGTATGTTTATATATATTTATTTATATATGTATGTATATGAATATATATGTGTGTGGCAGTCCCTATGTTTATTGGTCTTATCACCTACTTGTCTTATAAATACATCCCAATACATCAGTCCACTTCAACCCCACACATCAATTACACATTCTTTGTATGTGGTGAACGCTGTCTTTGACTTGTCGGTTCCTCACTCGTTATCAGAACCTCCGGTACAGACCCTATCTACTGAGGCTACCACGTTGAATCCCACTTCCACCACCGACATCCCTTCTGAATCTACCACGTTGAATCGCACTTCCACCACCGACATTCCTTCTGAACCCACGTCGGTGGAAATCAAGATTCAAACAACGGAGCCACTTACTACAGGTTGGTTGGTGCCGAGCGAAAACTGAGTATTTATATTTGATATACAATTCATTTAAATTTATTTAGGTGTAGTATTTTTTTCCCAAACACTTATAGCTTTGGGCGGTAGTGTCACGCCAGTCTCGACTTGCTTGTAGGAAACTGATATCGTATTTCAACTATTGACTTCTTGTGTACCAAGCAGGAAGCAGTTCATTATCTCTCTTCAGCCATGTCCTTGCCAAGTCACACTGAAGATTGTTAGATTTTACATTTCGTCGCTTAGGTTCTCCAGGGACAGCTGATGCGACAAATCCCGGCACGGATCTTGGCCTCGTTGTGGGTGTGGTCCTTGGTGTTTTAATCATAACGGGGATCATCACAGCGTTAGTGGTAGTTCTCCTAAAGAGAAGAAAATCAGAACGAGACAACAAAGCTCGAGCCTTGGCAACACTACCAAATCTCCACGAGGTGGACCAACCAGTTCAAACTGGCGCTGTCAATGGTGACATCTATTTATTTCCGTCACTTAATATTCTTGTGGATGAATCGCTCTGTTTTGAGGCGTGGCGTTATTTCATGTATTCCTCATTTATATTATATGGCACTGATAGGCAAGTGGGCGATAATCCACGTGAGAGTCGTAGTTTGCGTGCAATAATTTTTAAAGTAAAATTTTGCAAAATGACGATGTCCCAAAAATTCCTCAATACATGCAGTATCAAGAAATCAATTTTACAAACCGCTATTGGATTCAATTTCAGACGTTGTCATACGTGTTGCTTTCTTTTTTAGGACCCGGTACAGAAGCGTACGAGTCGATGAATGTCTCCACGAGAGAGGGACGCCATGAATATGCTGACCTTCATATGAATGTTAAGCCACCTACGCCCACAACACCTGAAGAATATGCATATGTTGGTTATCTCGTCCCAACCAAAGGCGAAACGCAGTCGCCACGATTACCGCCACCCACAGAAAATGATAGTTATCTGACCATGCATGGTTATACTCCTAAAGATTCTACCTTACCGGAAAAGTCTCCTAAAGATTCTCCCTTACCGGAAAAGTCTCCTAAAGGTTCTCCCTTACCAGAAAATTCTCTTAAAAGTTCTCCTTTACCAGGATTGTCTGCTAAAAGTGCTCCTGTAGATGATAGATCTCCTAAACCATCGCCTGCAATCGAGCGCCTCCCGTTGACCTCCGGAGACTACATGGTCATGCACGGGGAGGCAGATATCCCTAGATCCGTGTCCCCTGGTGCCATTAACCCGGCCTTCCATGACAGTTACATGACCGCCAGTGACGTCAGAGACTCAATTGACTCAAAGCCAAAGAAGAAGGACCCTACCCCCGACCACGACTACGTCAATACCGCACAAATAGACCAACAATCCCAAAAGCGGCCAGAATGTGAAGGCATTGATAGCTCGGATCACAGCACAAAACCCACAGAAACGTCAACAAAACAAAACGTTCCCTCGCCTTCAAAAACCAGAAAGCTTTTGGAAGAATTTGACAAAACCGTTGAAGCTCCTTCTGCCAATAAATCCAAACACCACTCATACATTGAAATAATTCCATGATCAGTGACATTTTTATATTGTTTGACAATTATTTGTACCCTTATCTGGGTCAAATGTGATATCATTTTTATTTGTATGTAGTCTTGATTATATTATTTTTTATTTTATCTTCACATAAATACACTATGAAACATCTGCCATGGTCATTTCTGCTTGTCACGCTCGTTTTATTCAATGTTACCTGATCATATATGTCATTTTTATAAATGCATATACTTAGTCATACGTTGACACTTCTATTCGACGGCCGGGAATCGGAAGTCTAAAGAACTTCGATTAATCCGGTTCGAACCCCACTACTGTCAGCTCAAAGTGTTTGATGCCCAGGCAAGGGCTGTGAAGGCACTTTCACTCAAATTTATCCTGATAAACTCTTAACAAATTTCAAATGTAAAACAAGAAACAGATGTTTAAACAAAACCTTTTCCTCGAAATCATCAGCAAGGAAAGAAATGGAAAAAATGGTTATAACGCAGCCGTATGACAGGGGAAATCCTTATGACGTCATTAGCGTTTCTCAAGGCGCGTTGTCAACGCAGGTTTTCGTCTGGTTACGTTGTTTGGAAACGTGAACATTTTATTGCTAGATTACTTTGTTGTTATCGAAAAATTCGTTATCGATGAACATTGATAAATAATTTTTAAATGCTACTGTTAAATTTGTGCGAACTCCATTCCTTATATTCGTGGATATTGCTCGTTAAGTACGACTTAAACCGTACACACACCATTCAGCTACCCAGATAGCTAAATCGTCTCCTGCTATCATTCCAGTCCTTACTCATCCTGCCTGCATCTCATTGTTGAATTAGATAAATAGAGTTTATATTTCCTTGTCAATATAAAAGGGACGTGAAGCCGTAATGCAACCATAACGCGTTCTGTTAATTAGCGATACTTGTTGCATGAAATCGACAGGGAAGAAAACCTTTATCATATTGTATATATACTTTGCAATACGTTTATTTATTTTAGATACAGATACCTACATATACATATATGAATATATATATATATATATATATATATATATATA
This sequence comes from Urechis unicinctus, assembly GCA_034190875.2. NCBI lineage: Eukaryota > Metazoa > Annelida > Polychaeta > Xenopneusta > Urechidae > Urechis > Urechis unicinctus. Next base: position 55,345,639 of record CM067357.1, read on the forward strand.
TATATATATATATATATATATATATTATATTATACGACTTTTTATTGACGATCCACGTCGAGTAGTTCCGTGCGCATCTGTAGCTGTATGACATCCCCACTGCCCTCCGCCAAAACGGGTCTCATCAGAGAAGAGATAAATTCAATTGAAGCGATCATAAAAGCACGAGGCCCGATGCTCGCATCAACATAAACATTTATAGATGCATTAGATGATGATGCAGCTAATTTTCGACGGCCAATAATAGACTACACAGATGCGAAAATCAAGAAGCGCAGACGATCCTGCTTTAACGGAACAGATGCTGATAAATCTGATCCTATGACTTGATAACTACCAGCAAACTTTACACAGAGAACTGAAACGATATCATTCATTCCAGAGACGTACCCAGAGGAAATTGATACAATTCCACTGATGTCAATAAAGCATGCAAGCTGATGTAACAAACTCGTCTACTACTAACGAAGTAGCGAATGAAAAGCGAATGTAAACAGCACGATGATTACCTAGAAAGTATAGACTGTGAATTAAAACAACACGGCAACTGCATACAAATTATGCACGGCTACCGGAAACGATTCGATTACAACCAACAAAGCAGCCAGAAAGATGCTAAGAACGATTCCATAACCAACTTTAAAAGTGCATTTCTTCAAAAAATTACTCGATTTTTAAACGAAAAAAAAGTTGCTAACTGCATGAGTGTCCTAAATATTGCTGATATCCGGATTTCCAAGTTGGAATGGCCGTATATAATTCTTGTTGTTCTTATATAAACTTTCAATTCCTTATTTTTCACGTCCCGTCAAAAATAACCCTTATTTGGAAGCTCATGAATAATTAATCCCGGAGGCGCAGAAACGTCCTCACTCTGTGCTGTTCGCCGCCGGCGGATGTTTAATTTATACTATTTTCATTGCGATAATGGACGACCAGAGCAAGAAAGAGGGAGAAAGAAGCTATAAGCACATTCAACAACCAAAAGAAGGATGCGTGAGCGAGACCAGCTGCGGTCTAACACGAGGGCCACTTTGGGGGCCCAGTTTGCCAGATGGAAAGCGTTCAGGGAAGTGAGGTGTTTGACCAAAGAAGAAGCTGCCAAGTTTTAGCTGGACATGTAAGTGATTGTATATTATGAATGATCCTGCTATTGAATCGCCTCCTCGAAGTAAATGTCACCGATTGAATTAAATGTTAGGGCCTATTTCGGGTCCATTGCACTATTTGGATTTGTTAATTGTAAAACGACCCGTAAACAGGTGAACGGATATTCATTGGTAGGGTGGCCAATCGAAATTTCGAAATGGTTTTATCAAATATGCCATTGGTTCCTCTGGTTGTTATGTTCTATATCTGTCAGTTAGAAAGTTGTTGCGATTATTATCATCCAAAAATATCACTTACTTTGGACAAGCACTTGACAAACGCCCTGTTTCTCACATGAGGCAGGATTGGTTTGCCATTGTATCTCTATTGCATCATTATTGAGTAATGTTGCATATTAAATGGCATGTTAGAGGGCGCCTTAGATAACTTATATACACATTATGGTTAAATTTATTTTAGGTTTTACAGACAAAATTGTATTTTGTGTTTTGGTCCATTTTTCTGATTATAGGCCTACTTTGTTTACCCATTGCCAGTAACATAAGAGCACCAAACGGCTTGCCCAAACAAAATCGGTGTGACATTTGACCGCCCTATCATTGGCGGCACCATAGTATCATGGGAGCGCTCTGTATGGAATGTTGACCTGTTGACTCAGTACATGTTTTCATCAGATGGTAAATTATTTAATTGACTTACTTAAACCCATATTAATATCAACCTTCCAGGTACGACGATGACACGAGCAACAATAGTGAACTTTCTGCCCCACCACTCTCTTAGCAAGTCATAGTGACACACCCCAAACTCGCACCCAAGGTGCTGTTCTCCACACATAAGTGGCCAGTCTGCAAATCGCTCTCTGTGACCAATATTGTAAGAAGGTTTTTCGAGCAACTGAAGAGTGCTAACTGCTGAGTTGTACAATACCTTCAATTTCTCTTTCCGTGACAGCTCTAAAGATTCTAATTTAGATGATATAGGAACCAACCTCAGTTCCACACAGGTTGTCACAACCCCTACTCTGGCCTCTTATTGTACGTGATCCCATTCTTGGCGTTCGATTTTGCTTTAAATTTGAAATTGAGTTGGCTCAATTTAATCAATGAATGCACATGACATGAATAATTAAATCAATAATGTTATAATTATTACAGTGTTTGAGCCATAAGCCTAAAAAACTGATAATTGACTAGATACACATTGTCTCTTATAACTTTAAGGGTAAAGGTCACGCAGTGTTCATTTTAAGTTTGCAAGGAGCCATGAACATATATATTTAACTCCAGGCAGCTACCTTGCCTATACAAAAACGTGTTTAACAGTTATTCTCCTTTCGGTTTACTTAGTATGAGTGATGATTCTGTAATAACTCAGTGATCAAAGATCACCAAGGGCTAATTTTAAATGTTCAGAAGCCGTCCACATCGGATGTGTACGTGTGTTATTAAGGACAGCTAGCTTCTTTTACATGGAAACGTGCCACCAAAAAATTATTTTCCTCGGTTAACTCAGGTGTCAAAGGTCATGTGTGATGTTTTATTTGCCAGGAGCCATCAACACCAGAGTCATCCAACTGGAATTTGGGGCAGCTATCTATCTATATAAGGTCAAAGGTCATGTGTGGAGCAGCTATCTAGCTATATAACGTCAAAGGTCATGTATCCTGTTTTGTTTACAAGGAGCCATCAACATATGGAATTTGGGGTAGCTATCTAGCTATATAAAGAAGGCAGCCATCAAATATTATTCTCTATTGGGTTAACGTAGTAGGAGAGATTATTTGAAACGTTTGTTTATACAACTCAAGAATAAAAGATCATAAAGGGATTATCTTTGGGTAGCAAAAAGCCATCAACATTATAAGGCTTCTTGTTTCATAAGGAACCGTGCAATCAAAATTCGTTTAACATTTGCTTAAAGAAAAAGCACAAAATCTGAACAAGTTTTTAAACAAATAACTCAGGAATCAAATGCTATAAAGAGCTAATTTTAGAAAGCAAATTGTCATCAACATCAGAGGGGTCCATGCTCAATTTTAGGCAGATAGCTCGCTTTATAATCAAAGGTGACATCAAAAGTTATTCCCCATTGTTTTAACATAATGCAAGTGATATTATACACGTTGTTTCTCAACTAATGCAGGGTTCAAATGTCAAAAGTGCTATTTTTCATACTGCAGGGGGTCATCAACATCAGTAGGGCCCATGTGTAAATTGCGGCCGCGATATTGTTTCTTTTTCATTTAACTCAGGTTTAAAGGTCACGAAGGGCAGATTCGTTGCTTGCACGGAGCAACAATCATGAAAGAGGTCCGTGGGAACTTAATGTAAATCCCAAAGTTTACGAGCGAACGGACGAACTGACGACATATCAATGCAATATTACATGCTCTGCTACAAAATCGCCCATTTTGAAAAAAGGCGGCAGTGAATAAAATGACGTTCATATTATACGTCAGGTAGATAAGTTAAATTAGCCCATCCCAGTACACACACAGCGCTACAAACTCGGCCGGGTTGTTTGGTGGCCAAAAATCATGCGTTAGATAATACATATATACACACACACATATATATATATATATATATATATATATATATATATGTATATATATATATATATATACGTGTTTATATATATATATATATATTATATATATATATATATATATATATATATATATATATAAATATATTTATATAAATATATATATATATATATGCATATATATAAATATACATATAAATATATATGCATATATATATATATATATATATATATATATAAATATATATGTATATATGCATTGTATATATATATATATATATATATATTTGTGTATATATGTATATACACACATATATATATATATATATATATATATATATATATATATATATATATATATATATATATATATATATATATATATATATATATATATATATATATATATATATATATATATATATATATATGTATATATATATTATATATATATATATATATACAGCAGCGACCTGTCGCAACGACACAGTGAGGTTCGCACTGCGAATCAAATGGCTCTCTATCCAGATATAGTCGCGGAGTATCGATTCCTATCTTTTAACAAAGCCATGATTAGTATGTAGATCATACCTTTGGGTTTAAAGACATTTAAAACAAAACACCAATACCTCATTCTTACTTACAATATATGTGGAACTGAAATACCAATGTTCGCGCGTACACCAAAAATACCGTCGATGAGGTTTAATGTCGAAGTAGTAGGTTGACGGACAAGATAGGAGATACAACAAAGCACGATCACCCCATGATTCGCCTGAAGATGGTGTCATCGGGTTATCCCTCGAACTGCATCCTGTTCTTACTTCTTTCGTCCCTTCTCACGAATCCGCCACCATATAGATCATTTCTGCTCAATGATAGCTAGGTAAATTTGAGTCCTGAAATCTAAGATGCTTTCGCTTATAAAGTTTTGTATCAGACCCATGCACATAGCATATCGTCATCGTACTTCGTGATGTCGCTATATGTTTGTGTCCATTTACGTCATGCGAAGTGTAGGGGTCACTTGTCCCAATTCACTATTTGTCAGACCGGCCACGTCATTTAAACTCACTCAGCAAAGAAATAGAGATAATAAAATTAGAGTTAGAAAGACAAATTCTGACCAATATTCGATCAACCAATAACTTATCTCGCTGAGAATCACCATACGAAGCTGAATATTGCTCTAACTCTAAAAATAACAACGTGGCTTTATGTATAAGAGTAGCCCCTACCCTGAGACGAAAGTCCCTGTGTTTATAGAGTCAGATTGCCTTCGTGTCCTAATACGTTGGTCAAGGAGAGCCCACTTCAACTCCACACATTTACACACAGCAATCTCAATAAATGTTGCGACATTCTTCTTTGATTTGTCGGATCCTCTCCCTGTCAGTAACAGAACCTCTTCTTTGATTTGTCGGATCCTCTCCCTATCAGTAACAGAACCTCCGCTGCGTTTCATCACCGACATCCCATCTGAACCCACTTCAGTGGTCAGCATGACTCAAACAACGGCGGACGCCATGGAGCCACAAACTACAGGTTGGTGGGTGCTGAGCGAAAACCACTTGTCACATTTTAGGTTGTTAAATGATACATGTGCCTCCTTTCTACAGAGGCAACTGATGTGCCACCATGCATGGATCTTCGCCTCATTGTGGGTGTGGCTCTTGGTGTTTGGGTCATAATTGTGATCATCATAACGTTAGTGATGATAATAACTTCAGAAAGAGACGTCTTACTGCATGTTGGTTGGTGCCGAGCGAAAACTGAGTATTTATATTTGACATACAATTCATTTCAATTTATTTAGGTGTAGTATTTTTTCCCAAACACGTATAGTTTTGGGCGGTAGTGTCACGCCAGTCTCGACTTGCTTGTAGGAAACTGATATCGTATTTCAACTATTGACTTCTTGTGTACCAAGCAGGGAGCAGTTCATTATCTCTCTTCTGCCATGTCCTTGTTTCAATAGTAAATGTACACAAGTCACACTGTAGGTTGTTAAATTTTGCATTTCGTCGCTTAGGTTCTCCAGGGGCAGCTGATGCGACAAATCCCGGCACGGATCTTGGCCTCGTTGTGGGTGTGGTCCTTGGTGTTTTAATCATAACGGGGATCATCACAGCGTTAGTGGTAGTTCTCCTAAAGAGAAGAAAATCAGAACGAGACAACAAAGCTCGAGCCTTGGCAACACTACCAAATCTCCACGAGGTGGACCAACCAGTTCAAACTGGCGCTGTCAATGGTGACATCTATTTATTTCCGTCACTTAATATTCTTGTGGATGAATCGCTCTGTTTTGAGGCGTGGCGTTATTTCATGCATTCCTCATATATATTATATGGCACTGATAGGCATGTGGGCGATAATCCACGTGAGAGTCGTAGTTTGCGTGCAATGATTTTTAAAGTAAAATTTTGCAAAATGACGATGTCCCAAAAATTCCTTAATACGTGCAGTATCAAGAAATCAATTTTACAAACCGCTATTGGATTCAATTTCAGACGTTGTCATACGTGTTGCTTTCTTTTTTAGGACCCGGTACAGAAGCGTACGAGTCGATGAATATCTCCACGAGAGAGGGACGCCATGAATATGCTGACCTTCATATGAATGTTAAGCCACCTACGCCCACAACACCTGCTGAATATGCATATGTTGGTTATCTCGTCCCAACCAAAGGCGAAACGCAGTCGCCACGATTACCGCCACCCACAGAAAATGATAGTTATCTGACCATGCATGGTTATACTCCTAAAGATTCTACCTTACCGGAAAAGTCTCCTAAAGGTTCTCCCTTACCGGAAAAGTCTCTTAAAAGTTCTCCTCTTCCAGGATTGTCTGCTAAAAGTTCCCCTTTACCAGGATTGTCTGCTAAAAGTGCTCCTGTAGATGATAGATCTCCTAAACCATCGCCTGCAATCGAGCGCCTCCCGTTGACCTCCGGAGACTACATGGTCATGCACGGGGAGGCAGATATCCCTAGATCCGTGTCCCCTGGTGCCATTAACCCGGCCTTCCATGACAGTTACATGACCGCCAGTGACGTCAGAGACTCAATTGACTCAAAGCCAAAGAAGAAGGACCCTACCCCCGACCACGACTACGTACGTCATACCGCACAAATAGACAACAATCCCAAAAGCGGCCAGAATGTGAAGGCATTGATAGCTCGGATCACAGCACAAAACCCCACAGAAACGTCAACAAAACAAAACGTTCCCTCGCCTTCAAAAACCAGAAAGCTTTTGGAAGAATTTGACAAAACCGTTGAAGCTCCTTCTGCCAATAAATCCAAACACCACTCATACATTGAAATAATTCCATGATCAGTGACATTGTTATATTATTTGACAATTATTTGTACCTAAAAGGCAATTTGTTTCTAAGGTGGTTTTTAATCCTTATCTGGGTCGAATGTGATATCATTTTTATTTGTATGTAGTCTTGATTATATTATTTTTTATTTTATCTTCACATAAATACACTATGAAACATCTGCCATGGTCATTTCTGCTTGTCGCGCTCGTTTTATTCAATGTAACCTGATCATATATGTCATTTTTATAAATGCATATACTTAGTCATACTATTCGACGGCCGGGAATCGGGAAGTCTAAAGAACTTCGATTAATCCGGTTCGAACCCCACTACTGTCAGCTCAAAGCGTTTGATGCCCAGGCAAGGGCTGTGAAGGCACTTTCACTCAAATTTATCCTGATAACCTCTTAACAAATTTCAAATGTAAAACAAGAAACAGATGTTTAAACAAAACCTTTTCCTCTAAATCATCAGCAAGGAAAGAAATGGAAAAAACCACAAAGGCATATTTTCTGCTATTTAATTTTCTGAGGTCGCAAGCTGACTGGAAGTTACAGACTGCACGGACAATTCCAATACATTAGAGAGGTTTCTAAAACACGCAGTCGGTTATAACGCAGCCGTATGACAGGGGAAATCCTCATGACGTCATTAGCGTTTCTCAAGGCGCGTTGTCAACGCAGGTTTTCGTCTGGTTACGTTGTTTGGAAACGTGAACAATTTATTGCGAGATTACTTTGTTGTTATCGAAAAAATCGTCATCGATGAACATTGATAAATAATTTTTAAATGCTACTGTTAAATTTGAGCGAACTCCAATCCTTATATTCGTGAATATTGCCCGTTAAGTACGACTTAAACCATACACACACCATTCAGCAACCCAGATAGCTAAATCGTCTCCTGCTATCATTCCAGTCCTTATTCATCCTGCCTGCATCTCATTGTTGAATTAGATCAATAGAGTTTATATTTCCTTGTCAATATAAAAAGGACGTGAAGCCGTAATGCAACCATAACGCGTTCTGTTAATTAGCGATACTTGTTGCATAAAATCGACAGGGAAGAAAACCTTTATCATATCGTATATATACTTTGCATTATGCTTGTTTATTTTAGATATAGATACCTACATATACATATATGAATATATATATATATATATATATATATATATATATATATATATATATATATATATATATATATATATATATATATATATATATATATATATATATTTGCATATATATATATATATATATATATATATATATATATATATATATATATATATATATATATATATATATATATATATATATATATATATATATATATATATATAGATATACAATTCCACTAATGCCAATAAAGTATGCAAGCTGATGTAACAAACTCGTCTACTACTAACGAAGTAGCGAATGAAAAGCGAATGTAAACAGCACGATGATTACCTAGAAAGTATAGACTGTGAATTAAAACAACACGGTAACTGCATACAAATTATGCACGGCTACAGGAAACGATTCGATTACTACCAACAAAGCAGCCAGAAAGATGCTAAGAACGATTCCATAACCACCTTTAAAAGTGCATTTCTTCAAAAAATTACTCGATTTTTAAACGAAAAAAAAGTTGCTAACTGCATGAGTGTCCTAAATATTGCTGATATCCGGATTTCCAAGTTGGAATGGCCGTATATAATTCTTGTTGTTCTTATATAAACTTTCAATTCCTTATTTTTCACGTCCCGTCAAAAATAACCCTTATTTGGAAGCTCATGAATAATTAATCCCGGAGGCGCAGAAACGTCCTCACTCTGTGCTGTTCGCCGCCGGCGGATGTTTAATTTATACTATTTTCATTGCGATAATGGACGACCAGAGCAAGAAAGAGGGAGAAAGAAGCTATAAGCACATTCAACAACCAAAAGAAGGATGCGTGAGCGAGACCAGCTGCGGTCTAACACGAGGGCCACTTTGGGGGCCCAGTTTGCCAGATGGAAAGCTTTCAGGGAAGTTTGACCAAAGAAGAAGCTGCCAAGTTTTAGCTGGACATGTAAGTGATTGTATATTATGAATGATCCTGCTATTGAATCGCCTCCTCGAAGTAAATGTCACCGATTGAATTAAATGTTAGGGCCTATTTCGGGTCCATTGCACTATTTGGATTTGTTAATTGTAAAACGACCCGTAAACAGGTGAACGGATATTCATTGGTAGGGTGGCCACCCTAAATATGCCATTGGTTCCTCTGGTTGTTATGTTCTATATCTGTCAGTTGGAAAGTTGTTGCGATTATTATCATCCAAAAATAGCACTTACTTTGGACAAGCACTTGACAAACTGCCTGTTTCTCACATGAGGCAGGATTGGTTTGCCATTGTATCTCTATTGCATCATTATTGAGCAATGTTGTATATTAAATGGCATGTTAGAGGGCGCCTTAGATAACTTATATACACATTATGGTTAAATTTATTTTAGGTTTTACAGACAAAATTGTATTTTGTGTTTTGGTCCATTTTTCTGATTATAGGCCACTTTGTTTACCCATTGCCAGTAACATAAGAGCACCAAACGGCTTGCCCAAACAAAATCGGTGTGACATTCGACCGCCCTATCATTGGCGGCACCATAGTATCATGGGAGCGCTCTGTATGGAATGTTGACCTGTTGACTCAGTACATGTTTTCATCAGATGGTAAATTATTTAATTGACTTACTTAAACCCATATTAATATCAACCTTCCAGGTACGACGATGACACGAGCAACAATAGTGAACTTTCTGCCCCACCACTCTCTTAGCAAGTCATAGTGACACACCCCAAACTCGCACCCAAGGTGCTGTTCTCCACACAGAAGTGGCCAGTGTGCAAATCGCTCTCTGTGACCAATATTGTATGAAGGTTTTACGAGCAACTGAAGAGTGCTAACTGCTGAGTTGTACAATACCTTCAATTTCTCTTTCCGTGACAGCTCTAAAGATTCAGCAGCCACTGTACTCTGCTGTAAGAATCCAATTTAGATGATATAGGAACCAACCTCAGTTCCACACAGGTTGTCACAACCCCTACTCTGGCCTCTTCTTGTACGTGATCCCATTCTTGGCGTTCGATTTTCCTTTAAATTTGAAATTGAGTTGGCTCAATTTAATCAATGAATGCACATGACATGAATAATTAAATCAATAATGTTATAATTATTACAGTGTTTGAGCCATAAGCCTAAAAAACTGATAATTGACTAGATACACATTGTCTCTTATAACTTTAAGGGTAAAGGTCACGCAGTGTTCATTTTAAGTTTGCAAGGAGCCATGAACATATATATTTAACTCCAGGCAGCTACCTTGCCTATACGAAAACGTGTTTAACAGTTATTCTCCTTTCGGTTTACTTAGTATGAGTGATAATTCTGTAATAACTCAGTGATCAAAGATCACCAAGGGCTAATTTTAAATGTTCAGGAGCCGTCCACATCGGATGTGTACGTGTGTTATTAAGGACAGCTAGCTTCTTTTACATGGAAACGTGCCACCAAAAAAATATTTTCCTCGTTTAACTCAGGTGTCAAAGGTCATGTGTGATGTTTTATTTGCCAGGAGCCATCAACACCAGAGTCATCCAACTGGAATTTGGGGCAGCAATCTAGCTATATAAGGTCAAAGGTCATGGGTGTTGTTTTGTTTACAAGGAGTCATCAACACATGGAATTTGGGGCAGCTATCTAGCTATATAAAGAAGGCAGCCATCAAATATTATTCTCTATTGGGTTAACATAGTAGGAGCGATTATTTGCAACGTTTGTTTATACAACTCAAGGATAAAAGATCATAAAGGGATCATCTTTGGGTAGCAAAAAGCCATCAACATTATAAGGCTCCTTGTTTCATAAGGAACCGTGCCATCAAAATTCGTTTAACATTTGCTTAAAGAAAAAGCACAAAATCTGAACAAGTTTTTAAACAAATAACACAGGAATCAAATGCTATAAAGAGCTAATTTTAGAAAGCAAAGAGTCATCAACATCAGAGGGGTCCATGCTCAATTTTAGGCAGATAGCTCGCTTTATAATCAAAGGTGACATCAAAAGTTATTCCCCATTGTTTTAACATAATGCAAGTGATATTATACACGTTATTTCTCAACTAATGCAGAGTTCAAATGTCAAAAGTGCTATTTTTCATACTGCAGGGAGCCATCAACATCAGTAGGGCTCATGTGTAAATTACGGCCGCGATATTGTGTCTTTTTCATACAACTCAGGGTCAAAGGTCACGAAGGGCAGATTCTCTGCTTGGACGGAGCAACAATCATGAAAGAGGTCCGTGAGAACTTAATGTAAAACCCAAAGTTTACGAGCCAACGGACGGACTGACGACATATCAATGCAATATGACATGCTCTACTACAAAATCGCCCATTTTGAAAAAAGGCGGCAGTGAATATTATACGTAAGGTAGATAAGTTAAATTAGCCGATCCCAGTACACACACAGCGCTACAAACTCAGCCGGGTTGTTTGGTGGCCAAAAATCATGCGTTAGATAATACATATATATAAATATATATATATATATATATATATATATATATATATATATATATATATATATATATATATAGATATATATATATATATATATATATATATATATGTATATATATATAAATACGTGTGTTATATATATATATATATATAAATATATATATATAAATATATTTATATATATATATATATTATAAATATAAAGATATATTTATATATATATGCATATATATATAAATATGTGCATCTATATATATGCATATATATACGTATATATAGATATGTATGTAAATATATACATTGTATATCTATATATATTTATATTTATATACATATATTTGTGTATATATGTATATACATATATATATATATATTTATATATATATATATATATATATATATATATATATATATATATATATATATATATATATATATATATATATATATATATATATATATATATATATATATATATGTGTGTGTGTGTTAACCTACCTTTGGATGATAGCAATACCTCATTTTTACACTTACAATACATTTGGAACTGAAATACCAATGTTCGCGCGTACTGCAAAAATACCGTCGATGAGGTTTGATGTCGAAGTAAACCTTATCACATCACCGGGCCTAGGTTGACGGACAAGATAGGAGATACAACAAAGCACGATCACCCCATGATTCGCCTGAAGATAGTGTCATCGGGTTATCCCTCGAACTGCATCCTGTTCTTACTTCTTTCGTCCCTTCTCACGAATCCGCCACCATATAGATCATTTCTGCTCAATGATAGCTAGGTAAATTTGAGTCCTGAAATCTAAGATGCTTTCGCTTATAAAGTTTTGTATCAGACCCATGCACATAGCATATCGTCATCGTACTTCGTGATGTCGCTATATGTTTTGTCCATTTACGTCATGCGAAGTGGTCGGGTCACTTGTCCCAATTCACTATTTGTCAGACCGGCCACGTCATTTAAACTCACTCAGCAAAGAAACAGAGAAATTGGAGTTAGAAAGACAAATTCTGACCAATATGCGATCAACCAATAACTTATCTCGTTGAGAATCACCATACGAAGCCGAATATTGCTCTAACTCTAAAAATAACAACGCGGCTTCAGAGATATTTGTACGACATAAGAACAAGATGTGTGTATTTATGTATAAGAGTAGCCCCTGCCCTGAAACGAAAGTCCCTGTGTTTATAGAGTCAGATTGCCTACGTGTCCTAATACGTTGGTCAAGGAGAGCCCACTTCAACTCCACACATTTACACGCAGCAAACTCAATGAATGTTGCGACATTCTTCTTTGATTTGTCGGATCCTCTCCCTGTCAGTAACAGAACCTCTTCTTTGATTTGTCGGATCCTCTCCCTATCAGTAACAGAACCTCCGCTGCGTTTCATCACCGACATCCCATCTGAAACCACTTCAGTGGTCAGCATAACAACGGCGGACGCCATGGAGCCACAAACTACAGGTTGGTGGGTGCTGAGCGAAAGCCACTTGTGGGATTTGGAGATAACCTAAAGTCCGTATCGACTGCCATCGTAGGAAACTAATATTGCCTGATTCACGGCCTCCAGCAGGCAATGTACTTTGATCTCTCGTCATATAATTTCAGCATAGAATATGTAATTTTCTGTGCCTCCTTTCTTCAGAGGCAACTGATGTGCCACCATGCATGGATCTTCGCCTCGTTGTAGGTGTGGTTCTCGGTGTTTGGGTCATAACTGTGATCATCATAACGTTAGTGATGATATAACTTCAGCACGAGACAATTAAGCTAGAGCCATGGCAACACTACCAAATCTCCACGAGGTGGACCAACCAGGTCAAACTGGCGCTGTCAAAGGTGACATCTATTTTTTTCTACCACTTAATATTCTTGTGGATGAATCGCTCTGTTTTGGCCTCATCTGCCAGTGGCGTGGCATTATTTCATGCATTCCTCAATGATATTTCATGGCACTGACAGGCATGTGGGCGATAATCTGCGAGAGATTCGTAATTAGTGTGCAATGATCTTTTAAGGAAAATCTTCGCTATACATTTTTGGTATTCATTTGCAAAATAACGGTGTCACAAAATGTCCACAATAAATGCAATATCTGGTAATCAATCGATTAACAATCCGCAATTGGATTCAATTTAAGGTGTTGTCATATGTGTGGCTAGCTCCGGTCGAACGGTAATATGAATATATACCGTTCTGCTTCAGCATTTTCCGCGCGTCCAATATTACGCGTTTGGCTAATATGCAATATAACGTATCTAGAAAATAACATATATCAAGAGCCTGTACAAAAAAAGTCCTAACGCACAAAAAAACTTAACCCAGCTCGACGCTAATCTTCAAGAAATACCATCTATGTATCATTTCCGAAAAATCGCGATACGATGACCGCCATTTTCGAAAATATTGGGTCGCGTGATTTCCCGCGATATCCCGCCGCCCCATCCGCATTGCCTTAGCATTAGTCGTCGATGGGTCACGTCATTCTGAGCATACGCGATGCACGTGGTCTTGAACTTGAAAACAAACATGTTGCTGTGTTTAGGACTTTTTACCGCTTCCCAAATTGATCGAACTATAACTAATTACCATGGATGAAATCCCCCGCCGAAAAGGGATAAAATTGTCCGTGAACATAATTGCATTCTAAAACTCCATCACTTGGGTATGTTTGGTGTTTGGTAGTTGTCTGATTCGATCTCAAATGTTTACATTGCGTCGGTTTAAGAGAAAGTAAGACGTCTACTCAGACGTCTTGTAGGACTAATGTGTGGCCTTCGTTTCTTTGCAGAAAAGTATGAGTCGATGTACGACACAGCGAGTGAGAGAGGCTTTCAAGTGAATGTTAATTAAACCGCCTTCACCAGCATCGTCTGGCGAATATTCTTATGTCGGTGTCCCCGCCACTATTATAGGCAAGAAGACGCCGCCACGATCACCGACACTTTCAGAAAATGATAGTTATCTGACCACGCATGGTCATACTCCTTACGGTTCTCCTTTACCAGGTGTGTCTCCTAAAGGTTCACCCATCTCGGGAAGGTCTTCTAAAGGTTCTCCCTTGCCGGGAAAGTCTCTTGAAAGTTCGCCCATCTCGGGAAGATATCCTAATGGTTTTCCCTTGCCTGTTAAGTCTACCAAAGGTTCACCCATCTTGGGAAGGTCTCCAAAAGGTTCTCCCTTACCGGGGATGTCTCCTGAAGGTTCACCCATCTCGGTAAGGTCTCCTAAAAGTTTTCCTTTACTACGAAAGGTTCTCCTGTAGAGGGTAGGTCTCATAAAGAGTCTCCTGCGATGTGGCGCCTCCCATTGACCTCAGACAGCTACATAACCATGAAGGAAGGTTGCAGTGTGACTTATAGCCCCAGATCAGTGTCCCCATATACCAACAACTCGGCATTCCACGACAGTTACATAACAGCCGGTGATATTAGATACACTCCATCAATTGAAAAAATGAAAAGTACCCTGCCTCCAACCACGACTACGTCAATACCGCGCTGTTGAACAACAATTCCAAAAGCGGGTCAGCGCCTAGTCCTACAGAAACGTCAACAAAACAACACGCTCCTTCACATCCCAACACCAGAAATTGATTTTTGGACGAAGTCGACCAAGTCAGAAATTCCAAACACCATTTGTACATTGAAATCATTCCACGATCAGTGCCATAGTCGTGTAATGTGTCGGTAGACTTGAGCAGGTGTTTATACTGTAGATGGTCCATGGAAATGTTGCAATGCATATATTCTAAGAAAGCTGCTTGTATATAAGAGGCAATTTAAGCTACATTAGTTTTGATCAGAGTGGCATGTGATATCAGTTGTAGTTTTGTTATTTGTGTACACAGCATCTGCTTGTTAACCTTGTTTTATTCAATGTAACCCGACCATAGATGTTATTATACATTGGCATATTCTTAGTAATAGGTGGTCACTTCTATTTGAAGGTAGGGGGGGAGGAGGGTGTAAAAATTTTATACACTCGAGATGAATGCGGTTCGAACCCCACGACTGGCAGGTCAAAGTGAGCCCAGAGCTGGAGCTGTGGTGGGAAGGCACATTTCACCACCGTCCCCTCTGGACCTAAAATGTAAAAAATAATAAATCCACCGTTCCAAACGTTTTTTAAAAATTTATGAGCAGGTAAAGAAATAAAAAGCAAACAGTGGTATTTACTGTTGTTTATTGTCCTGTTGTTTATTGTCCTGGTCAATTTCATGTGACAACCTGCAAAGGAGGCATGGATAATGCCAGCACATCATCCTCTATGCTCCTAATCAACATGATATATTCCAATAGTTAATAAGCCATTAAAATAATCAGTCGGAATGTTCAAGTAACTCCTGTAACAATTCAACAAGATATGTACACAATGCCAACATTCCACGAGGAAGACATTTATAACTTCTCTTGCTATCATTGCAAATAATCCCAATTCATCCTGCCTGAAGTTCATTGTTAAATTGGAGAAATAGATCGTATCGATGTCCTCATGTAAAATATATATAAGCGACATAAAACCATTGTTGATGACCTCAATCATTCAATCATAACACATCCTTCTAATCAGTGATTCCTTACTTCCTCTAACATCAAATCAACAACAAAGACAAACCAATAAAAAATATAAGTACGGAGTTAGCAAACATACCCTAAACATGTTATAATATACATTCCATTACTCCATCCCTAAACCTACACACCGATCTCGTATATTCAATCGGCGCTTTTGATTAACGTATAACATGAAAACGATGCCAATCAGGAATTATGAAGACTATCCGACAATGCAGGCGTCTCTGGTACACATTGGTCCAATTTGAACACAGTCAGTTGCATAGGTATTATCGGTTAGTTGAGCTACGAGCACTTCATTTCCCAATACAGAACAATATATGATAACAAAATGGACGATTTCGGAATCACCAAGCGGGCTCGTTGCATTCATCACAATTAAGATATTTGATGACAAATTTGAGTCTTGAGCTGTTGAACGCATGCGCATGCGCGTAAAGCAGTGAATGTTCAACAAGCCAGATAACAAGGCGTCAATTGATTCTTGCATAATACCAAACTTCACCATCTCTTATGCATTAAGCATCCTCCTGCTAGGATTATAAGTTCCATTTTAAATCAAATGAAGTTTGCCTTTGGCAACTGGAACGTTGTGTCCGCAATTAAATGCTTGTCTAATCAAAGTGCGTCGGTTTTCTCTCTCTCGGGCAAGGTACTGACTGCCTGGTCATAACGCTTTATAATCTCGATGGAGCGAGATCGCGGACGTCTGAAACACACGATTATTCTCGATTGTACGAATGAAAATCAAAGATTGACTGATCAAAAGCGCCGAATAAAAAGGTGGGTGTTGGTGTAAGGTGAAAAGAAAGAAATGAGGATGATTGAAAGGTGCGGTTTATCCAATGAAGACCAGAGAAATGAAATTAAGACTTGACTAAGCATGCAGATTGGCGGAGAGACAAGATATGTAAATAAAACATACCGAGTGTTGACAACCACCAAGCTATTAGTGCATTAAGACGTAGCGGTAAGGGTGTTCCAGTGCTTGGTTCGTGTGCTTGTAAGTGTGCTATCGTATATATGCTGTACCTTTCTTAATTAAGACACTCACGTCTCGAATTTCTCGGGATCTAGAGGGCCACCTTTCTTCTTCATACCATCATCCATCGCCTGATATGAATATAAAGATGAGAAACAAAATAGAACTATACAAAAACGTAAACAAAACAGATCCCTTATTAGTCAAAAAGTACTCAACCAGCTGCATGGTCGTCGGAAGTTAATATACAGTAACTAGATGATGGTCAGTAACTAGGTTAAGTAAGACTATCGGCTCATAGTTCAATACGTCAAAACAATGCGCGCGCTCGTGCGAGAGAGTGTGTGCGTGTGAGTGTAAAGTGTATATATGTAGTTTTATAATTTTGTGAATGTATTTATACAGATAGATTAAAATTTTAACAAAATTTCACGAGGAGTAACCCCCCGCGCACCTGTAGCTGTATGACACCCCCGTTGCCCTCCTCCAAGGCGTACTTAGCCTCATCCTCCATCTCCTTACGGGTCTCGTCTGGGAAGAGATGATCTAGCCAGTACAGCTCACTCTGGGTGAACACGTAGTCCATCACTTTCCGCACGACGCACAGAACCAACAGCTGCAATATAACAAGCATGGTAATTGAATATAAAGCCAGCGACATGTGAGCTGGGATACGGCCAATGCATAAACAGCCTGGTCTAGAAACATACATTCAAATTAAGCGATCATAAAGGCATGAGGACCGCTGCTCGCTTCCACATAAGCACTTATAGATATGCATTAGATTAAGCAGACAATAACAGAGGAGAATATCAACAATAGCAGAGGAGCCCACTTTGACGGGATAGATCGGATGAATATTATACTAGGTATGTATCCAACTCCACTACTGGCGACAAAAAGCCAAAGTGAATGAAAACAACACGATTACTACACGAAAGTACCGCTAGGGAATAGAAACATAAGACGACCACAGTATGCATACTCTCCACAGCCACAGGAAACAATTCGATCACTACCAGCATAGTTACTACGAACGTGGAACAGAACAACTCGATAACTACCCGCAATCAACAAAATTCAATAGAGAATGGAAACAACTGGTTAAATAGCGATTCTTCTAATACAAACAAAATAGCAACAACGAATGATTGTAATCCTGGACATTTCCGAATAAAAAAACCTCGTCTACTGTGAACAATGGCGGCAGTGAACGAAGCATATAAGAAACACGGCTGATTAGTCGACTAAGCGCACCTTGTACACCTGAGTACTCACCATAACAGGGAAACCAATAGCTGTGGTGGGGTTCATCTTAATAACCCACATGCCTGCCATACAGAGGATTTGAATGACAGAGAAGATGTGTATCCTAAACGTGGGCACGTGTCGTAGGTAGATGTAATCAGGCTGGTACTTGGCTGGCTGGATAAAGAGCAGGATTCTCTCCACGAACTGGTAACATCATCATCATAATTGTCATCAACTCCATCATCATCATCATCATCATCATCATCATCTACATCATTATTACAATCACCATCACCATTAACATCATCGTCATCAGCAGTTTTATCTATAGTATTCGATAATTCACCATAGGATGAACTCACCTGAACCCCACTGAGTGACGTCACTCCCATATACATAAATACTCCATACAACACGGGCATCGGAATAAACTGCGCACACAATCATATAATCAGCATCATCAAGCCGTATAGCCATAGAGTATAACAAGGACAACAAACGTTGAGTTGATTCGACCATGAGCTGATGTTTATACAGTATCCGACTGACCTTAAGGAGGCTGGTTAGGAGCACGGAGCAGCCAATCATAATGTGGATCACAATTCCAGTCAGCCGCTGCTCACTATAACGTAAACACACGGGCATGTGTTAGTCAGATCGAAACACTTCCACCAAACACTCCTCACCGACATAAACACATCCAAGTAAACAAACACACGTTCAAGTTATCCCATCATCCATCATCAACAACAAACCAGCCCCCACCTCCGCCTACCCCCCCCCCCCCCCCCCCCTTTCTGCGCAAGGTCCTCCTGCTTATAAAACGCATGCCGATTGAAGGTGATGGAAGTAAACCCCAAGCGTCGGGGATCACTTCCGCCGGAAGTATCCGGAAGCTTACCGGACGCCGATGTGGTTAGGTTTCTCTCCTGGAGCTTTGGTTTCAGACTCCATGAAGAGACTTCTGACGTGGGTAATGGATCGGACAGTAGCAGCCACGAACCACGGCAGACCAAAGAGCGAGCAGATCATTATGAGGAACGCCAAAACGAACAGATCCAAATGGTAACCATGTCCCTTCTGCAAACACACACAGCCAATAAGTAGTGGACATGTTACAGCCACAGAATTGGGAATCTCATGAGATCGCCTAGCACTTACAGCGTCCATAGAGGATTACTTCGAATATTTCCGATGCACACAAGAGAACACACGCGAACATCCATGCATGAACATGATGTGAGTGCCAACTCACCTTGAGTTTGTGCTCCTTGCGGTTCACAATAACAGCCGTGATCTGCTGATCCAGGAATATGAGTATCGTGGCCAAGAAGGCAGGCACTGCAGCCATTATAGCTAGCCACCAATTGGCAGGCTTCATCCCGAATGGATTGACGACCCATTCACGATCAGGATTGGTTGTCTTGAACTCGCTTGGCACAATGAGTTTATCCGTGTTGATGCCGAAGCTGATGTCAATCGATGTCCACACGATGATAGAGATGAGAACGCAGAAGTCCGCTAGAGTCGAGCGTATCTGGTACCACAACAACGAGACGAATGATGGACTTCGTGAATGACAAAGACAATATTAAAACGGCGAAGCCAATAACACACCAAGTAACAAAGTGCATTTGAAATGCATTTTTACGCCAATGTGATTTTCTGCGAACTCCTCGAATCCCCACGATATATACACAACCTAATCTGGATCGGACGGCGTTTGGTATTGAAGGTTGTAGTACTTACGATGGTTGGGAAGTAGCTACTGGTTCTGAACGTGCGCAGGAAGTAGGCTAACCCAAAGGTGCCCAGGAACAGGAAGGTACTGAGCAGAGCAACATCCGCTTCGTAGTGACCAATCGCGTGGTCGGAACAAGCAGAGCCCTCTATTGCCCAGCCGTGTTGGAAACACTCGCTCTCGGACACGATACAGTCGTGAGCAAACAAGATTTTGCTCTCATGGACGAAGCAATGATCGGGGAAGTTCTTGGTAGTCCAGTTGAAGAAATCGGTGAAGATGGGGATCGGGGTCGTTGTAATGGGTTCCGTGGCGTTGATTAGAGAACTGTTGAAATCGGCTGTTGTCGTTGCTATGGTGGTCGTCGTAGTTGTGGTGGTGGGCGGGGCTTGGGTGGCGTTGGGCGTGTTCGCGGGGACGCAGAAGCAACTGTAGTCCGGGCCTTTGTCGATGGTGGTGGTTTCGACTGGGTGGTGAGACCACACGTGTACAACCTGAATGACACCGCAAACCAACACATGTAAACAGTTCTATTTCATCTAACTTGTCATTGACCAGGATTTCGGTTAGCAGTCTTATTTGATGCTGAAATTGGCATTCATCGTGTACCTTCCTCCCTTGGAGTTTATGGTAAAGAGGACAGAAAAAAAGCTCCCAATCAGCAGCACACAGAATAACACACAGACGCACGCGAGTACATACCTTATGCACGGCTTCGTAGATGAAGATGAGCGAGATGAGGACAGAGAAACTCTCCTCAGTGAAGCGTGTGATGTAGCGTACAACAAATGACAGGTCAAACATGACGATGATAAAGAGGAGGAGCGCACACCACATACCAATCCAGAAACGGAATGGCAGGAACTCCCAGTCATTACCCCTGTAACAGAGCAATGAGGTCCACTTAAGTGAATGTCTACTGAAGTCCATGTTGGGAAGGCGAATGATATCCATATCAGAGAGAGCCCAATGAGGTCAATGCCAGAGAGAGCCCAATGAGGTCAATGTCAGAGAGAGCCCAATGAGGTCAATGTCAGAGAGAGCCCAATGAGGGCAATATCAGAGAGAGCCCAATGAGGTCAATGTCAGAGAGAGCCCAATGAGGTCAATGTCAGAGAGAGCCCAATGAGGTCAATGTCAGAGAGCCCAATGAGGTCAATGTCAGAGAGTGAGAGAGAGCGCCTAATGAGGTCCATGTCAGAGAGAGAACCCCTAATGAGGTCCATGACAGAGAGAGAGCCAAATGAGGTCCATAACTGTGGGAGGCTCTTGAGGAACATATCAGGGAGAGGCTATTGAGGTACTTATCCGGGAAAGGCTATTCATGTACATGACAATAAGAGGCTATTGAGGTATTTATTAGTGAGAGGCTAATGAGATACAAGACAGTACATGACAGTGAGAGGCTATTGAGGTACTTATTAGTGAGAAGCTATTCAGGTACAAGACAGTACATGACAGTGAGAGGCTATTGAGGTACTTATTAGTGAGAAGCTATTCAGGTACAAGACAGTACATGACAGTGAGAGGCTATTGAGGTACTTATTAGTGAGAAGCTATTCAGGTACAAGACAGTACATGACAGCGAGAGGCTATTGAGGTACTTATTAGTGAGAAGCTATTCAGGTACAAGGCAGTACATGACAGTGAGAGGTTATTGAGGTAGTTATCAGTGAGAGGCTATTGAGGTAGTTATCAGTGAGAGGCTATTGAGGTACTTATCAGTGAGAGGCTATTGAGGTACTTATCAGTGAGAGGCTATTGAGGTACTTACCAGTGAGAGGCTATTCAAGTTAGTGACAATGAGAGGCTATTGAGGTACATGTCAGTGAGAGTCAATTGAGGTACATATCAGGGAGGAGCTATTGAGGTAATTTCATAGAGAGGCTGATGAGGTACATTTTAGGAAGGCGAATGAGGTCCATGTCAGAGAGAGGCTTATGAGGTACATTTCCAAGCCAGTGGTTTGAACATCAGTGTGATGCAAGAGCTAAAAGGCTGTTACTAAACGTCTTTTCCTTAGAATGGTCACTTTACATCATATATGATGCTTATACAGGTTTGTAGGAGAGGGCGATATTCTTGTGATAATCATTAACCATTACTATAAATGGCGCTTTTGATGCATGTAAACAGTTTATAAATGATAAAGTAAACTTATCAACGGCTGTTCTCATATGCCTTTAACAGAAAAAGTTAATAAATGGCCGATTAGCAGCCATTCTGGTGGCGCATCAATCACTTACTTGCACATGGTGTACACAATGGACTCGAACACGAGGAGCGGACCTGTGGCGCCCACTATGGTGAGCGGCTGACCAGAAAACAAGGCGTACAGGAAGCCACAGATAGCACCTGACAGAATATTCTCCATCACTCCCTGACAATAACAAACACCATGTCAATCTTCAGTCGGGTAAATTAATTAATTTACGCACAATATACATTTACATATAAACTTGTTTGGAACTAACGCTTTTGGAACGAGATTTAGGAGTATCTTATAAGGAGTGGCCCGCTTACGGCCGGGTAAACATCTCGACCCTTGTGGCCTCTAACGGGCCATGACAGGGATGAGGTATATGGATATCGCTGTTATCAATGCCCCAGTTGGGATCAATGGAGCAGCTGAGATAGTGAGAAGTCCTTGGCTATGCACTGGTATATCCCTTACCTAGATAACTGATAAGCCTACTACTCTGATTACCGAAGATTAGTTCCTCCCAGAGTCAATTACTACATCAGCTTACTACCAATGTCAATAACTACATCAGCTTACTACCAATGTCAATAACTACTTCAGCTTACTACCAATGTCAATAACTACTTCAGCTTACTACCAATGTCAATAACTACTTCAGCTTACTACCAATGACAATTACTACAGCCTGCTACCAATGTCAATTACTACAGTCTGCTATCAATGCCAATAACTTCATCTGCCTGCATGCCCACAATAGACAATTACTCTCCATGCCAAAAAAGCCCTGAATGAGGTGACCGTCAACACGGCGTAGCTTTACCATATACTGGTCAGTCTTGTCCCCCATGAGCCCTCCGAACGTCACGATAGGTGTGATACAGGCGAAGAACATGAAGAAGATAGAGGCGATGGACTGGGTGTGGATGGCGTCCGTGATGTCGGACACGTAGGAGGCGTAGCGCCGCTTGACGTCCTTGATGAGGCCGCCGAACAACCTGCCGTCCGTACACATACATGTCAATAGAAAGAAACTTACCAATGAATTAATACAGACATATCAGCACAAATACAGACGCAAGTTGACACCTACAGGTACACATTCATGTACTTAAAAATCGCATTGACACACGGAAGGGGCAAGAAAACACACGCACAAGCGCCCACAACATACAGCCAGAACCCCATACACAAACGAACAAACACAACCACCATGAACCCCGCCCCCATTCAGCTCCAGCCAGAAGCCCTTGAGATATAGGGATCGTACCTGCGGGTTCTGTTGAGTGAGTCATCCTCGTCTTCGTGACTTTCGAAGCCAGCTGCATCTGGAGACTGTGCGTGGTAGCTAGGATCGAGACGCTTTCGGATAGCGTTCTGTCACACATGAATCAACGTAACTGTTTGTTAAACACGCTGTGCACACGTCGACAGTGACCCACAATGGTACTGCTCCACATAAAACAAGAGGTCAACGAGCCGTGCAAACCCTGCTGCTTTTGACATGAATTAAAATTAAACAAGACTAAATCATAACGTTTTTTGTATTACATTTGATTCAATGGCAAACTTTTAAGAGTTGCACAGTCCACAAATAGCCTTGTATTTATATCACATGGAGGATTGCTTAAATGGGCTGGTAAGTGCATTTGATATTTAACGAGCTATATTTAGATAAGGCGCCATCCTAATGCATCTAATACACTCTTACCTGATTTGAGAGTTCGAACTAAGATATATGGAGGGGGTGGGCGGTCGTATCTACTAAGAGCGGGGCTCACCTCAGATACAGCGTTACTGGGTGGTTCCAGGCGGGTAGACGGGTCCCATATGCTGGGTGGCAGGACGGTCAGATCGTCCATAAACTCCTCAATACCGTCTATCAGGTCCTGCCTCGACCGCCCTTTGTAGGCCACTTGACAGAAAATCTAATGTGGAAAAATTGAGTGATTTAAAAACGCTTTCCAACTATATATAATATGGTTTGCTTGAATAAGCACAAACGATTAAGAGTGAAGGGGGGCCCCAGAAAACAAATCGCGAAAGGCTCATGTTCACAGATTGAAAACAGCGGTCGAATTTCAATACAATTCACCGGATTCTGAATGCGTTGGCTTCGATAAGGCTTTCATTCACTTGCGAAATCGAGGTAATTATCAGAAAGGAAAACGCGTGATTTGATATACTTTATCTGTCAGCAACGTGGCTACGCTTCGTCCCATTTCTCTCTCAGACCACGTGGACTCCTCACGTGGACCAATCAGAAGGTAAAGGAAGCGAGTAGGCAGCGACACCTCGGTCAGATCGGACAACACAGTGGCTGTAGCCAGGCGCACGAACACAGAGATTGGCTTGTCGATCGTATCAATTTGACCAATTAAAATGCTCGCTGACTCCGAACCCCCCGGAATCTTCTTCATCATCTTTTTATTCGGCTGGACGCAGAAGAAAAATCGAAAATGATCAAATGTTAATTCTAATAATTCGTATTGAAATTTCGATGCTCCTATGTTTACAAGAGAAAATACCAAATAATATTCATTGTCTAAGAGGCGAGCAAATCGTGCTGAAAAATTAGGTAAGAAGGTCGCGAATTCGAGTCCAGCAATGTTTTTAATGAAAGTATCTATAATTTGGCCAACCTTGTATCTACTGAGGTCATCAGGCCTGACGCCGCTTGGATACATCTCTTCCTTCTTCGACATCTCATCCAGGTCGTCCTTCTTGGCGAAGCTTCTCACCTTGTTAAGTTTACCTGTAATCAGCAATGTCTATTCCAGTAATGCCTATTTACATGAGAAAACTTCGACATTGTTTTACTTTATGAATAATCGAAGGCAGGATGGGGCTACCGAGGAGAATAGGGATTATCATAACATAGAGAGGAATGAAGAGCTGTGAGCCTGTGGCATAAGGATCATACAATTTGAGCTTACCTCCGTTCTCTAATTGGCCGTCAGGGTCCTCATGGTGCGCTTTCTTCCCCTTGCCTTTCCTATGCTTGTGTTTGTGTTGCCTCAGTAAGGCCTCCATTAAATGTTTCGCTTGATTGTCGGTTAAACCTTTTTCCTTCTGGACAGCAGAGGTCACCGACTCTGTAAGCAAAGCCATACTTTTAATGCAATATATTAAATCTCTGATACAAGAACGCTTCGCTTGCAGTGCTTTATTAAGCTGCAGATGGCAAAACCAATGTCGAATGTTAAAGAGACGCATGTTCCAACTTTTTTAAACCACAAAAGACAAGTTATCAACCACAGATACAATAATCGAAAATGAAATTAGCAAACATCTCATTATGCAAGCACGTGCAGGCATACCAATACTATGGTTTCTCGTATCCTAAAGCTCACCGGCCACGTTGACAAGACTCTTCCAGCTAGGCAAGTCGACATCACTTGGCTTCAACTGCTTGGTGTTCACGTCCGCAATTTTATTTCCACTTTTAGCACTTGCGTCCAGATCCAAAATGAGAACTGTCTCGTTATTGATGAAGTTGTCTTTGATCTTGACGAGGGAATGAAGGGAAGTGGTAGACACGTGTGGCTTGGACCAGCGATCTCCATCATCCACTTTCTCCTCATACTTCAGCCACCTGTTGAGGAGAACTCAATTAAATGAGTTTAAATGTCGTATGGTTGTGAATTGGTATGAGGGATTAATGTGTGGTACAGGCGTGATAAGGAGGTGAGGTGTGTCACAGGTGAGAATTAGATAGGTGGAGTAAAGGTGAGAAATTGATTGGATGTGTGGTAAGAAATCAAGAGCAACTGTAGTAAAACAGGTGTGAAAAGATAAACAAATGAAGCAATGACACAGGTTGGATATGATTAGCACAGGTATGACATAAACAGCTCATGAACACGGGCTGAGTGGAATCACACCAACGGAGTCCTTCACTTGATTACATCCCTGTCACACCTGACACGGGTTGCATGATTTACCTTGCCATTTCCTTCCAGCCGCTGCTACCATCCTGGTCGTAACAGAGCATGTCCATCTGACAGAAGACGGAGTGGCCAGAGAAGATGTCATTCTCCTCGTCGTAGTCGTCCTATCAATC
Organism: Urechis unicinctus; assembly: GCA_034190875.2. Lineage (NCBI taxonomy): Eukaryota > Metazoa > Annelida > Polychaeta > Xenopneusta > Urechidae > Urechis > Urechis unicinctus. Next base: position 55,372,013 of record CM067357.1, read on the forward strand.
GATACACAGAGACACATGAGGGAGGGGTACAGGAAGGCAACACACTCATTGTCATGTGTTCAATGGCCACTACGAGGACATGGTTGACGTGTGGATCGGCCTCCTCGCCGGCTACCATTTCAAGTCAACAAACAAATCACGCACCTACAATAATGTCTCACGCAAACAAACCAGCGCATCAAACATGTTTCGCGCCAGAAGGTTTATGTAAACCACCAATATATCATCAAAATATTCGCAAACAGTTGAGTGATCAAATATTGGCATGCACCATATCCCGTCAAATGATGACCAGAATCGTCCAGGAGTCGTCCAGGTATATATGACGGCATAAATGACGTCATGACGCAGGACCCAGCTGTGAATGACGTCATGTGTGATGTTATGAGGCAGACTAACTCACCTCGGGATCGTCCTTTTCGGAGAGGAGGTTGAGTACCTTGGCTGCCGGGGTCTGCGGGGTAAGCAGGGGCGTGTCTCCCCCATCGCTATCTCCTGTAAGGTCAAACAAATGACGTGTAGCTGGGTGTAACAAGGTGTGCAACGGATGCAGGGCAATGGAACGAGATTCGGTTAAGATGCGAGAGGCATGTAGACAAAGGAGGGTAAGATGCAAGAGGCATGTAGACGAAGGAGGGTAAGATGCAAGAGGCAGGTAGACGAAGGAGGGTAAGATGCAAGATGCATGTAGACGAAGGAGGGTAAGATGAAAGAGGCATGTAGACGAAGGAGGGTAAGATACAAGAAGCAGGAAGACGAAGGAGGGTACCATGCAAGATGCATGTAGACGAAAGAGGGTAAGATGCAAGAGGCATGTAGACAAAGGAGGGTAAGATGCAAGAGGCATGTAGACGAAGGAAGGTAAGATGCAAGAGGCATGTAGACGAAGGAAGGTAAGAAGAAAGAGGCATGTAGACGAATGAGGGTAAGATGCAAGAGGCATGTAGACGAATGAGGGTAAGATGCAAGAGGCAGGTAGACGAGGGAGGGTAAGATGCAAGAGGCGGGTAAGATGTAAGAGGCAGGTAGACGAAGGAGGGTAAGATGCAAGAGGCATGTAGACGAAGGAAGGTAAGATGCAGGAGGCATGTAGACGAAGGAGGGTAAGATGCAAGAGGCATGTAGACGAAGGAAGGTAAGATGCAGGAGGCATGTAGACGAAGGAGGGTAAGATGCAAGAGACATGTAGACGAATGAGGGTGCGATGCAAGAGGCATGTAGACGAAGGAGGGTAAAATGCAAGAGGCATGTAGACGAAGGAGGGTAAGATGCAAGAGGCAGGTAGACGAAGGGGGGGGTAGAAAAGTAGAAATGGGATGTAGAGGGAGGAGATGAGAGGTAAGAGGATGTAGAGGGAGGAGCTGAGAGGTAAGAGGATGTAGAGGAAGGAGATGAGAGGTAAGAGGATGTAGAGAGAGGAGATGAGAGGTAAGAGGGTGTAGAGGGAGGAGATGAGAGGTAAGAGGGATGTAGAGGGAGGAGATTAGAGGTAGGAGGGATGTAGAGGGAGGAGATAAGAGGTAAGAGGGATGTAGAGGGAGGAGATGAGAGGTAAGAGGGATGTAGAGGGAGGAGATGAGAGGTTAGAGGGTGTAGAGGGAGGAGATGAGATGTAAGAGCGATGTAGAGGGAGGAGATGAGAGGTAAGAGGGACGTAGAGGGAGGAGATGAGAGGTAAGAGGATGTAGATAGAGGAGATGAGAGGTAGGAGGGATGTAGAGGGAGGAGATGAGAGGTAAGAGGGGTGTAGAGGGAGGAGATGAGAGGTTAGAAGGAGTAGAGGGAGGAGGTGAGATGTAAGAGGGATGTAGAGGGAGGCGATGAGAGGTAAGAGGGATGTAGAGGGAGGAGATGAGAGGTAAGAGGATGTAGAGGGAGGAGATGAGAGGTAAGAGGGATGTAGAGAGAGGAGAAGAGGGCGATGTCGTGCAAAATAAAAAGTGGTTGAAGTAGATGGTGGTTAGGAGGACAGAGTGAAGAAGATAAGATAAAGATGCAGAGGAAGGGGGTGGGGGTTAACAGATGGAAGTGGGGGTAACAGATGGATGGGGGGGGGTTAACAGATGGAACGGGGGGGGGGGGTGTTAACAGATGGATGGATTGAGTGAACTGGAATATCGCGAAAAACTAAAACAATAAAATTCGCTGAACCATATTTACAAATGGAACTGTTTGATAAAGAAGCTTGGCCACGCACCTGCTGCAGGCATGACCAGATGTGGGGGTAGTTTCCGTCGTTTTGGGTTGTTGTTGTTGTGCGGACCACCGTTATTCGCAGGTTTGTCTGTTCCACACAAGCAAAACGTATTTCTCAAGACACCGTACTGACAGAGCAAGGATACATATCATAATATCATACTAATCGAGCTCAAACCTCTTCCTTTCCACTCACACCTGGTCTGACAGGGGGTTAAGACTTGAGGTAAACTTTTCATGAAGTCCGGTTATTTACAAATGGACGCATGTATTAAAAACATGTTATGTTGTGTGTTTGACGTTAAGGACAGTGACCCGGAGATGCGCCGATAATCAACACCTACATTCGACTGATAATATTGAAAAACCTCCTGAAAATAGAAGGTGACGAGGCTTCAATTGTGAATTGAGGAAAGTCATGAATGATTTTGTGGATAACGAGGTCTGGGTACAGAATGGAACCAGAAAGGATCATATAGGATCTAGCAACGCTCACCGTGCTCGTTTTTAAGAGGAATATTAAAATCGTGTGACCTCTAACACACAACAGAATCTCAGAAATGTAATAAAGATGAGCGGATTTCTAGTGTGAACGTGGCGGTCATTAACGCGGCTGGTGTGACTTGGTTACCTTTGGTCAGGGCACATTGCTTTTCATGCCGTAGCTCAGTTGAATCTGATTTAGCGCCCAGTCGAATACCTTTACATAACAGTGCATGTTATTCAGTGGAGCCATGGCATTGCCTATGACAGTACTTTCCGTTTATGGTTACCTTGTTATGGCGAATAATCTCCTCCTTTCTATTAATGGTTACCTTGTTAAAGCGGGCAATCTCCGCCTTCCATTAATGGTTACCTTCGCTTTAGCGGGCAATCTCCTCCTTTCAATTAATGGTTACCTTGTCATAGCGGACATTCTCCTCATTTCCATTAATGGCTACCTTGTTATAGCGGACATCTCCTACGTTCCTACGTAAGACTCAATTATTCATATATATGGGGGTCGTTTATCGGCAACAAGCACCTGTGATGAACACATTAATCATGACAATTGTGTATAGCTTAGCTTTATCCCATGAATTAATGGTTGTTAACATATTACTAGCGAGGTAGTCCATTGTATCTTTTGTTACGCTTAACAGACTGTCATTCTTCTTAGTAAGTACCTGCGTTCTAAGTGACACAATATTGTCAAAGTGAGTCGTTTCCACTAATAGCTATAGAAATACAAAAGCCACTAACTGTGGGTTATGATAAAAGACGATTTGTGTTCAATCACCCCGAGGTAGCGAGACCGTATTGAGAGCGGGTAGGAGCATTCAGTGTATATATCCAAGTGAAAGGGGAACTCTCACTGAAGAGATAGAGGTATATTATAGCTTTAAGAGCTAGCTGTGAGCAGTTTGTGTCCGCAGAGTAGTTTCCACTATGTCTTTAAACATACATCAAACCTTCACTAACTCCGCTAGCGACTTTTTGAGTAGCTTGGCTGTTTATTCGTTACGAAGTTCCTGGTGAATGCGTTAAGGAGTTCATCCCAATGACACCTTTACATGTTGACGAGAAGAATCCGTTTGCTTAGATATAAACATATGACAAAGGGTCCCCTTTTGACATGACCACGGTGGGGCATGCGCTTGGACGTGTCGCCTTTTGACATGACGACGGTGGGGCATGCGCTTGGACGTGTCGCCTTTTGACATGACGACGGTGGGGCATGCACTTGGACGTGTCGCCTTTTGACATGACGACGGTGGGGCATGCGCTTGGACGTGTCGCCTTTTGACATGATCACGGTGGGGCATGCGCTTGGATGTGTCGCCTTTTGACATGACGACGGTGGGGCATGCGCTTGGACGTGTCGCCTTTTGACATGACGACGGTGGGGCATGCGCTTGGACGTGTCGCCTTTTGACATGACGACGGTGGGGCATGCGCTTGGACGTGTCGCCTTTTGACATGACGACGGTGGGGCATGCGCTTGGACGTGTCGCCTTTTGACATGATCACGGTGGGGCATGCGCTTGGATGTGTCGCCTTTTGACATGACGACGGTGGGGCATGCGCTTGGACGTGTCGCCTTTTGACATGACGACGGTGGGGCATGCGCTTGGACGTATCGCCTTTTGACTTGACGACGGTGGGGCATGCGCTTGGACGTGTCGCCTTTTGACATGACGACGATGGGGCATGCCCTGGGATGTGTCGCCTTTTGACATGACCACGGCATGCGCTGGGATGTGTCGCCTTTTGACATGACGACGGTGGGGCATGCCCTGGGATGTTTCGCCTTTTGCCATGACAACGGCATGCGCTGGGATGTGTCGCCTTTTTGTCAAGACGACGGTGGGGCATGCGCTGGGATGTGTCGCCTTTTGTCAAGACTACGGCATGCGCTGGGGATAGAATTGCAAGCAACTACGCCAGACGCCAATCATACCGCGTGTTTAAATGATCAATCGATCGAATCATCGATTGGTGTTGTCAATTACACATCCGTTTATTTTCAACCTACTCACTTGAAGCCTTCCTTCCCGCCACCGCGAACCATGCATCCATTTGCCGAGCACATATACACAAAGCAGCACTTCCCAGCACGCCGGGTGTCCACCCAGCATAATAGCCATATAAAGCCACGGCAAGCCGGCGCCCGCCACCTTCAGACTCCATATCTTTCTAACAGATGGTTGTCTTAAGAGCAAGAGCTAATCTGCTCATATTAATGAAGGCAGCGTGCGCTTTGCAGGGGGGACTATGGATACAGCCTAGTGAACGCGGAATCTAAGGCCCGTAGAACCCCACCAAATAGGCACTTAAACAACGCCATCTGCAATCGCTACGCTGCCCCATTTAGCATACGCGAGCCTTACAGGTGTATATCATCATCAGCAGCAGCAGCTCTCGTGATGTCTCGCGCGATACACGTGTCATAGCTGATCAACCACACAACAATAAAAACATCATACAGGCTTCAATTGCAGTTCGGAAAAAAATCTGTTGTACGCACGTGTGGCTTTCATACTTGGTACTCGTGCTATACTCCGACACTAAATGAAATCCAATTCACGAACCCGGCTGAAATAGCAAGTTTCCATGATTACGTCACTCAATGAGTTGCTGTAGAGATATCCATGCCAGTCATATTGATCGCGAGAAACTGCAAAATAACATCAATGTGACCTCTTGTTTGTGTCTATAATGCTGCCAATCAGCGTAGCCACACCTGGGTTAACGTGAGGCGTTTAATTAACCTGTGCGAACAACTTGGAGTTCCGTATATCAGAAAAATACGATAGCAATCCAAGCGTCCGTAAAGAGAGCAAAGATACTCGCTGTATCCTGAGAATGGGACACGTGACGTCATCATTTATTTACCAGTGAGATACACTTTGAGGCCAGACAAACACAACTCTTGGTGTACTGTGGGCGAGTCGGGCCGGAGTTCATATCGGCACACGCCGACTTCCACCTGCGAGCGCCCGTTAAAAGCACCAATTGCCGTTTCATACGCATACCTACAGTAAACTACTTGAACCACACGATTTAGTTATCATTGTTGTCTCACTTGCATGAAGTTTGGTTCAGGGTCGCTTGAAGACTATAGCCGACCCGTTGTACAACGCTACAATGTGCAATCGATACTAGTCATGGCTATTGTAGTCAGCTTATTTGAACCCCAAAAGTCCCTGCATCATAACAGCTTCGCTCTACAGACCCAAAGGTTGCTTCTAAGGAGGTGCCACTTTTCGGTGCCTTCAGGGCCAGTTTCTCGGCGAAAGTAATCCTGGGTCTCGTAGCATATCGGAGACAAACCTGCGCATACACTAGAAATGCGCTGCAGGTGAACTCTTACAGACGCATTTGAAACCTCCATTGTATCATCCGTCAGTAGAGGGAGATTTGCAACTGAACTCGATCAACACAACCTTTTACGAACGAGAGACAGTCGCGAGAGCTCGTAAGGGATTCGATGTTGTAAGTATAGAGGTAGCAAAAACTAGCCATAAAGGAATAATGCGAATCAAGGTTATCGAATCTGACCTTCACCCATTGATCGTCAGATTCACAACAGAAGCGATAGACACAGTCTCCAGAATAGACAATGCCAACGCCACGGTGACTTCAGGCTGACCGCAGTCCCCAAGTCCTTTTGTGCCCAGTGTCGGCTTGTGGGTAACAACTGACCGTTGATCCCTTCTCTTTATATATCCATATCTCCAGCTGCTCTATAGACCTTCTGAGGTAGTATGTTGACCTCTGTCGCGGTAAATAACCTTCACTGACATTCTTTAGTCCAAGGCCGCATTTCAAGGACACATAATGGATATTAATATAATACATCGAGACTCATAAGACAATGTGTCCATTCGAGAGTAATTGGTGGAATATCCCGGATGTACCTTGTCCACCACACGGACAAACCTATAGCATCATATACACCACTACATAACATGACCTCATTCGCGAGGCCGACACCAAACATCACAGACCACATCAAAGGTGACCTCTTTCCACCCTCTACCCACGGAATGTCGCACTCTTCACCAGCGATATCGCTCCTCCTTATAACATCGCCCTCCAATCCTAAACCCAAGAGCTTATAGAGGGTTCACTCTAAGTGACATATGTGGTGAGCGTTTCTAGCGTTTCTGGCACATCGGACAGTTGTTTATGTTGAAGTAATGGAGTCATCTTATTGGTCCAGACGACCGCGCCTCCGAGATTGTAGGATAGACATGACTAACTACGCGCTGCTACACAGGTTGTGGTTTCACGTATTTTGTTGGGAGTTGAACCCTCTTAGAGAAGCTACAAGCCCCACTAATCTCACCCCCCCACACCCAACCTCACTCATCTCACCCGCCCACACCCAACCTTACTCATTTCACCCTGCCACAGCCAACCTTACTCATCTCACCCGCCCACACCCAACCTCACTCATCTCACCCGCCCACACCCAACCTCACTCATCTCACCCGCCCACACCCGACCTCACTCATCTCACCCGACCTCACTCATTTCACCCAGCCACACCCGACCTCACTCATCTCACCCGCCCACACCCAACCTTACTCATTTCACCCAGCCACAGCCAACCTCACTAATCTCACCCGCCCACACCCAACGTCACTCATCTCACCCAGCCACAGCCAACCTCACTCATTTCACCCACCCACAGACCTTCCCACTCAACTCACCCACCCCCCCCCCCCCCACACACACACACCACTCAACTCACCTTCTGCTTCCCATACTTAGATCGCGCCCTATTTATCGTACAAACCCAAACACACGACCTCCACTCATGACACCCCCACCACTCATTCTCCACACGCTACTCTCCCGTCTGTAATACGTCAAATATCCTCACGTCTCCTCACGTCACCTGATGTCTCCTTACGGTTCCCACGTTGACAGTCTTTCCGCGCTAGGCATGACGACTAGCTGTTTATTCACTTCGTCATATCGCAGCTCGTCAGCGTGAGCGTCGCCAAGCTTCACCCCTCCGATACGCCTCACAACGACTTGTTATTCATTGATACCCCAGGTAAATTCAAATATAGATTTGACAGAGACCCTGCATTCATAAACAAATCTGCGCAGCAAGAAGAGTTCAAGCCACGAGGCACTGTCTCTGTGCAGTGGTGGGCTGGCTGCAAATCATGCCACGAATGCCGACCTCTTCATAGCAGGTAGAGGATTCAATACAAAACAGGCCGTGCTGTCTTAGAACGCCAATGAAACAGGTGCACGCGTACTGACCGAGTCCTATCAATCGTGAAGTGTCGTATACAATACAGATACATCAGCCGGCTTTATGATAGTGGCGAGCAGTTTGATGTGAAATGATGCGAGCGAGCAGTTTGATTTGAAATGATGCAGACGAGATGTCGTCGGTTGGGAGAGAAGTCGTGGGTGTAAGAGCAGTCGTGGGTGGAAGAGAAGTCGTGGGTGGAAGAGAAGTCGTTGGGTGGAAGAGAAGTCGTGGGTGGAAGAGAAGTCATGGGTGGGAGAGAAGTCGTGGGTGTAAGAGAAGTCGTTGGGTGGAAGAGAAGTCGTGGGTGGAAGAGAAGTCGTTGGGTGGAAGAGAAGTCGTGGGTGGAAGAGAAGTCGTTGGGTGGAAGAGCAGTCGTTGGGTGGAAGAGAAGTCATGGGTGGAAGAGAATTCATGGGTGTAAGAGAAGTCGTTGGGTGGAATAGAAGTCGTGGGTGGGAGAGCAGTCGTGGGTGGGAGGGAAGTCGTGGGTGGAAGAGAAGTCGTTGGGTGGAAGAGAAGTCGTGGGTGGAAGAGAAGTCATGGGGGAGAGAAGTCGTGGGAGAGAGAGTCGTGGGTGTAAGAGAAGTCGTTGGGGGTGGAAGAGAAGTCGTGGGTGGAAGAGAAGTCGTTGGGTGGAAGAGAAGTCGTTGGGTGGAAAGAAGTCGTCGTTGGGTGGAAGTCAGTCGGGTGGAAGAGAATTCATGGGTGTAAGAGAAGTCGTTGGGTGGAATAGAAGTCGTGGGTGGGAGAGCAGTCGTGGGTGGGAGGGAAGTCGTGGGTGGAAGAGAAATCGTTGGATGGAAGAGAAGTCGTGGGTGGACGAGAAGTCGTTAGGTGGAAGAGCAGTCGTGAGTGGAAGAGAAATTGTTGGATGGAAGAGAAGTCATGGGTGGAAGAGAAGTCGTGGGTGGAAGAGAAGTCGTTGGATGGAAGAGAAGTCGTGGGTGGAAGAGAAATCGTTGGATGGAAGAGAAGTCGTGGGTGGAAGAGAAGTCGTGGGTGGAAGAGAAGTCGTTGGGTGGAAGAGAAGTCGTTGGGTGGAAGAGAAGTCGTGGGTGGAAGAGAAGTCGTGGGTGGAAGAGAAGTCGTTGGGTGGAAGAGAAGTCGTGGGTGGAAGAGCAGTCGTGGGTGGAAGAGAAGTCGTGGGTGGAAGAGAAGTCGTGGGTGGAAGAGAAGTCGTTAATGGGAGAGAAATCGTTGGGGAAGAGAAGTCGTGGGTGGAAGAGAAGTCGAGAAAGCAGTCGTTAGGTGGACGAGAAGTCGTGGGTGGAAAAGACGTTGGATGGAAGAGAAGTCGTGGGGTGGAAGAGAAAAGTCGTGGGTGGAAGAGAAGTCGTGGGTGGAAGAGCAGTCGTGGGAGTCGTGGGTGGAAGAGAAATCGTGGGTGGAAGAGTCGTGGGTGGAGTCGTGGGTGGAAGAGAAGTCGTGGGTGGAAGAGAAGTCGTGGGTGGAAGAGAAGTCGTGGGGTGGAAGAGAAGTCGTGGGTGGAAGTCGTGGGTGGAGGTCGTTAGGTGGACGAGAAGTCGTGGGTGGAAGAGCAGTCGTTAGGTGGAAGAACAGTCGTGGGTGGAAGAGAAGTCGTGGGTGGAAGAGAAGTCGTGGGTGGGTCGTGGTGTGTGGAAGAGCAGTCGTGGGTGGAAGAGAAGTCGTGGGTGGAAGAGAAGTCGTGGGTGGAAAAGCAGTCGTTAGGTGGACGAGAAGTCGTGGGTGGAAGAGCAGTCGTTAGGTGGAAGAACAGTCGTGGGTGGAAGAGAAGTCGTTGGGTGGAAGAGCAGTCGTTGGGTGGAAGAGAAGTCGTGGGTGGAAGAGCAGTCGTTGGGTGGAAGAGAAGTCGTGGGTGAAAGAGCAGTCGTGGGTGGGAGAGAAGTCGTGGGTGGAAGAGAATTCGTAGGTGGACGAGAATTCGTGGGTAGACGAGAATTCGTGGGTGGACGAGAGGACGTTGGGTTGGGAAAGAAGTCTTGGGTGGAAGAGAATTCGTTGGGTGGAAGAGAAATCGTTGGGTGGAAGAGAAATCAAGTAAGGGAGAGAAAGTAGAGACAGATCTGTAGTAACATAAAAAGAGAGGGAACGGAAGAGAAAAGAAAGGGTGAGAAATTAATGGAAGAGGAAGAGAGATAATAAGGAAAGAGATAGCTAGAGAAGAAGAGAGATGATAAGGAAAGAGATAGCTAGAGAAGAAGAGAGATGATAAGGAAAGAGATAGCTAGAGAAGAAGAGAGATGATAAATTTAGAGGAGAGAGAAAAAGAGAGCAAGAGAAAACAAACGAGAGGAAGAGAAACATGCAGAGTGAGATAAACGTATATAGAGATATATAGAGAGAAAGGGAATGGTAGCAAAGCAAAGGAAGAAGAAAGAGAAAGAGAGTGTCAGAGGGAAGGTGGAGGAGAAGAGATGGAAATGACAGGCACATATAACATGCAAAGTGTCCAGGCTGCTTTTGATTGGGAAATGAAGTCCAAATTTGACAATCAGCGCAACATTTTGTAAATGACGTGTAAACACCAAATGAGCCTCATCCGCAATCATCTCTCAACATGGACCGCAATTGTTATCACGCGCAGGGCAGAGTTCACATGCACCCATCAACTTGGTCCATCTGAACCAACCAGCTGATGTCCTGTCTGTGTCCCACCACCCCACTCCACCACCCCCAGCCGGAACCCACCAATCGCCACAAACGGCCCGGAACAGAGGCAGTCGAGTCATCATACGCGCCTCCTCCCTAATGTGTATATAAGAATCCAGAGAATGGGGGGGGGGGGGTGTTTTATGACTCGAGTGCCTGTGGCCCAAAGCATCACAAGAATTCATAGGCGGGAGATTACCATGTAACTTTGCAGCGCGATGACCGGCTTCACAATCTGATGACATGAGTTATGAGCGAAAATAACCGGTCGGAACAATAAAACAAGGAGGTAATGTCGGAATGCGTTAGGAATGAGTACGTCCCCAACGAGTTTTGGGATCCAGGCGTCTTCCTACCACGTACACACATGTCAATGCTAATTGTGCACATCTCGAATTTAATGCAGCAATAACAGATATGTTGTACCGCGGGTCGGGATCGGGGTTGTACTCTAACCGCGGGTCGGGATTAGGGTTGTACTCTAACCGCGGGTCGGGATTAGGGTTGTACTCTAACCGCGGGTCGGGATCGGGACATGGCTCATCACAATATCAGATATTTGGTGCCGTATTACCTGAGTGCCGTATTACCGGACTGCCGTATTACCTGACTGCCGTATTACCTGAGAGCCGTATTACCGGACTGCCGTATTACCTGAGAGCCGTATTACCTGAGAGCCGTATTACTTGACTGCCGTATTACCTGAGAGCCGTATTACCTGAGTGCCGTATTACCGGACTGCCGTATTACCTGAGAGCCGTATTACCTGAGAGCCGTGTTACTTGACTGCCGTATTACCTGAGAGCGTTATTACCTGACTGCCGTATTACCTGAGAGCGTTATCGACGATTCTAATAGACAGATGTTAAGGGGGTTGGGCGAGAACGGTGATCTCACGGAAGATGCCCTGACGGTGTCAACGACAGACCATCATGGACAGGTCATCTCCGCTGTTAATGACCACCTGATGGTCAGGTCATCAATATCTACTGGGCCATTGTCGTCAGAACCGACGTCGTCGTCGTTTGGACTGGAGACTGCCTAGATAACGCTGGTTGGACAAGTTAACTGCTTTAACAGCACGACGCGCTTTAAACAATTAACAGCCATAAACGCATCTACGACGCGAGTCGCTTGTACGCTGAAACCAACAGGTTATAACGACAACACATTAGTGGACACATGTCACAGAGGTAGGTAGTTACTGCACCTGTATCGACCACGGTGATCAAAGGCAAATCCTCTCCCTCTGAACAGGGACTTGATGGAGGATTCTTCTCTGCTGCAGACATCTTGTTCCGAATCGGAGAAACTTTGTGTCTATCAGTATCTCGACGCTTCGGTAGCGAAGGGCGTTTTGAAGGGCACCAAGTACCCTGTTTGTGATATAAAGTTAGATTCCGTCTCGTGACCAGGGTGCATCCAAGCAAAGAATGACGAGCATCTCCGACAGAGCGCGATGTCACGCTTCTCCCCCACACCCCGCCCTCCTTCCTATTTGACGTTTCTCCTGGTTACGCTTTAATGGTATATGCTAATATTGCTCATGAATATTCAAATTGCGATCACGTTGGACGCGCGTTTATTCGGGCAGTGACATCTTTAACTGTCGTGACGTGATGGGCGAGTTTTTCGCACTTACGCTATCTACTTTAGTCACAGCGACAGTTGGGTAAAAAATGAACGCTATAATGTGGAAAATAACAAGGACTTTGTCATTGATGAAACTAATCACTATTTCCTCCATATACGCCCTCATTTGACCCCTCCCCCACACGCACCATTCCCCCAACCCCCTCCACCACACGCACTGTTTGGCGCTATATTGTGTAATATAGCCCTGCCTCGTAATGCTGTTGGGGTCCATTTTGTACGCGTAATTACTTTATTGGTACATAGCAAGTGATTAAGTGGTACACGCTTTTGCTTTATTGGTACATAGCAAGTGATTAAGTGGTATGCGCTATTGCTTTATATGTACAAACCAAGTGATTAAATGGTACACGCTTTTGCTTTATTGGTACATAGCGAGTGATTAAGTGGTACGCGCTGTTGCTTTATTAGTACATGGCAAGTGATTAACGCAGCAATGAATTAAATGTTGCACTGTAAGCGCAGGTCAGAATCCAAAACGGGGAATTCTCAGTTTACCATGCTTAACTACATCAGCACTACCTGAGCTTAATCAAGCGCTAACCTCTGCTTGACGTCTCCCCTTTACAGCTACCGGGCTAGCTCTGTCTCCGGGTTGGGTGGGTGAGCTTAAGTGTATAGTGGTAGTATACATGTGCCGCGCGACGGGGAATGTTGTTTCGGCTTCCCGAATTATACGACGGGTTTTGTTGGTTCTCGTATTTGTACGACGGGGTATGTTTTTCAGCAGCAATCTGTACGACGGGTTTTTTTTGGGCTACATGTTGTACGACGGGGTATGTTTTTCTCTTCTGTACAGCGGGTTTAATATATATTTTGTTTCATTATGTCGAGATTTTCTCCCGTGATTTCCCACCGATCGTCGACAATGCAAATGCAATGAATGGTCCCTGTGTGACGCGCCGAGAATCACACGCTCGACCGTGCAAGCGCGCAAAGTTGTTACTGCATGTAATCAGAAATCAGCAGATCAGATTTTGAGATCTTTCCGACACGGGTCATACATTTGCATAATACCTTGTACTACGGGGTATGCTTTTGGCCATTTTCACCTTGTGCGACGGGTACGGGGTACGGGTTTTCGAGGTACTGCGGCACACCTTTCCGGAATAAGGCCAAGTGCCCCCACCCCTCGGGGGGCCTCTGTCGTATACGTACATTTCAAAATAACCTCATAATGACCTTTTCCTGATTGCATGCCTGACCCACCCACTTCTGCTACAAAGCGCCCCCTTACGAATGTATCCTACATTATTTACCTTTGGAGACATCATTAACCTTTTGTCTCCATGGTGACTCCACTTCAACCCATAAGACCGCTTGACAGGATGCGCAATGGCCGCCATTTTTGTCTTTCATTGAAAAAAAAGACAACCTGGTCTGCTATTCAGGGACGCTTCGGGTCGCCGTCTGCGAACACCGTTGTTTCTGCCAACCCAGAGGGACTTAGAAGTGATAGATGGCACCTGACATCGCGTCATCAGCTAGATGGCACCTGGAGTAAACGACATCAATCCCTACTGACATGTTCGGCCACGACATAATGAACTGAAATAGCGGATTTGTAATATCAAAGTGTTATCTTCCGAGTCATTATACCTGGGAATATTTGTTGAGGTTCAGCAGTGACTACACATCCACTGCGGGTGTTATGTAGAGGTGCCGTAATGGCGAGGTGGACGGCCACATTATGGCTGGATTGTGACTATAATATTCCAGGGCTTGTCGTCTTCTTCACTCTCCACCCCCACCCCCCCACCCCCCACTCACCAACTCGATCTACAACCAACCCACTCACATTCTTCCCCCCTCTCTGTGAAGTTATTCACCGCTTGTCTCACCCTCCAAAGCTCCTTGACCACCCCCAACTCCCTCCAAATATTCTTCGACAAATGATGTCCGAATGTAGAGACGCGCGCTTTTTGCCAGGTGTTTTTAAAGCCCCGCTGCGTATCTTTGACGGAGCGTGGAATAAACAGGCAGAGTTTAAGCCGAGAAATATTAATATGATTGAACGCACGTGTGGTTAGTTTCCAACCAACTGACCCTTCCCAAACGTTCTAGATTTTCCAAAGGGTTTGCCCATTGACTTAAGGGTTTGCCCATTGACCAAAGAGTGTATAGCTTCGCTGAGAGGGCTCAATTCGAGTGGCTATGTGGTGATCGCTTCGCTGATTTGAAAACACTGCAAACGTAAGGTGGCGCTACCGTGATATAAACAAAAGCACATGGGATTACCGGGCTGACGTCACTGCGACTGATGAGAGCGGGGAAAATGTCGTTTCGCAGGGCCTATCCGCTGCCCAAATACGCCGCACACAGGCTTAAAAGTACCAGAAATAACAACTACAATATGATATAAATATCTAGAGCGAAGGAACTGGCCGGGGGTAAACAACATGCGTTGATTTGTGAAGATCTCGAGTATAGAGTTCATCGTTCGCTACTCGCTGGGATGTTTTTGCAAACAAAGTTCGAAGGCTATTGTCAAGGCAGCGGTATCAGGGAACTGTTTGTAACTTGGTATAACTAGCGAGGTGGAAGGATTACAAGGGAGCCAACAAGCAAGCAATTCAAAACCAAAAAGATTAGAATTGCTCGAAAGCACCGAGCAAATGAAATCAACATTAAAAAACAAGGGGTTAAAAATAATTGAAAAAGTGCGCATTATGTCGGGAATTTTGCCTAAACGAATGGCCATTTGGAGTGTGAGATATTCCTGTGCTGGAGAACGCACCCCCCCCCCCCCCCCACCCCCACCCCTTCACATCAGGTCATTCAGGCTCGGCGTTAAGGAATGTCTGTTTGTCTGGCCTTCGTTACGTCATCATGACCCAGATCCGGTTCGTCATAAATTGTTCACGTGAAGATGCAGATGTGACCTTAAAGAGACTGTTCAGCCCCATATTTGGAACGAGGTTGCCTAGCAAGCTGCTTGGAAACCAAAAATGTTAAGTTTTCAGACTTTCAGTCGCTACGCGGCGCTGTGGTCTTACTTCGGCTGTCGCCATTTATGTTGTCGGACATTACCCTTCCTGCTTGTCAGTCTAATGTGTGCACAATGATGCCCACATCTTGAATGAGTGAAGATTTTATGAAATCTACATTATGTTACTAAAGCGGAAGAATACACATCGATAGCGAGGTAAATTCAGAGCGCGTTATGATTTACAGCTAACATTCGCGTGGTTCATGGTTTTAGGGAGGCACCGTTATCGATGGAACGATATAACTGAATAAAACAGATTTCCACAGTAGATCATGAATATTTCCAGTCAAATAATATTGTTAAAAATTTATCAACATAATTTCCATAATGCAAACTTTTCGGCACAAATTAGAAGATGTTATTACTTACGTCTGCGTTAATCGTAGTAATGTAATAACGAAATGATCCCTGATTGCCTTATATGGGGCTGAACAATCTCTTTAAAAAGAAAGCTTATTAAAATCAAGGGATGTCTTACGCAATTATTGAAAATCGACAAAAACTTCCAGGATCACAGCTTACCAATGATATCAATAAACTTCCCACGGTATCACTTAAGGTAATACCTTCGAGTTGTTATTCCCTTTAATCGCGTTAGGGGGTGTGTTTTAATCTTTACACGACCTATGTCGTGGAAGACAATAGTTTATCACGGGAGTGAATTCGCCTTTAATTAGGGGGCAAGTCAACTTGACTACATGACCCGATTGTAATACATTTCTAGAACCGGGAACACTAAATATTCGATAATTTATCGATTTCGGTGTCATGTAAGCAATATATCAAACAAGAAGCGAACGTAGAGATGTTGTTGTTGTTGTTGTTTTACCAAGGTAAAGCAGTTCGACAACTATAGGCCACGTACTGCTATGAACTTAGTGAATGATTACACACGCGTACTTATATCATCAGCGTCTGTCACGTGCCATATAGGATATATTTATTACCACCCGTCAAAAAACAACCAACTGACTCTTCCCAAACGTTCTATATTTACCAAAGGGTTTGCCCATTGACTTAGCTGTACGGAATCAATGTCAGAGATTGAAAGGTATTACTTTCTCAGAACAATTTTATGATTATGTATCAGTTACTAAAATAATTACAGACAAGAAAAGCAATGATTAACGTCAGCGGCAGCAGCTTGTCAAGCATCAAAGAGAACAAGCCGCGAGTTAGCAATTTCTACAATGGAGAGCCAAAATACACGTATCATAATGTATAATGAAGTCATAATGCCGAAGGCGCTCGAAAATATTTCACTCAGATGAGGGAAGCCAAACGGCTGGATTACCGGGCTGACGTCACTGCGACTGATGAGAGCGGGGAAAATGTCGTTTCGCAGGGCCTATCCGCTGCCCAAATACGCCGCACACAGGCTTAAAAGTACCAGAAATAACAACTACAATATGATATAAATATCTAGAGCGAAGGAACTGGCCGGGGGTAAACAACATGCGTTGATTTGTGAAGATCTCGAGTATAGAGTTCATCGTTCGCTACTCGCTGGGATGTTTTTGCAAACAAAGTTCGAAGGCTATTGTCAAGGCAGCGGTATCAGGGAACTGTTTGTAACTTGGTATAACTAGCGAGGTGGAAGGATTACAAGGGAGCCAACAAGCAAGCAATTCAAAACCAAAAAGATTAGAATTGCTCGAAAGCACCGAGCAAATGAAATCAACATTAAAAAACAAGGGGTTAAAAATAATTGAAAAAAGTGCGCATTATGTCGGGAATTTTGCCTAAACGAATGGCCATTTGGAGTGTGAGATATTCCTGTGCTGGAGAACGCACCCCCCCCCCCCACCCCCACCCCTTCACATCAGGTCATTCAGGCTCGGCGTTAAGGAATGTCTGTTTGTCTGGCCTTCGTTACGTCATCATGACCCAGATCCGGTTCGTCATAAATTGTTCACGTGAAGATGCAGATGTGACCTTAAAGAGACTGTTCAGCCCCATATTTGGAACGAGGTTGCCTAGCAAGCTGCTTGGAAACCAAAAATGTTAAGTTTTCAGACTTTCAGTCGCTACGCGGCGCTGTGGTCTTACTTCGGCTGTCGCCATTTATGTTGTCGGACATTACCCTTCCTGCTTGTCAGTCTAATGTGTGCACAATGATGCCCACATCTTGAATGAGTGAAGATTTTATGAAATCTACATTATGTTACTAAAGCGGAAGAATACTCATCGATAGCGAGGTAAATTCAGAGCGCGTTATGATTTACAGCTAACATTCGCGTGGTTCATGGTTTTAGGGAGGCACCGTTATCGATGGAACGATATAACTGAATAAAACAGATTTCCACAGTAGATCATGAATATTTCCAGTCAAATAATATTGTTAAAAATTTATCAACATAATTTCCATAATGCAAACTTTTCGGCACAAATTAGAAGATGTTATTACTTACGTCTGCGTTAATCGTAGTAATGTAATAACGAAATGATCCCTGATTGCCTTATATGGGGCTGAACAATCTCTTTAAAAAGAAAGCTTATTAAAATCAAGGGATGTCTTACGCAATTATTGAAAATCGACAAAAACTTCCAGGATCACAGCTTACCAATGATATCAATAAACTTCCCACGGTATCACTTAAGGTAATACCTTCGAGTTGTTATTCCCTTTAATCGCGTTAGGGGGTGTGTGTTTTAATCTTTACACGACCTATGTCGTGGAAGACAATAGTTTATCACGGGAGTGAATTCGCCTTTAATTAGGGGGCAAGTCAACTTGACTACATGACCCGATTGTAATACATTTCTAGAACCGGGAACACTAAATATTCGATAATTTATCGATTTCGGTGTCATGTAAGCAATATATCAAACAAGAAGCGAACGTAGAGATGTTGTTGTTGTTGTTGTTTTTTACCAAGGTAAAGCAGTTCGACAACTATAGGCCACGTACTGCTATGAACTTAGTGAATGATTACACACGCGTACTTATATCATCAGCGTCTGTCACGTGCCATATAGGATATATTTATTACCACCCGTCAAAAAACAACCAACTGACTCTTCCCAAACGTTCTATATTTACCAAAGGGTTTGCCCATTGACTTAGCTGTACGGAATCAATGTCAGAGATTGAAAGGTATTACTTTCTCAGAACAATTTTATGATTATGTATCAGTTACTAAAATAATTACAGACAAGAAAAGCAATGATTAACGTCAGCGGCAGCAGCTTGTCAAGCATCAAAGAGAACAAGCCGCGAGTTAGCAATTTCTACAATGGAGAGCCAAAATACACGTATCATAATGTATAATGAAGTCATAATGCCGAAGGCGCTCGAAAATATTTCACTCAGATGAGGGAAGCCAAACGGCTCTGTTTTCGGTCAAACTTAATCTTAAACTTAATCAGCGTATAATTCATGGTGAATCCATATGCGACCAAGTATAGAATACTGCTTGTGTACTATGTATGTTGATAAGAACTACAGCTTTCAAAACAGCATCGACTTGACAATGCTGAACAATTGCCGAACTGGTGACTTAATTGATAACACTTTACAATATGGCCAAAGAGTGTATAGCTTCGCATAGAGTGGCTATGTGGTGATCGCTTGGCTGATTGTAATACACTGCAATCGTAAGGTGGCGCTACCGTGATATCCCGGGTGGGGGGCCACTTAAGTGTATAGATGTAGTATATATGTGCCGCGCGACGGGGTATGTTTTCGGCCTCTCAACTTGTACGGCGGGTTTTATTGGGCCTCATACTTGTACGACGGGGTATGTTTTTCAGCTTCAATCTGTACGACGGGTTTTTTCGGGGCTTCTTATTGTATGACGGGGTATGTTTTTCTCTTCCCACCTGTATAACGGGTTGAATACGAGATACGCTTTTTTTGCCATTTTGACCTTGAACGACGGGTTATACATTCGCATAATACCTTGTACGACGGGGTATGCTTTTGGCCATTTTGACCTTGTACGACGGGTAAGGGTTTTCGAGATCCCGCGGTACACCCCTATCCAGAATTAGGCCAAGTGCCCCCCACCCCCCACCCCTCCCCCGAGCGTGATATAAGCAAAAGCACATGGGAATACCGGGCTGACGTCACTGCGACTGCTGAGAGCGGGAAAAATGTCGTTTCGCCGAGCCTATCCGCTGCCAAAACACGTCACACACAGGCTTAAAAGTACCGAAAATAACAATATGATATAAATGCCAACTTGATAAATTACTCGGGTAGAGCTATCGCAAACAGTTCGCGTCCGCACCGTTAACTATTTTTGATCGTTATATCCGCGCTGTAGAAGGTGGGATTAGATTGTCAACAATTTTCTAGAGCGAAAGAACTGGCCGGGGGTTTATGCTTCGCTAGGCTTACATTAAATACGACGCCGTCATCAGGCGACGATACTATGAAATCAACAAAAGCACATGGGATTGTTGATCCAACGTCCTGGGGTCGGCGTCTAGAGTCATCTGATTGGTCGAGGCTTCCACGGCTATGAATGAATTTGAGAATTCCACGTGGTTTTATGGGCGCTATGACAAAGCAACGCACGGCGACCAACAGGCGGCGTCTTCACGTTTGAGTGAGCGCTCTAAGCGTAGCTATAAACTCTTTGATATGATGCCAAACTGCGATACCATGACATCACAACGTTACGAATGACGCTCGCCGTTCTTTGCTCAAGCCCCCTATTGTCAGTTCCACTTGCAACCGTCATAATCGCAGCCACCTCCATCCCCCGCCCTTCATTACACAAACACTCACTCTCACCCATCATAAACACTTTCTAGCTGTACTGGAATGTTGGTACATTCAGATGCTGTCAAAGCAGTGATTGTTGAGGCAGGTAATTGGTTTACTGTTGAGTAGCCGGCTCTCATCCTTGGGTCATCTCGCAACGTAAATCGATCGCTATGTCACATGGCGTAAATCATAATGGACTCGATGGGTCGCCGATCTCAAGTATCCGCTGATCTTATCCAATATCTTTAAGAGGCTACTCTGAGCACGATATCCGTCGATTGGTGGCAGCACTTGTCCCTAACCATCATCCACTCAAACGACAAGCCCAATTATCATCTATCATTATTCATGCATTGTACCCCTCCCCGCTTACCAACAAACATATATCTAGCTCATATGATCCCCACCCCGCCTGCAATCACAGATCGACAAACAGGTCAGTTGTTTTGACGTGACGTTGCTTTGTGCTACGCCGCTCCTAGTAAAGCCACGTGATCATTGTACGCTTACAGCGTCTTCAAATTAATATGATTCATTCGATAGCTCAGATGACCTTATGGAGTGTGTTTTCCATCCGGGGCATTCACCTAGGCCACATCAGGTCGGGGTCCTGAGTATTGATGGCAGCTGACCGAAGCGCCAAATGCCATTGATTTCGACAAGCTACAAGTTCATGGCCATCTGGGGTAGCGCTTGCCACCCCGACAATAAATGGGTTTTGTCACTCTATATTCAAACGAGGATCAACCGCTAAGACTCCAAATGGAAATGGTGTCTTAGAGCCTGCTAGGATACATTCATTCCGAGGAGTAAAGCGTCTATCGATTTATGCTGCCTTCAAAATATATTCGGCTCAGCTTATAGGACCTATGCCTGGTAATCGTCACGTCCTGCACACAACCTACGCCCAAATAGGCATTCATTGAATCAGATTGAATATCATACTTACATCCCGGAAGCCGGGGCGTCGTCCGCTCTTGTCCCTCAGACGACGCATGCGCGCTGATGCGGCCACACTAGGTGGTAGGCGTTCTGGAGAAGCCTACAGCAAGCACTCCCGCGCGATGCGTTTCAGTACGCACTCCCGCGCGATGCGTTTCTGCAAGCATTCCCGCGCGATGCGTTGCTTGTTGCTGACGCGGAATCAAAGCAGGAACGTAGCCGCTATTGGCACCCGTCTCTTGCTCGAAAAGGCCATTATATTCACTGATTCAAAACGTTCAGTTGGAAATTGTTTATCGGTGACACAAACATCGATAGAAGCGTTTACAATATATGAACACGTGTTTTTGATGAATCCTGAAGTTGAGATCACGGCCATGTGAACATTTAAAACAGCTTGAACTCTGGGGATATGTGCTTGTCATTAATACAAGCTTCATCGTCTGGTCTCTGGTCTCGACCGAATTTCCTTCGAGGGATTAAAGCAATACAATATAGGTAGGCTCTGTCAGACGTACGCCGGAGACAAACTTAATTTCTCTATCAATTATTGCCCAATAACGTAAATAGTATTTCTTTCGTGTCATATTAGCGGGTAATTATTTCCCCAGTGACCTGCGCAATGGGTGTACTAAACATTGTATATACATTGTTATTTCTCCAACTATCATACAGCACGCTGGCGAATATAACAAACTGTGACTTACCCAAGTCCAACTCACTCCGATGTGTAGCCTTGCATGCGATCGCCACTAAAGAACAAGCCCCTGACGAGTTGCTGTTATAAGTTTGATGACGCGTTAGCTGTAGGTAAGGTCGACCACTTGGAGATGGGGCTATCTTGATGCCCTTCGGGGGCGCGAGTACTCGCCCCAAGCCACGTGAAAGTCGCTAGGGGGCAGAGTCGTTAAGTCCGATTTGCCCATTTAAGAAGTAAGACCACTTATGGAATATGATGAAATGAGTACTCTCGATGAGCCTTAGGAAGCAAGTTGGTGGAATGTGGAGATGCCTGAACCGTTCTTCACTGTCCATTGAAGAGAGTTCCATATAGGCAAACACCGATATACGAGTCGTTCTGATCACGTGGTCAGACAGAGGATGTTATGCGGCCATGGGGGCTATTTTGGTGTGAAAATGCGCAGAGATTGTGCGTAGCAGGTGAAGGACCTTGGTAAAATACACCCGGAGCAAATTACGCAAAAACCAAATGGTTAACAAAGCGATTTATGTATTTTCTTATATCTTGGTATTGGGGTTCGGGGTTTGTTTAATGGTATTAAGCAAATGTAATAAAAGACTGTGTTGCGGGAGTTATCCGAGTTGATTCTGGAAGCGTTCGTCAGGGAAACCGGGTAGCTTGCTAGCTACGCGGCATTCATGTTAAGCACAATGGTAGCTAACAAATGGAAACGAAATCGAAGGTAACCAGGTTCAAATCCATATCTTCAGGTGCGCTGACTAATCTGTAAGCTTTACATGCGAGGAAGTGCTGAAGCCTCGGCAGACAGCATAGTGCATATTGGCAATCATTCAAGGTGTTCGACCTTCAAATACAGACGGTACCGAGCACGTTTGGATTTCTGTCCCCACAACCACTATCATCATCATCATCATCATCATCATCATCATCATCATCATCATCATCATCATCATCATCATCTTCATCATCATCATCATCATCATCATCATCATCATCAGTGCTTGATCATACAACGAGCAACTTTTTAAACTGCCGTCGTTGGTAAAATCACTCACCTCACCTGGAATGATGTTCACCACTCTCAAGTTAAAGGAAACATCTCCAAACAGGCCCTTAATGTATGCGCACAGGATTGGCGACTGGTGAGCAATTACACACCAATTAACGTGAATTTTGATGGTTGTAACAAATATGAGGTCACCTTCAATAAGGTCACCTGTTCAGTTCTCATGATAAAAAAGATATCGACATACGCAACAAGGTAGGCGTATGTATATGGCATGACGTAAAAGTAATCGATGGGAATAAGTACATACGGTGTTCGACGTATATCTCATTAATCACGCTCAGGTAAAAACCCCAGCATAATGAGGGTCTAATCACAGGTGTGCTATTTATAACATGCCGCTAATACGAACCTTATCGAGCATGACAAGCAGAGCAGCGACGGTTGGCGATTGTTGGCAACACATGCAATGTTATAATTTTAGTTACAATCATCATGAAAATAGATCGTTTTCCAGGGCAATTGCTTATGTCGCCTTGTAACTGCATACCAAGTAATTGATATTCTTCACCGGGCTATTGGTTTTCCTTGCCTGATAATAAGTTATCTTTGTCTTGTAAATGGAAAATCTTCAATAGGTTATTGGTTATCATAAGCTGGTTATGAGTTATCTTTGTCTATGAATTGGTAATATTCAACGGGTAATTGGTAATCGTTGCCGGGCTATTAGTTACCTTTCCTGGTGTAATCTTCACCAGGTAATTGGTTTTCCTTGGCTAACATTATCATTGTCTGGTAAATGGCAATCTTCACCAGGTAATTGGTTATCGTTACCTGATTATCAGTTATTTGTGTCTGCTAATTGGTAATCGTTGATGGACTATTAGTTATCTTTTCTGGTAATTGGTAATCTTCACTCGGTAATTGGTTAGCAGGGCTAAGTAGTTGGTTTTCTGGCTAATTGGTAATCGTTGATGGACTATTTTATCTTTTCTGGTATTTCATGATTGGTTATGTTCAGCAGATTATTGGGTTTTTTTGCCAGGTTCATTTTAATCTTCGTCAGGTGATTGGTTATCTTCTCCGAGTAATTGGATGGACCCGGACGACAATTATATTTCATTGCCGAGGACTTTTGTCCACTTTTGATGCAGGTTTTTTCTCCATTAAATTAGGTCTTATAGTAATGGGTATATTTCATCAAAATGTTTTTCATTTTCTGCGATAAGAACATCTTTTATTTGCGTTTCACTTCAACACGTTAAGTTTTTTAATCATATTCTGCGATCAAAGACGTGAATGAGAATTAGCTGTCATAACCGATGCAAAACAATCAAACATCTTATCAGCGGAATGTAATAAGTGAATATATATCTGGACAATCGACACTTATGAGAAAGCAATTGCTTATTAATCATATTCAGTGAAGGAGCTGTCTCCAGAACAACTTACTATATTTAAAATGATAATACAGTCACATATTTACGCTCTCTCACACTCACAGTTAATAGCTAAATTTGCACTGTCATTAGTACAATAATCTCGACTCATGTGCAGCAAGGTAGGTAGGTAGGTAGGTAGGTAGGTAGGTAGGTAGGTAGGTAGGTAGGTAGGTAGGTAGGTAGGTAATAGGTAGGTAGGTAGGTAGTCAGGCAGGCAGGCAGGCAGGCAAGGCAGGCAGGCAGGCAGGCAAACAGGCAGGCAGGGCAGGCAGGCGGAGGCAGGTAGGTAGTAGGTAGGTGAGGTAGGTAGGTAGGTAGGTAGGTAGGTAGGTAGGTAGGTAGGTAGGTAGGTAGGTAGGTAGGTAGGTAGGTAGGTAGGTAGGTAGGTAGGTAGGTAGGTATAATAGGTAGGTAGGGTAGGTAGGTAGGTAGTAGGTAGGTAGGTAGGTAGGTAAGTAGGTAAGTAGGTGGTAGGTAGGTAGGTAGGTAGGCAGGCAGGCAGGCAGGCAGGCAGGCAGGCAGGCAGGTAGGCAGGCAGGTAGGTAGGTAGGTAGGTAGGTAGGCAGGGTAGGTAGGTAGGTAGGAGGGTAGGTAGGTAGGTAGGTAGGTAGGTAGGTAGGTAGGTAGGGTAGGTAGGTAGGTAGGTAGGTAGGTAGGTAGGTAGGGAGGGAGGTAGGTAGGGAGGGGAGGGAGGGAGGGAGGGAGGTAGGTAGAGAGGAGGGAGGAGGGAAGGTAGGGAGGGAGGGAGGGAGGGAGGGAGGGGAGGGAGGGAGGTAGGTAGGGAGGGAGGGAGGGAGGGAGGGAGGGAGGGAGGGAGGGAGGTAGGGAGGGAGGGAGGGAGGGAGGTAGGTAGGTAGGTAGGGAGGAGGGAGGTAGGGAGGGAGGGAGGGAGGGAGGTAGGGAGGGAGGGGGAGGGAGGGAGGGAGGGAACCTAGGTAGGTATATATGAATGTAGGTAGGCAGGTTGGTAGGTTGGTAAACAGGTTGGTATGTATGTAGGTGGTAAGGCAGACAGGCGGGCAGGCAGGTTTAAGAAGTTTGCTACATTGTCGGGCAGGTAGGTAGGTAGGTAGGTAGGTAGGTAGGTAGGTAGGTAGGTAGGTAGGTAGGTGGTAGGTAGGTAGGGTAGGTAGGTAGGTAGGTAGGTAGGTAGGTAGGTAGGGTAGGTAGGTAGGTAGGTAGGTAGGCAGGCAGGCAGGCAGGCAGGCAGGCAGGTAGGTAGGTAGGTAGGTAGGTAGGTAGGTAGGTAGGTAGGTAGGTAGGTAGGTAGGTAGGTAGGTAGGTAGGTAGGTAGGTAGGTAGGGAGGGAGGGAGGGAGGGAGGGAGGGAGAGAGGAAGAGAGGTAGGGCGGGAGGGAAGGAGGGAGGGAGGGAGGGAGGGAGGGAACCTAGGTAGGTATATATGAATGTAGGTAGGCAGGTTGGTAGGTTGGTAAACAGGTTGGTATGTATTTAGGTGGTAAGGCAGACAGTCGGGCAGGCAGGTATGCTACATTGTCGGGCAGGTAAAGATGAGCAGCTAAGTAGACAGCCGCTTCCATTGACACTCCATGGATATAGTCCTTAAATCACATTAACAATTACACTTCCCTTAAAACAACTCTTATCATCTTATCACGGCGTTAAATCATTGTTTCATTCGTTTTAATCATGTTAACAAGTCATAACTTATGTAACATCCTCCAAAAAGTCAAGTGTTCTTTCAACACAGGCCATTGTGCTGAGTGATTTGAATGCCGCCCAGCGCAATGCACGCCTGTTTTACCTGTCCTCTGTGCTTTCTTACCTGCCCTATCAACCTGTCGCTATTGATCTCCTCGGTATTTAATGCAGTCCTTATCGACCAACACGCCCCTCTCGATAGCTACCAGTCAACCTATTACACAGCGAATGCTGCATATGTATATCTATATAGAACAACGGAGAAAAAGTATTACTGAGCTCGATGCGTCCAATCATGTTACCGTACTCAATAGGCCAGCGTTTAAGGTGGGGTAAATGTGCTTCAGTCTTTTGCTGGATATAATTGGGGTGGATATAATTATTATATCAGTAAGTGGGGCAATGGGATAGGAAAGATCGGAATCAATGGGGTGGCGGGGTGAGTATCAGAAAGTGTTCGGAGACAAGTATAGGATCAATAGGACGGAATCATTAGGATCTGTACCAGACGCCTAGGGATCAGTAAAATTGGGATCAATAGGACGGGAATAAACAGGATGTGTACCAGACGCCAAGAGATCAGTAAGATTAGGATCAATAGGACGGGAATAAACAGGATGTGTACCAGACGCCAAGAGATCAGTAAGATTAGGATCAATAGGACGGGATTCATGAAGACTAGATCAGTGATTAGGATCTCGGTATTCAACAGACGCCTCAGTCGATTAGGATCAATAGGGGGATCAGACAGGCTCGACGCCTCAATTATCAACAGGATGGATGTGTGCCACGTGTCTTGTAAGAATGATCAATAAGTAAGAATGGGATCAATAAAATTAATAGGACAGGGTATCAAACGCAACGGGAACAGTACGATTGCGATCAATAGGACGGGAATCAACAGGATCTGTGCCTGACGCCTAGATATCAGTAAGATTGGGATCAATAGGATGGTAATCAGATGGTTGGCGATCAATGAGATTGGCTCATTAGGCTGAATCAATAAGATATAGAATTGAAGAATGAGGAGGTGTTAATGTCTTTATCATCACAGTCATACCGCCCTCCGTCAAGGCCCCCCCCCCCCTCACACACACATACTACTCTACCCTACCCTCCATCACTCATCACAACAATAATGCCAGCCACCATCTGTACCTCTCCAGGCATCCTCGGTGCGCTCGAATCCACAGGTCTGGAAGCATGCAGCTCTTGTCCAGATATTATTAAAGTTTTACTCAAGGAACAAATCATGAGTGTTGTATTTGTTTAATGGTCACTTAAATGCAAAAAGTATACAAAGGAAGATTACAACAATCTGCTTTGACTGGTGTCCTATTTACCTGACACACCAAGACGTGAATATCTCAATTTCGACAAACAGTAACGGACTGAGTCTTTAAACCGGCCCGGGAATCCTTCATATTCCGCTAATTGTTTTGATATTGCCAAGTGGCCCATTTTCGACCTAGCGCTCCCAACGCACCCGGCATTGCCCAAAAACCAATTTGGCCAGTCCGCCACTGTCGCGAATAATAACATGGATGCAAAATATCAAAAAGCCACTATCCTTCACAGAAATGTAACCCTACAAGACATTATATAAGTGCATTATTTTGCAATATTATGACCACATATGCAATTTATCAGGTTATATTACATTTAATTAACAATGAATGTACGCAATTGAACAAGCTATGGTCTCTAGACACACCATCCATGGCGAATTGAGGACCTTGGTTACTCCACTGGAATAAGGCCAAAATATATTCTAACTCTAACAATTCAGAACGGTTCAACTATGGACAATTCAATAATCTTACCATCATTATCATCTAGCAAGGCTTTATTTCCACCAAAATACGCATTATTATCAAGAAAAGTACCATTCTTGACACGCAAGATTTTGTCGCTGTAAATCGATGTTTCATCTACAATCAACAATCAATCATCAATCATCACCAAGCAAGGCTTCATCATAATAAAGCTAGGTCTCATTATTATCAATTAAGGTTCCATTATCATCCAACAAGGTTCCATCACTCACGATCAAGTTGTCAGTACTATAATGCAAGACT
The DNA here is from genome assembly GCA_034190875.2 of Urechis unicinctus. Taxonomy (NCBI): domain Eukaryota; kingdom Metazoa; phylum Annelida; class Polychaeta; order Xenopneusta; family Urechidae; genus Urechis; species Urechis unicinctus. The sequence goes on from CM067357.1 coordinate 55,399,786, forward strand.
TCAATATAATCATGCAAGGTTTCCCAATCATCAAACAATGTTTTGTCATTAGACAGCAAGGTTTCCCAATCATCAAACAATGTTTTGTCATTAGACAGCAAGGTTTCCCAATCATCAAACAATGTTTTGTCATTAAAAAGCAGGGTTATATTATCATTAATCAAGGTTTGACCTACCACCAACTCAATCATGGTTTGATTATAATCAAGCAAAGCTTCAGTACAAACCAATAAACAAAATTCAACATCATCGCATTAAGTTTCATAATTATTAAGCAACGTTTCATTCTAATCAAACAAGTTTTCAACATAATCAAGCAGGATTGAATAATTACAAAATAATAAAACAACCTTCCACGATTATCCAGAAAAAAGCCATGATTGTATCTAAAAAGTTCAAATACTCCATTAATGTCTCAAAATGAAAAAAAAATACATTTCAACATTGTAATTAAAACCCATCATTAGCATCAAACATTTCCATATTCTTAAAACATTATATGAGCTGAGTTATAATAACATATATAGTTGCGCATGGAGAATCTGCTAATTAATCGATCTGCTGACTCATCAATGATAAATCAATCTGCTGACTCATCAATAATTAATTATCGATTCAGACAACAATACCAAGCACAAAAAAGATACACAAACCTTTCTTCCCATGTAGCCAGTATGTGGTTTGTAAACCTTTTCCCTGGAAAAGTCACACATTAGCTCAATGCATTTTTAACAATTAGACGATTTTATCCCTTTGGGCAGCTTCGGCGGGGGATTTCATCCATGGCCTAATTTATTATATAGTTCGATCAATTTGGGAGCGGTAAAAAACGTCAGAAAGATCACAGCAAAGCACATGTTGTTTACAAGTTCAAGACCACATGCATTGCCATGCGCAGAATGACGAAGTCTAATGCTAAGCCCATGGGGGGGGGAATGACGAAGTCTAATGCTAAGCTTAAGGGGGGGGTGTGTAATGATATAGTATACATGTGCCGCACGAAGGGGGTGTTTTTTTTTTTCGACATCTCGACTTTTACGACGGGTTAGACAATCGCATAATACCTTGTACGATGGAGTATACTTTTTCTCATTCTCAACGAGTTCAACGGGTACGGGATTTCGAGGTCCCGCGGCACACCCCTATCCGAGTTAGGGTAAGTGCCCCCCACTTGGGATGCTAAGGCAATGCGGGAAATCGCGAGAATTATAGTTTCCAAAATGGCAGACTTCGTATCGCGATTTGTTCGGAAACGAACTATCGATGGCATTTATTGAAGAATAGCGTCGAGTGGTGGTAAGTATTTTTGGAGCGAAAAGTCTATTTTTTGTAAAGGCTCTTGATATATGTTATTTTCTAGGTGCGAAATATAGCCCTTCGCGAGATATAGTCCAAACGAGATATCGCCGACTTGTGTGAGTCGCACAAAATACAGATATCGTGTCTGCGTCAATAGGCTGGACAAGCTACAGTCCCTGCTTCTAGGCTACAGCCAGCGTATGCGTCTGTTCACTGGCCTGAAGTCGCACAAACAGACCCTGGGTCAATTTTCAGGCCATGACCCACGACTGTCCTCGAAACACATCGAGCCGGATATGCTATGAACGCCGAATGAGACCACACGCTATGATTTCAACACGTGCGTAAAGATAGCGTTTAGTGACAGCCGCGTTGATCACCTTAATATTCATGTCCCCACGGACGGCAACCTCATAGCCACCCAGATCCTGAAGTAGCAGGTAGCACTGAGCGCTGATGTGGATTCTCAGGGCTGCCACCATGACACACATCACGTATTCATTAATTACAGAAGACATATTCAACAGTTGAAGTCTGTAACTCGTTTAAATGTTATAAATGAACGCACGTTGGCCGGTAGATTCCATGCGAGCAGCCATGTGGACTGTCTCTCCGAACAGACAGTACCTCGGCATCATTAGACCCACGACTCCGGCCACAACCGCACCCGAGTGCAATCCTGAAACAATCACAATTACTTCCTTCAAGGCCCTTACGAACTATGACGACAAATTCAGGCAGTCGTTAACACACCACAATTCACCCACGATTGCACACTGAGAAAAGGCATTTGTCAGATTGCTAAGTCATTTTATGAAACCACAATGTCGAATCAGCAAATGGGTTAGGATAAATAAAGTGATAAAAGTCCTATGAGGCATGGTATTCAATATTGCGAAGCCATTTTGAAAATCCTCTCCATTACTCGACTTTTGCTATGCTATAGAATCAAACGAACACTCGTGACAACACCTTATCACCGAGTTCGTTTTAATTAAGAGGGTAATGAAGTTACCGATGCGAAGCAATAGCTGCTGGTGTGGACGATGCCGGATCCGGAAGTGCGTGACAGCGCTCAGCAGGTCAAGTGAGACGTTGGCGATCTCGGCCGCGTGTCTGTTAGCGTTTCTGACTGGCACCCCGCTCACAACCATATACGCGTCACCGATTGTCTCAACCTACACATTTGCACACAACGTTAAAAGTATATTTTGCAACATAAAGCAAAATGTAAACTTTCTGGGAATCTGAATTGGATCATATCATTTCAAATAGACGTCAGATATAGATGTGACGTCAGATAAAGGTGTGACGTCAGATAAATGTGTGACATTGTACCTTGTAGACGTCATGATTGGATATAATGTCATCGAAGCACGAGTAGAGATCGTTCAAGAATTCTACAATCTACCACAGGACAGGGAGGCATTTCGTTAGAAATTGTTTGGATCAGGGTATTGACATGTATTGGTTCGAGAGAAAACATCAGCAAATTCATATTCCTGACGAGTCAACATTGAAATATTGTAAAAACATGAGTGATTTTTTAACCTCTTTGACATATAAATTGAATAACGTCTATTGTAGAATCGACGGCCAGACCGCAGCGGTGATAATGGGGCGACGATGATTCACCAGCCATGTCCCCAAGTTGCCATCGCCCGTTGGCCGTTGCTCAGATCGGGTTGCGCTAGCCGCAGGGACAGATACACACCAAAGTGGAACCTGGTCTGGGTGACTGACCTGCATGGGACTGCTATCACAGGCGATAGTGGTGAATCCCACGATATCAGAGAAGTAGATAGTGCTGGAGTCATAATTCTCCGGTTTGATCACCTCGCCCAGCTTTAGCTTGTCCGCCACGCTCCTGATCTCACACCACGCGCACAGTGGATGAAGCATCACGCACAACGCGCAAAGTAGATATAGCATCACGTATCACACTCAGAGTGGATTAAGCATCACGCGGACAGTGGATTAAGCATCGCGCAAACAGTGGATTAAGCATCACGCGCACAGTGGATTAAGCATCACGCGCACAGTGGATTAAGCATCACGCGCACAATGGATTTAGCATCACGCAAACAATGGATTAAGCATCACGCATTACGCGCACAGTGGATTAAGCACCACGCATATGCCACATCAGTCGTACACATAATCCCTTATACATTTAACGATGCATGTATGGTTTCACAACTGACCGCAACATTCGTGCTTATGTTACGCAACCATGGGATCAAACACAAACCGTTACGGTTTATTAAACACATATCTCTTCGTATTGCACTCGCAAGGCCATTGCGCCATAAAATGAATTCCACACACAACACAAATGGTTCCTTCTAAATTTTGAAGATGTAGACTATTTACCTTTTTTCCTCTTCAGTCAGAGGGAACTTACTTTCGTATTCTTAAACCGATTCCACTTTAAACAATTGACATGAATATGGGGTCATATCGTCGAAATAAAAAATCATAACGTACAGATAAGAAGTATGCAAGGAATGCAAAAGTGGACCCGACTTATGGGGGCAGCAATCGGTAAAGGTGTTACAGGAGCAGCAAGCGGTAAAGAAGATTTACAGGGGCAGCAAGCGGTAAAGAAGACTGACGGGGGCAGAAAGCGGTAAAGAAGACTGGCGGGGGCAGCATGCGGTAGAGAACACTTACGGGGGCAACAAGCGGTAAAGGGTACTGACGAGGGCAGCAAGCGGTAAAGAAGACTGACGGGGGCAGCAAGTGGTAATGAAGACTGGCGGGGGCAGAAAGCGGGGGTAGAGAACACTTACGGGGGCAACAAGCGGTAAAGGGTACAGCAATGCGGTAGAGAAGACTGACGGGGCAACAAGCGGTAGAGAAAACTGACGGGGGCAGCAAGCGGCAAAGAAAATTGACGAGGGCAGCAAGCGGTAAAGAAGACTGACGAGGGCAGCAAGCGGTAAAGAAGACTGACGGGGGCAGCAAGTGGTAATGAAGACAGGCGGGGGCAGCAATGCGGTAGAGAAGACTGACGGGGCAACAAGCGGTAGAGAAAACTGACGGGGGCAGCAAGCGGCAAAGAAAATTGACGAGGGCAGCAAGCGGTAAAGAAGACTGACGAGGGCAGCAAGCGGCAAAGAAAACTGACGAGGGGCAGCAAGTGCTAAAGAAGACTGACGAGGGGCAGCAAGCGGTAAATAAATCTTACGGGGGTAGCAAGCGGTAGAGAAGACTTACGGGAGCAGCAAGCGGTAAACAAGACATACGGGGGCAGCAAGCGGTTAAGAAGACTTACGGGGGCAGCAAGCGGTAAAGAAGACTTACGGGGCGGCATGCGGTAAGAAGGTTAAGAAGTCTTACAGGAGACACGGGGGCAGCAAGCGGTAAAGAAGTCTTACAGGAGCAGCAAGCGGTAAATAAATCTTACGGGGGCAGCAAGCGGTAGAGAAGACTTACGGGAGCAGCAAGCGGTAAACAAGACATACGGGGGCAGCAAGCGGTTAAGAAGACTTACGGGAGCAGCAAGCGGTAAAGAAGACTTACGGGGCGGCATGCGGTAGAGAAGACTTACAGAGGCAGCAAACGGTAGAGAAGACTGACGGGGGCAGCATGCGATAGAGAAGGCTTACGAGGGCAGCAAGCGATAGAGAAGACTTACGAGGGCAGCATGCGATAGAGAAGGCTTACGAGGGCAGCATGCGATAGAGAAGACTTACGAGGGCAGCATGCGATAGAGAAGACTTACGAGGGCAGCAGGCTTACGAGGGCAGCAAGCGATAGAGAAGACTTACGAGGGCAGCATGGGATAGAGAAGACTTACGAGGGCAGCATGCGATAGAGAAGACCCACGGGCACTGCACTCAAAGAAGACTTACGAGGGCAGCATGCGATAGAGAAGACTTACGAGGGCAGCATGCGATAGAGAAGACTTACGAGGGCAGCATGCGATAGAGAAGGCGGTCGGTTTTCTTCTTCTCCTCCATCAGTTGCTGGGTCCTTTCCTCGACAATCTCCTCCAGATTGTACGCGTATTTCTCCATCATCCCCAAGATGTTGTCCATGATACTGATGCTGAAGGTCACACGGCGTCACAAGGTCACACATCTCAAAATGACTCCAGCATCAGCAACCCATGTTTTAATAGTCCACTTTCTACCCCCTTTCTACGCCCACATAAAATAATCCACTTCCCGCCCTCTGCAGCTTTCCATCCCCACCAACCCATCCCATAAGGGAACCCACTCCATCCCCACCAACCCATCCCATAAGGGAACCCATTCCATCTAAAGCAACCCATCCCATATTGGAACCCACTCGATCCCCACCAACCCATCCCATATTGGAACCCACTCCATCTAAAGCAACCCATTCCATATGGGAACCCGCTCCATCCCCACCAACCCATCCCATAAGGGAACCCACTCCATCTAGAGCAACCCATCCCATATGGGAACCCACTCCATCTAAATCAACCCATCCCATATGGTAACCAACTCCTCTCTCTGCAAACCATCTCAAACTGACCCCTACCTCCCCTCTACATCATCAGCAGCCCATATTAAATAACCCATTTCCCACCAACTCCATTCCCGCTCCCTCCAGCATCAGCAACCCTTCTCTAATTGAGCCCTTGTCATCTATTAACCCCGTTCACTAAGTACTCACGATCCTCCGGAGATTTTCTTCAGGTTCGACTTGATGTAGCTGAAGTTGGGTCTATTTTCGGGGTTCTCATCCCAGCAAGCGCGGATCAGGTCGATTATAGCCTTACCCATGTCGATAGAGTCCGGGATTACGGGCCGGAACGGGATACTCTCTCCGTTACGGACACGATTCACCGCGTCTGTCGATAATATACCGTCGGTTTACACTGACATTTATTTGGTTCTAAACAAAAATCATTCAACCTGTCATTGATTCTAATTGGTGTTAATCATCTTACCCCTAGGGGTCATGCAGTCGAAGTTATAAGGTTCCGATCGCATCGCTATCTCGTACGTTATGATGGCGAAACTGAATACATCAGCCTTCGGAGTTCCTTTCGACGTAGGAAAATTCTCCCTCAGTATCTCAGGTGCGGTCCATAACTTACCTGAAATCAAAGTTACCAAAATAAGCGCAACATCAGACACGGGTAGAAAATATCTCGTTCTCTCTCTCTTTCTTTTTCTCTCTGTCTCTGTCCATATATTTATATATATATATATATATATATATATATATATATATATATATATATATATATATATATATAATTATAATTATATACATATGATCAATTACTCATTTATTTTTATCTATATACATATATGTAAGTGTGTGTTTGTGTGATATGTGATTTAATTCATTCCAGTCTTTACGTCACATACTTACGTCGGAATAAGCCATAATCTGATTCGTCAAAATCCTGACCGGCCAGAAAACTGGGCAGTCCATAGTCCGTTATCTGGTTTGGAAAAAGTGACGACATGAACAATACGCGGCGGTGCAGAGATCGGAGCAATAATGGTACAGTTCATTCAACATATCAAGCTGAGCACAGAAATATGTGTTATCTACCTTGACCGTCCATCGAGCGTCGACAAGGCAATTTGAGCTCTTCAGGTTGCCATGGGAATGCAGGTGACTCTTGTGAAGGAAGTCCATTCCGTTGGCGATATCGAGGAGGAAGGATAAGCGGAAGGAGCGATCGAGCTTGATCTCATCATTCATCAGAATGTCCTGCCAGGTGCCATACAACAACACGTGAACAGGACAATGGCGATAAGGTGGATGACGTCAACTTTTAGGACTTGGATGATATTTATGATGATGGCGCCTATGGTTATGATAATGATGATGATAATGATGATGATAATGATGGCGATGAAGAAGCTGTTGTTGGTGTTAACGATATGATTCCAATAACGTGGCAAACAAGGTGGAGCATTGCTCACCTGGAGACTACCTTTAGGACAGTAATACCAGACAAGGCATATATTGGGAGGCTCCACACACGCTCCCACGAACATGTTCAGGTTATCGTGTACAACATCCTTTACCTGGATCAGAAGACACCACTGAGCCATAATATTCCTAGCATTAACCACCTACGCCGTGAAAGCGTTCTGTGTCAACAGACACATTGCATTGCTTCAAAAATGATGTAAACTGCGCGTGGAAAATGTATTTTGTAGAATACATTTTTTATACCGTCTCAGCAATTACGAGAACCAAAAAAACCTGAATTTGAGAGATTGTAAAATAACGATGACATGATTTGACGGGTCACCGGAATCAAGCCATTATTGCCAATTGTCTTTGCATCTGCGTGAAAAAATGATTCAAGTACAGATATAAGCGCATACCTCGTTGATTAAAGTCTGTAGATATAATCTGCTGTTGAGTGGTACCGAAGCTCACAATCGACTTCATGTGGCTCGAACTTGCTCTTGGATTGACGGAAGGCAAGTAGGTAAGATTAGATCCACAGTCCCCGTTGTACCGCTCACCTGCATGTTAATTATCAGATCACATGACAATGCTTTGGAATGTGTTAATGTACTATACCGGCTAAGTAGTTGAGAGTGAGAATGATAACATGTGTTTTTTGACGTCCAAACGGCACGCTCGTCTAAATAGTCGTCCAAACAGCAAACTGTATGGTACAGAATTGTCTTCCAAATGGCACACTGTATCATACCGAATTGTCACCCAAATGGCTCACCGTACCGTTCAGAACTATCACCCAAATGGCACACTGTATCGTACAGAATCGTCACCTAAATGGCACACTGTATCGTACAGAATTGTCACCCAAATGGCACACTGTATCGTACAGAATTATCACCCAAATGGCACTCGGTGTCGAACAGAATTGTCGTCTCAATGGCACACGGTATCGTACAAAATTGTCGTCCAAATGACACACTGTATCGTACAGAATTATCACCCAAATGGCACTATACCGGTATCGCACAGTTGTCGTCTCAATGGCACACGGTATCGTGTCGTCCAAATGGCACACTCGTACAGAATTGGTCGTCCAAAGGCAAACTGTATCGTACAGAATTGTCGTCCAAATGGCACACTGTATCATACAGAATTGTCACCCAAATGGCACACTGTATCGTTCAGAACTATCACCCAAATGGCACACGGTATCGCACAAATGTCGTCTCAATGGCACACTGTATCGTACAGTCACCCAATATCGTACAGAATTGTCGCCCAAATGCACTGTATCGTACAGAATTGTCGTCCAAATGGCACACTGTATCGTACAGAATTGTCACCCAAATGGCACACGGTGTCGAACAGAATTGTCACCCAAATGGCACACTGTATCGTACAAATTGTCGTCCAAATGGCACACTGTATCGTACAGAATTATCACCCAAATGGCACTCGGTATCGAACAGAATTGTCGTCTCAATGGCACACGGTATCGTACAAAATTGTCGTCCAAATGACACACTGTATCGTACAGAATTATCACCCAAATGGCACACGGTATGGCACACGGTATCGTATCAAAATTGTCGTCCAAATGGCACACGGTATCGTACAAAATTGTAGTCCAAATGACACACTGTATCGTACAGAATTATCACCCAAATGGCACACGGTATCGTACAGAATTGTCGTCCAAATGACCCACTGTATCATACAGAATTGTCGTCAAAATGGCACACTGTATCGTACAGAATTATCACCCAACTGGCACACGGTATCGCACAAAATTGTCGTCTCAATGGCACACGGTATCGTACAAAATTGTCACCCAAATGGCACACCATATCGTACAGAATTGTCGCCCAAATGGCGCACTGTATCGTACAGAATTGTCGTCCAAATGGCACACTTCATTGTACATAATTATCGTAAAAATAGCAAACTTCATCGTACAGAATTGTCTTCTAAATTGCACACTGTATGGTACAGAATTGTCGTCCAAATTGCACATTGTATGGTTCAGAATTGTCACCCAAATGACACACTGTATCGTACAGAATTAGCGTCCAAATGGCACACTGTATGGTACAGAATTGTCACCCAAATGACACACTGTATCGTACAGAATTATCGTCCAAATGGCATACTGTATGGTACAGAATTGTCGTCCAAATGGCACACCGTATCGTTCAGAATTGTCGTCAAAATGGCGCACTGTATCGTACAGAATTGTCATCCAAATGGCACACTTCATTGTACATAATTATCGTAAAAACGGCAAACTTCATCGTACAGAATTGTCTTCCAAATTGCACACTGTATGGTACAGAATTGTCGTCCAAATTGCACACTGTATGTTTCAGAATTGTCACCCAAACGACACACTGTATCGTACAGAATTATCGTCCAAATGGCACACTGTATGGTACCGAATTGTCACCCAAATGACACACTGTATCGTACAGAATTATCGTCCAAATGGCATGCTGTATGGTACCGAATTGTCACCCAAATGACACACGGTATCGTACAGAATTGTCGTCCAAATGGCATGCTGTATGGTACAGAATTGTCACCCAAATGACACACTGTATCGTACAGAATTATCGTCCAAATGGCACACTGTATGGTACAGAATTGTCACCCAAATGACACACTGTATCGTACAGAATTATCGTCCAAATGGCATGCTGTATGGTACAGAATTGTCACCCAAATGACACACTGTATCGTACAGAATTGTCGTCCAAATGGCATGCTGTATGGTACAGAATTGTCGTTCAAATGGCACACCGTATCGTTCAGAATCGTCGTCAAAATGGCACACTGTATCGTCTAGAATTGTCGTCCAAACGGCACACTGTATCGCGTAGAATTGTCGTCCAAATGGCATGCTGTATGGTACAGAATTGTCACCCAAATGACACACTGTATCGTACAGAATTATCGTCCAAATGGCACACTGTATGATACAGAATTGTCGTCCAAATGACAACCTGTATCGCACAGAATTGTCGATGTTGTGTTTCTTAGACTCGTGAACTCAATCATAAACTCGTTTGCACTCAATCATTTACTCCTTCTGATTCAATCATTAACCCATTCTCCCTGAATCATTTACACTTTCTCACTCAATCATTAACTCGTTCTCACTCAATCATTAACTCATTCTCACTCAATCATCAACTCGTTCTCACTCAATCATCAACTCGTTCTCACTCAATCATCAACTCCTCACTCAATCATTAACACATTCTCCCTCAATTATCAACTTATTCTCACTCAACCATTAACTCGTTCTCACTCAATCATTAACACATTCTCATTCAATCATTAACTCATTCTCCCTCAATTATCAACTTATTCTCACTCAATCATTAACTCCTTCTCACTCAGTCATTCGTTCACTCGCCGAAACATTGTTACGTACATAAACACATATTAGCGACAAACCAGGAATAAAGTTTGGATTAATTGAAGGACCGGTTGTCCCCCGAATCTGCGTTGCTGAGAACAGAAACATCATGTATACGGCTCCTCTCAACCTAACTCATTCTGAATCAAGAAAAGATTAATCGACTAAAATAGCGTGTAGATGGAAAGGGTGACGCCTGTTGCCAATGTTACGCAGTAATGAGCCAACACACACATGATGGGTACAGCAATAACTAAAGTCCTGCTTACAGGTCAGCATTCAGCAAGTATGTGAGAGGCAGTCTCCATTATGTTGGGAAGGACGAACACTTCGTCATTTGGCCATAATTACACCCAGCTTGATTGCCGTCTTACGACATGATAAGCTCATTATAAAAGACGCCATGCGGAAACAGGGAGATAAGAGATAAGAGACTACCACGTTATCTGTTTTCTTGCCCCCCTTGCTGTTGCTTGGCTCCATCTCCTCGAAAGCAATTTTCCACGACTGCATCAAAAGGGCAGTCTCGAACCTCTTCCTCCTGCATGGAGGGGTGCACGCAGTGACTCAGTCGCACTTTAGCACGATGCGAACTCAATTTTATCGACATTGGTTAAATCAAATAGGTTGTCCAAATTGGTTTTCAACCAGGATGACAAATATTTAGTTGTATCCAACAAATGCCATGACTACGGAAGTGGCTGTATGGTACATGCCTGAAGATGATGATGGATAAAATGATTCCTGCTGTAACTACAATGAAGGCCGCCACTCCACTCACCGCCATCACCCACGCAGCCACTGAAACCGACACCCACGTTACCAACGGCATCAGACCGCCATCATCATCACCCTCACAAATTCTATTGCTAGTACGATTTTTGAGTTATTGTAAAATCATCGACGTACACGAGTTCGAGAAGAGGTAGCCAGCTTGGTGTTGAGATGAAACAAAGCAAGGTAGCACTCATTCAAATACAAAAGGAAATATCTGTGAATCCAAGATATTCTCCCTCATACAAATTACCTGTTCACTGCCTTCTCTGGTGGCAATTTGACCACTATGTTTAAATCAAAGGTGTGTGGTAACCGACCTGGTGCATTTCTGAGCAACCAATTAGGATCACCTCTGATCAACATAACACCTTTGTCAGGAACGGCACAACATTCACGGCACGAGGAACGTTATGAGTTTCAACAGAGATTTACGTTATGATATTCACCTCCTTCTTCCTTGCAGTGTTCTCCCATGAAACCACAGACTGGGGTATCTGGCGGGGCGAACTGGTGTCCCACTTTTCCACCCGGCCATTTCGGCGGATGCAGACTCTTTCGAAATTCCTGCAACAATTTTGTTCCTTTTAAATCGTTTATTTATATTTTATTATTTTCTAGGAAATATTTATTTCTACTATTCAGCGACTGACAACATCAATGTATCACATATCTAGCTTAAATAAGTCAAACCTCAAACTTAAGTCACTACAATACCGCGCTGAATTACACTTGTTGGTGTGACTTAACAAGATTAGACCAGGCGTGACATATTTATTCTTGATATGAAATAAAACGCCCTGTTTCATTTCAGGTTCCGGCCTCAATTATGTGTTACCGTGCTTACTCGAACTCCGTCATAGAGATTAAGGATTTCCGCCATCTTGACAAACACTCCTGTCACGGGATCCATATCCGTGATCCAGAAATCCGGTTCTCGATCCCCTGCTTCATCCAAAATGACGCTTCCGGACATCCCTGATCCAGCCAATAGGACCACAATTTGTCAGAGAAAAAGCTAGTTTAAGAAGCGTTGAATAATTACATAGGCTGTATGAATACATAGCTTCCAAAGATATCATGGAATCTAACCCCTGAAAAACCTTCCCCGCATTTCCTTGACAATGTTCATGGGATCAGACATGTTGAGTCCCTTGTTGACAGCGCTGCTCAGCCCCAGGGCGTATAGAATCATAGCGTCATGCAGGAAAGGAGAGTATTTGTCACCCTGTTGAAAATCAGACAGTCTCTGGTGATGTGGCATATGAAAACAAATCAAAAACATTAGTCATTGTTGCTACATGTGAAGTGGGTCATGGGTGTGTCTCTGAAAGGTCATGGGTGTGTCTCTGAAGGTCATGGGTGTGTCTCTGAGTTATGTGTAGAGTGATGTGTAATGTGTTGATGTTGTGAAAGGTCAATGAACACTTTACAAAACAGAGAACGTTTGATGTAATACACACTGTGAACTAGTTCGAATGAGAATAACATTTATTGTGTTAGGAATGGTGGGTCGAACTGATCAGATTGATCTGATCGAATCCGAGTTTTACAACCTGTCGATTGTGTGTTACGCTCCAAGGCGGGAGGCGCATGCGCCTAGCAACTTCCGATCGGAAACCATCAACTTCGCGAGCAGATAGAGCAGCTAGGGTAATCTGTAAAATAAATCTATATTACCAAAAAAACATTCAATGACTTAAATGTGCATTTCATCACAAATCATAAAAGTTCCTTACTACGTTTAGTGATGATATCTCGAGTCCATATAGTGACACAAGCTATGGTTATGGCCCTTGTTCAATTTCTATTTTTTTTTTTTACGGGACGTGAATTGTATCTATATATAGCAAAGAGTAGATGCTACAATACATCCGAAGCAGAAAACGGGCTGAGTTTGAGCGATGATGCCAGAAAATGGTAGAGTTGTGCATGCGTAGTTATTGATCCGGATTGTTATTCATTTGAATATTTTCGTAAACAAAGTTGGGAGGCTGGTTCTCTGCGTCTTTATCGAGTAATATATCGATGATATGGTGTTCCCAAGAAAGTGAAAGGATTATAAACGAGTCATTTTAGAAACTACACCCAAAACAAATGAGACAAAATAAAAATTGCGTCAAAATCGCTGAAAAATGCATCTTTAATAAAGATTTTATATAAGATATATGTTTTTATCTTAGGTAATCATTTCCTTCCAGACTCCATACTATTATACCCATATCAGTCGCTTTTGTAAGTACTGACAACATCCGTCGACAAAATCATTACCTAGGAGAGCAAAATGTTAAGAAAAAAATAATAAACGATAAAAACAACAGATATCGACAAAGGTGCTATTATTTATTCTATGAATATTCATTAGGACTTTAACGGCGGCTTTCATAATTCTAAAGCCAATCTGCCCTGCACCTTGAACGTAAATAGTCAACTCGCTCAGTTAGCGCATCCGATCCAGCTGACTAAGCAGGTTTAGTTTTGAACGAGGCGACGCCTCACAGAGGTAGATTATAATTACAGTATTTCCTTGGAGGAAAAAATCGAAACTTTTCATTTTAATCTGTCCTAATATTTGCTTTCATAAAAAAACCACGAAGCCTTCAGATAACGAATACCCCATGACGAAAATAAATCTGCTTGTTCGCGTTTGAAACAATAGTCTGAAGACATGCGCATAAACGGAGGGAGATTACTGAGTGAGGCTTACGTGGAACACTGCCTCAAACGCCTCCTTAGCTTCGCTGTCGCGGCCATCGTTCCCTTTCCAAATTGAGAGGGGGTCCAAGATGAGGTCATCAGGGAGCATGTCAAGAGTGTAGAACACATAATCACCTGACGTCATCAGCAACTCCCGCGCCTTTAACATGAAGCGCCGTCTGTCCTCCTTCGGGCATACCAGCATGATGACTGCGCATGCGCCACACAATGGGACAGATGGATTTCATTGGCCAATAGAAGTAAGAAAGTCTTACTTTCGACATAGCATATAGATTTTATTCCTTTATTGAAATTTACAAATAACGGTGAAGTGTAATGTTATTAAATTCTATACAATACCCAGTGATACGAGCACCCTAACACCCCCCACCCCACCCCACCCCCCCAACCCACCACCTCCATCCACACTCTGACGCCCAAGAAACCAAGTACATACTGCGTGCCTCGGTCTGACATTTGGTGAGCACCCTCGTGATGTAGCTCTCAGGTGGGAACCTATCGTAGTCCGTCTCGTATGCTACAGTGATATTACTCTCCTACACACCAAAACAACAGGTGAAAATACACAAATATATAACGTAGATCCATAAACATATGTATAGACCTAAGAATCAAGCAGAAATACAAGTTAACTTAGTCTGCGTCCCAGATTCCAGGGGTTCCGCTACGCTTCTCGCCCTAGAGTCTACGACAAGATAATGTCTTAAACTGGCGCGTCCGAATATTCATTAGACACGTTCGTTAATCTTCGTGACCAATCAACGCAAAGGTTGTGACCCGGATTGACCTTAATTGCGCGTGTCTGGCTCATGAAACTGGCTTGTGATACGCACCCTCGGTTTTATGTGACATCATGTACATTGTCTTGGTCTGCGTCCAATGAGAACACATTGAATGTCTTCTGGAATTATGGGGCGTCCCAAAAGTTCAAATTGGCACCACAACAAGGGCTTTAATCGCTTAGCTGCTCGATAGTATGTTTACGTAAGTCAGTTAAAAAGAACCAGTTGTTTGTCTGCTTCTCTCGCTGACTGTGTGATTAACGGTGCCACTCAGCGTGAAACAACAAATCGGGGTGTTGTAGAATGTGTGCCCGGCTCATTAAAATCACTC
Source organism: Urechis unicinctus (assembly GCA_034190875.2). Lineage (NCBI taxonomy): Eukaryota > Metazoa > Annelida > Polychaeta > Xenopneusta > Urechidae > Urechis > Urechis unicinctus. The sequence continues at coordinate 55,415,021 of CM067357.1, forward strand.
GTCCGGTTGGACAAGTTCTTCGGAAATTGTAGAACTGGCCAATGAGAGACAACGACTCAAAAGTACCCGAGAGTGACCGAGAGACACGGCTTGTGATTTGAGCATCCTAAATCTGGGATGCTTTTCCAATTCAACATGCTATCCTTCCCTAGACTGATGGCGAGACTATTGAATATCAGTAACATGTAAACAGCGCCCGCAGCCATCAGGCTAGGGGACCTTGACTAAGTTAACTACACGTGATAATACCAGTGGGCCGAACATTAAAAAATGATGGATTCGTTATGACAGCAAAATCAGGTAATCATCTGAGTTTCGTGACGTCACAATTGTCGAGGTTATATTGCTTGGTTCATGGGTCTGACTAATTTTACAGGAACGATGTTATGGTCACTTGGAATATATGAATATGGGTCAGATTGCAATTGGGTCAGAGCACAACATATAAAAGACGCAAAACTAGGGCCAGAACGCAACCGGGTCAGAACGCAACCGGGTCAGAATGCAACCGGGTCAGAACGCAACCGGGTCAGAATGCATCCGGGTTAGAACGCAACCGGGTCAGAATGCAACCGGGTCAGAGTGCAACCGGGTCAGATCGCAACATGTGCAAGAGGCAATCTGTCATAAAAGCAACTCGGTCAAATATGTGAGAGACAAATGCCTGATTCAAAACCACTTCTACTCGACGACCTGATGTATTGAAAATGATTATATCCATTGGTTATCTATTTGTAAGATGCCTAAAGTAGGGCTGTCATAATATGTTTTCTTAATTAGAGAAGCTTTACGAAAAGTAACAATTGTCCTTGTCGAAAAATAAATGTCACAAGCCAGGGCTGTTTTGTTTTGTCTAGCAGCGTTTTAGTGTGGTTGCTTTCTGACCAGGTCGCGTTCTGACTCGCCCCGGAATATATTCATCATCAAAAGCGCATCTTGAAATAACTACACACGGAACCCTTTGTTAGCCTCTTAAGTTAGCAGTTGACTGGTGAATTATCTTCAAATAACGAAATAAGCCCGAAAGAAACCTTCTACTTGTGTATTCGATGCCAAAAGTTGATTACCTTGAAGACCTTTTTGAGCGCTTTGGCAGCGTCCATATAGAGAAGATAGTTGGAGGACACGATCGCTATGCGGCGCCAGTTGTACTGTGCAAATATGTCCACCATGAAAGTTCCGAGCTTGGAGAACGGACCTAAGGTTCTTAGAAGTGTCGAATAGATTCGCTTGTCATCAAAGTCAGGGTCCGTGGCTACCCATGATATAATAGGCACCTCGAAAAAGGATGCTATTTCTGCGACAGACCTGCAAGCTGAAACACAATTAAGGTAGAGACGCAACCAAACTTTGGGAGTTTGGACGTGGGTGAGTGATGGAGTACGTTGATGAGTGATGGAGTACGTGGATGAGTGATGGAGGACGTGGGTGAGTGATGTAGGACGTGGGTGAGTGATGGAGGACGTGGGTGAGTGATGGAGGATGTGAGTGAGTGATGGAGGATGCGGGTGAGTGACGGATAACGCGGGTGAATGATGGAGGACGTGGGTGAGTGATGTGGGATGTGGGTGAGTGATGGAAGATGCGGGTGAGTGATGGAGGATGTGGTTGAGTGGCGGAGGGTGTTGGTGAGTGATGGAGGATGTGGGTGAGTGATGGAGGATGCGGGTGAGTGATGGATTACGCGGGTGAATGATGGAGGACGTGAGTGAGTGATCGAGGACGTGGGTGAGTAATGGAGGATGTGGGTGAGTGATGGAGGACGCGGGTGAGTAGGGGGGGGGGCATGAGTGAGTGATGGAGGACGTGGGTGAGTGATGGAGGACGCGGGTAAGTAGTGGAGGAGATCATTATGGTGAAAATAATTCCAAATAAGTTAGCCATTGTTGGACGTAGTTTAACATGATGTGACGTTCGCCTGGATCTCAAATGCAAACGATCAAAGAAAATAGAAAACCGGTCCAAAAATTCCTTTACTTACCATGCGAACAAGCTGGTCCGATGAAGGCATCAACAGATTCATTGTACCAAAGGTCCACTGCTTGACCTATAGCCTGCCTACTGTTACACGCCGTATCGCGCGTGACCACGCTGATACACACCATCCCAAATGTGACGTCATCAACCAAACAATAAGCACAACATTTTCAAAGAAACATTGGAGTTTATTTTATATCGCACCGCAATTAATAAATCAACTGGTTTGTCTATAACACCGATCCTCGGTTCCCGAGGTCAAGCTTCCGAACGCCGAGCCGCTTGCTAGCGCCGAGCCGTTATCTATATAAACAAAGATGTATGCACAGGTCCTACAGTCTGTCCATGCCCTCTGTCACACGTCTGTCACACGGGACATCATACATTGCCAATAATGTTTCTGAGTCTGTTTAGAAAATTTTCGTCGGTTGAGCATTCGGCCTTTGATGATCGACTTTCAAACGGCTTGTATTTCGCGCAGCGGGTGAGGGGATTAGATTTGCTTTTGATTTGAATCACTTTACCAACTAACTGCGTCTATATTAGCCCTGTTGGTTGGGCTTCTGATGTTCAGCGACACAATCAACGTCACATAAGATGTGAGATTCCTGTGGTGACGTACGATATGAAAAAAATAGTTATACAATTCACTTGAAGGCATACTACGTCTCCATTTTGAATCAATCGAGCAGGTGCATCATGAAAGTACATGAGTCAAGCGCGCTGGTGTTACAATCTTACCTGATGTTAATGCGGCCGTCAGCATTATACAAGGGATCACTCATGATCGTCTCGATGGCGATGTCGACAGCGCTGGCGCTTGTCATGCCACTAAACTCATAGTCGAGTCCAAACGGCACCAACAACCCCACTTTAAAGGTGAGGACCTCTTCCGTCGGGTTTCCATAGCATCGCTGTACGAGGAGACAGGCCAGAAGACAACGCCACACCGTCATGTGTCCTACTCGCTGGATTCTCTCAATTGGATTATCTATGATTTTCTTCCGTCTGTTGTCAGTTTTATATATATTAAACGTTGATCGTCTTTGTCTAAAATTTCAACCGAATTAACGCTTTTGGCAGATCGCAGACCTTTCCATTGAAAATTGGCATTTAAAAATCAGTGTATTAGTCCAGTGTGTGTTAGTTCGGTGAGAGAGTAACACCAATATGAATATTTTCGAGGAAAGATTCCAATTAAGTACAGATGACTGCCACCAGGTGCCGTGGGTGCTATCGCCGTATCCGGAAGTGACATCATGGTATAAGAGACTATGCTTTTAGCACGACACCTCGCGGCGACGAGAAGAAGCTTATTCTTGTAGAGCCGCGGGGACATAATGCAGGTTACTGATACATGTTGTATGAAAATCCAACCATTATGACAACAGGTTGTTTCCAGTCCTGGGAGCTCGACGAAACAGGCTGAGACAGGTAAGGTTAAAAAACAGGGCTAAAGGCAACAGCGCATACAAATGATGTATCACTTGATAATAGGACATATCTGGTTCGATGAGTTTAACCAATGAATTATCACCAACCGCCGCGGATGGATTGATACAGTATAGAGGGTGGGGTGGGGGAGGAGGGGGTGAGCAGCTTAGATCTAAGGCCCACAGACTTTTTCGGAATGGCAGAAAGGAAGTGGAACTCCTGTATTTTACAAAATGAGGCGAGATAACACGTCGGTTTCCGTGTCGAAATACTGACGATTAATCGTTCAAATCAGAATGTTTAGGTTCTTTTCACAATGAAAGCCCTGCATGCTGCACCAACTGGAAGCTGATCACTCGCGTCACAGCCGCACGTGACAGCTGGCCGAGATGTCAGGTGGCGAGAACACAGAGAGACTGGCTCTTGTGATCGCTCGCCCGGACCACCCTCTTCATGCTGATCTTCACCAGCCACACATTGCTGCTGATTGACACAATCATTGGTAGTATTATGTCGCATTTGATATTTTCCCAAGGTTGAGTTATGAACAAGCATGGCTTGGAGAGTTAGTAAGTGAATCGTTTGTGAAGCTCTCCTCCTGGAAGCCGGCCTCGTTGTTACTTCATAGCCATGTTCATCCTTCGTCCAGTCATAAACTGACGTATGAGGTTCTTCTAAGTATTATACTGCATTATATATTCCCATCTTATTCAGAAAAGTTTGTTGTATGACGTTTGTGAATGAAAGTGTGGATAAGCTGCTTTTGCGTCGATTATCGCTCACCTACTATTTCACTTGATTTACCTGCGCATCAATCGGTCGACAAATACGATTTACGTAATGAAGAAATAGTTCGGTTGTTGTTTCAGAAACACAGCCCTTGGGATCAAATAGCCTTGTGATCGATGACTGAGGTGTGCTCGGAGCCCCAGGGCTTACACAGATCAACTCTTACCGCCCGATTGTCACATATTGCCGCTCTAGTGTAACCATGGTAACCTAACGAGGGTTTAAGATGCTTTTCGATGATTGATTTGGCCGCTAGAGGATAAAGAGGAATGGTCCATATATCTTGTCCAACACCTGTACTTATATCCCGACCATTCGTTAAAGTATTTGGTCCATAAGGATGTGTGTATTATTTAATAACCAAAGTTATACGATTCCAGCACTGATTACTGGCTCTGATCACTGTTCGCTGGCACTGACCACTGACTCTCATCACTGACTCTGATCACTGATCACTGGCTCTGATCACTGATCTCTGACTCTGATCACTGGCTATGATCACTGGCTCTTAGGTTGTGGATTCGAACTCAGAACGAGTTTCAGTAGCGGAATCTAGTCATCGCATATATTTGACAAAAATCACCATGGTGATGTCACCTATGATGGTTGGAATAATTATACGCAGCATCTCATGGCTACACACTTATTTCTCCATCAAGTAACACAACATTCATAGCTATATAATCATTTTATTGCGAATATCTTATATTCACATTTAATAAGCCACAAAAGCAGGTTTCACGATATTCAAGTATATAATTTCAAAAAAATCAAAAATAATACTGTCAATGCTGAAAATCAATTATTTTAATTCATTAAATATGTGAACGATTAATTATTGATTAAAAACAACATAAATAACATATATGTATAAAAAATAACAAATGATTTATTCAGGGGCTATCGGATGAAAGGTTACAGGAATTGCAAGAATAGTTCATAAGATCTTCATCGCCAAATAAATATAAATCTATGCCCATATGCAATTAAATGGACAAACAACATCTACACGCGTGGAATACAATATCGTTATTATCGCAAACGGCTCGTTCCAACGATACTCAGAGAGCAATCAACATATTTAATTAGAGACGATATCTCAAAATAACAATATAAAAAATAATGCTTCCAAATCGTTATATATGATAAAAACAATCTTGTTGCTGCATACCAGTGAACGAACTCGCATGATACATGCGGAGAATACACAGACAGAATACGAACCCTGTATAGAGGTAATCAAACATCGATAAATAATTGGGAAAAATAAGTTAAAACAAAATCACAAACTCTCTACTGGCGTCCCTATAACAGAGTGACAATATCTTATGGTTAAGTTGTAATGACCGTAGCTGCCGTTGTATATATATTACACTTTGAAGTTTTCATCGTAGGAAGCTCGATATCACTGACCCAGATACCCCCCATAACATATACCACCCCCCCCCCCCCCCCACGACTTCACCCCACTTGCGTAACATTATATTTGAATGATTCATCAGAAGTTTCTATCCAAAGTCACTTTCCCAATAATTTGGCAAGGCGCATGTGTTTGCTTCCTTTCAGCTTAATTCTTCAGCCCTTGTGACGTCATTGCTGTCCGCCAGCACTCGAGCTAGACTCCGCATATCGCCAATTGCTGTGCTTAAATGGCGGTCCAGCAGAGTAAGAAATTGAAAGGTGTTTCTCCTGTTGGGGTCGTCGCTCAATCCGATTTGGAAACACGACTCAGCGATGTCATCTTTTGCGTGAGTCGTAAATCTTGTCCAATAATGTCTGAAATTTCGGTGGGAGAATGCGAGGAGGTCGTTGTTGGTGTAGGCGCCGCTGATCAGTCGTTGCAGGTCGCACAGGATGTAGTCGTCTTTGAAAGCAGCCGCTAAATCTTCAAAACGATTGTTGTGTTCCGCAAGATGCTGAAGATGGTTAGTTGCCTTGGCGATGAGACGATAGGATTCTTCTGCTGCTGCCAGTATCTGTTGATGTAGGCATATAAGGTTATAACATTTGTAAATAGCCCTTCAATAGGGAGAGTTTGCTACTGATAAACTGGCAGTGATCAAGCGGTGTCATGTTGATTCTCAAATCATATTTCACAACAGTTGTAAAATTGTATCTTGATTTCTAAAGTTGTCTCTGTATTTGGGTTGTATGAATCACCAAGAGTTAAACTAATGTGCTTTCAAATTGATTGAGTCAACGCATGGCACCAAACATTGTATATGGACGAGTTAATGTGTCTTTTGGGGCATCCGAGGATAAGTTGGCGTGGTATGGCGCGTGGTGATGAATGAGCGATATTGAGAGCATAGTGAAAAGCACCACGCGCGACACGGTCTTATAACGGACGTTATGATTAATCCTTGAATCACCAAGTCGCCACGAAACATGATTCCATGACTTCACTTGATCACTCCACTTATGAACTTTTTCAGATATGAACTTACACCGAAGCCTAAGTCTGTCGGCGGTTGGTCGAAGATTGAGATGTAAGCCAGGCAGCCTTCTTCTATATCATGATGTCCCAATAGAACACTGCGCCACATCGGCTCGTGACGTAAGTGTGTTCTTCTCTGAAATCAGACTAAAAAATTAACCTCAAACAAATTACCGAGACGCACTAATCCTGCACATTAAGAAACTTTAAAATCGCAAGATATTCCAAGACAAGCATAAGCGGTTAGAACACTGCTGGTAATACCACTATATAACCTTACTTTGAATGCTCATATTTGGCGAGGGGAGTGGAGAGAGAAGGCGAGCCAGGGAGGGAGTGGGGAAGAGGAAGGGAAATAGGGTGAAATGAGATAGAGAAAGAGTGTGTGAGAGAGAGGGAGAGAGAGAGAGAGAGAGAGAGAGAGAGAGAGAGAGAGAGAGAGAGAGAGAGAGAGAGAGAGAGAGAGAGAGAGAGAGAGAGAGAGAGAGACAGACAGACAGACAGACAGACAGACATACCAAAGGAAGCGGAAGAGAAAAAACTATTACAAGAATGTAAGAAAAAAAAAGTCGGAAAGACATGAATGTTCTTACATATTTTTGGTTGGTTTCTCTGACGAGTGCAGCGGCTTCCTGTTGGCTGTGGATGAGTCTGGTCATAGCGAGGGAGAATGAGGTCAACGAATCTCCAGTGTGTCGACGGATTCGTCGATGGTGGTCACTACAGGGATGTACCCAGAAGTCAGACGTCTCAGCCCTCTGGATAAATTCCCCTGTGATTAGCGAAGAAGCTATGGCAACATCTAAAAGAAAATGCAAAGATGGTTTCATTTTCTATAATTAGTCAGAAGATAATATCCTAGAAAGATTTAAACCCTACAAAATCCCAACTCGCTTTATATTTCTCAAAATAGTTGAAATCGTTGCCTAAATCAACCGGGGAACAAATAACTCACATAACAGAAATAATTTGTCCATATTGCTTATAGTCTTCGTCGCAAATTCTTGTAAAATATGGTGAGATGAACTGCACCAGCTCAAGCCATGAAACCTTTTTATTTGCCTCATATAGGGCATTGTTTGGAGGTGGGCAAGCCCCATTGTCTATTTTAGGAATGACCTTTTTTGACACTCCCACCTTATCCGGCCTATGTGGTATTACAACACGTGATTTCTGAGTACGTCATTGGAAGTGGGCAGATATAGAATTCTTGAGCAAACATGTTAGACTTTTATTACATGTGATTCATGATCGTAACAACGAATTGCTTAAAGCTCAGACAAACAGGGACTCCATCTTGGAGATGGGTAGGTGCATTAGGCTGTTGGTGTCATATGGCACTCTAGTGTGCGGAAGCGCAACTGCTCCGGTACTAACTGTGTCCGTGGGTCTATTCAAATCCGCTTCCGAGTTTATCTAGTTCTAGGAATAAACGTCGTTCGTTTTTCATAACGGACTCGATTTTTTCCCCTCGCATTCGAGCAGCAAACTCGTCACGGAGCTCGGTCTACTTTGACAAGTCATTAATAGAGAAATATTATTACTAGGTTGACTTTTCAAATTGGCTTTATCTGATTGTGCTTCAAATAAACTATAGATGGGCTTATCTGGCATAGCATTAAACCTGTGACGAGCGATAACGCGACCGTGTGTTCTGATATGTCATGGTACGTACAGATATTCTTGCCTCGACAAATTTGCCATTATTTATGAATACCGTACTTTTTTTCGATAAGCAGGAATCCTTTGTAACGTTTTAAAATAGACACCATATAAACGGGATGGCGTTAAACCCTGTACTTGCTAAATTATAGTAAACGCTTTTAAAAGGCTGCAATGCTTCGACGCCTTTCTGGGTTCCTCGGGGCAGGCGTAAGTCACGTAGTTTTCAAACTCACCCCTTCTCCCACTCCTAAAAAAATCGACTTCATCGAAAGACTTAAGGTTACTAAGCTCAAGTATTGGGTTGGTCAGAAACGAAGTACGTCAAAACACAGGGTTTTGGGGTGAGTAACAACTAAGTAATGTTAGAAAATGATTATGCAACACTGAATAGAAAATATATAAATTTAGTCAAGGAGGAATTGGGAAAATTTTGACTCACTGACGAGGAAGTCGGGTTGTGCAATGAGAGACCTCGTGTTTTAATCCGCTACGCGGCGCCACGGAGCAATGCGGTCCCTCGCCCGCTTCCGGTATTCTAATAATGAGTCTGTGGCTCTGAGGAATATGCAGAGTTGACTGGGACTGAAGACAAGCCATGTGGGATTGTAGTGTCCCAAAAACAACCCTACCTCGCATGCTCACCACATGGGGTTGTGTCTGATCACATGATTGTTGAGGTCAAGTGTCCCTACAGTACCAGGGACAAACCTGTCACTCCTGTCTCAGTGTCATACCTGGTCAATGAGAACAACCAGCTCATCATTAAAGCCAACATGACTACTATTATTAAATTCAGGGCCAGTTGTTTTGCACGAACAGTCAACTTTGTCATCTTGTGGTGTTTACGTCTCAGGGTATGGAGATTGTTCCATTTACCCGTGACGATGAGTTAATTACTACTATGATTTCAAAGTTAGAGGTGTTTTTCAGCGACTATTTCACAGATTCTATACTTTTCAATGTTTTTTCACAATTTCTCTTACTGAGTAGTCTTGTGCACGGATTTCCATTTTTCTTTAGGGAATCATTTACCTGCATATTGCATGTGGTGGTATGTATAACAGACTCTTGAAACTTGAAAAGTACAAAATGTTTTAATTGAATTATAAACAATTAACCCATTGGGGGTTCCACAGTCACTTATTCAATGAAAGAGACAAACACGAATAGGGTGAAAAACATTTTTTTCTTAAACAGTATTCACGTGTAGGGTTATTATAGATTACATTATAAGGCACATGGTATAATAAGATTATTACATATTTCCTTTCATTGAGATTCACACCCTAAGTGGGATAGACTTAAAAATATACACAGTCACACTTCACAAAAACTAAACTTCACATTAGGCAATTGTGGGGAAGATGCACTGCCGAAAGTTACATAACATATAACAAACAAAGATTATGTCAGAGGAAATTTGGACCTCACAGTGGATCATACGTTCCACCAAGATTTTGAAATTTTTCCCATTCCTATTATCCGCTCAATGTGCACCCTCTTGCTGGAGATCTTCCGCTTTCTCTGCACCACTTTCCCTGTCAGCTGATTCTTCTTACTTAAAAAGGTTGGTATATTTAGGGTGACATCACAGGGAGCAAATAAGTCCTGCTTGACAAAGCCATTACCGAATCACCCTGGTCACATATTTCTGGTAGTTTTCTCCTTTCCATCACCTGCCTGTCACTGGTTGTGCCGCCATAAGAGGGAGACACATAGGACACTAGGCCTCCTGGTGCACCCACCACCACCTTCATTGTGTTACGGTTCTTGTACGTAGAAAAAGTGGCCTAGAAAACGAAATACCTGGGTCTCTTTGATCCTGACTTGGCCAGTTGTCCGTCGCCGGTCGGCTCGTTTCACAGCGTTTCGGAGATGCTCGTCCGCTACGCACAGCGCATTGACAGTGACAGCTTAAGCCTAAATTTCGTCACCATCAAATATCTCATGACCGCGTGACGTATTGCGAGAAATTTTATTTGTCGAAGTGAAGCAAAATGGAAATGAATCTCTTGTATTTACGCGTACTACGCGAAGTAAGCGCTTAACCTGATAACTTCCGGTCGAGCTTGGAACTGCATTGTTCTGTGCAGCCACCTCTCGGCGAAAACCGCAACGCGGTCTCCCATTGCGAAGCTTGAAACGTATGACGTCATCAAGTACCACGTGACCAAAATGAACCCGCGCGAAACTCTCGGCTGTTTCGTTTGGAAATACATGATGGTTACTTGATTAACCATATATTTATACCAATGAAATAATGACAACGACACCAAAGGTACTCAATATACGTAGTGGTGCCACACTGTGCCAGAACGCTGTTTCCACATTTACAGTCTACCACGTGGATTTTCAGTGATATTGTATAATAAAACTGGGTCATATCTACATTGACTTTCAAATGCAATATCGAACACAAATAATATTTTTTTCAAAATATTTTTATCTATGAGAGAATTACAATCCAGCTTGTCACCTGCATAAGCTTCCATCACTCAAACATTCATTAATTGCAATCGAGCTTTCACAACATTTAGCCACCCAATATTGTTCAAACTGCCAAACCTGGTGATGGTATCAGGCTTGACAACCAGCCATAGACACACCAGCGATACCGTTTGCTGATTATGACCATACAAACAGTAGCTGACCATCATGTCACATGGACATAAATTTGAGTTAAGTGGTTGATGGCACTGGACATTTATTCTGATAATATCAACTGGAGGGATCTGTCCAAGCGTCAAAGACATCCATTGCAAGGTCAGCTCTTTGTTGAAAGCGACCAAGTAAAACATTCCACTCCATTTCACAAATGGTTTGTCGGGCCAAGTGGATCATGTCTAAACATCACAATCACAATCGTCCACATTTATCACTCATTCAATCACCTAGTTTGTGGACCAGCGTTAGCCCTTGTCTTCGGTGTCATATCACCATCCCAACTCCCATCGTACTAGTTAGGATGGCAGGCTGATACAAATGGACTGCCTCATATTCTGGATCTTTGGATGTCATCCGATGTCTCATGGTCAGAGTTGCAATGTGGACAAATCTTTCCAGATATATTGATTGTCAAATAAAGAAGACAAGATTTTCATAAGAACCTTTAATACTGGGTGATTAGATTACTCAGCAAGATCAACAGCTCACATGTACCATTAGCTGATTCCTTACGTCACAGTGATGAGAATGGAAACTGACAAGACCACAACATCCTATGAAATGAATTACACTCCACCTGAACCTTATGAAAGCAACCACAGATAGGTCAGAGAGGCGAGTTATTGTTATCCCAAACACAACAGATTGCTCAGTACATCAGACAGAGAAAAAAAACCCCTGCTGACACAGCTCGAAATCATCACATCTAGACCTCAATGAAGAAATACACAAAGCAAAGCATAATTTGTAACTTAGGCAGAATAGCATTTCATTTGACGACATACAACATCCCATTTGTAATTACATGAATTCATCTAACCAGTTTCAAATGATATATTATTTTCTAGGCGAGATCAATTTCTTCATGTTTCTTTATAATTTAACTTATCCTAAGGAGGATCCCCACAACCCCCCCCCCCCCCCCCCCACACACACAATAAGAGTTTGTTGCAATGTGTCAAGATTGATATAACCAATAACATGACTTGTTCATGTAATCAAAACTACACAAGTAATGATGAAAACAACAAATATGACAGCAATCTTCTCACAATGCAACCCTCATACATTCTTCTAGGGTATGAATTAACTCAAATTCTAACCATAAATATGAATGGCTACTGGAAAATCAAGACAATAAGCAAATGACAACAGCCCCCCTAACTCCCTCACATGCTATATATAACATTATAAAGCAGTCTCAAGTTTCTACAGCAGACAACTAATATACTGATGCTGGGCTGTAGACAGACCCCACACGGGCTTCAACATGACTCACAAACTATTTGTAGGATTTGAGCTGCTATAATCGACCCATGAAGCTCAGCTTAAATAAAAACGTAGCAGTCTATATAATAATTCAAATGCATTATGATGTTGACTGGATGACCAACTCGACCTATTTCCTCAATCCACAGAGAACCATTCGCACATATGCAGGAGAATGCCAGCAAAGCAGTCCATATCCAGCCTGTTCTATCCTACGTCACCTAAATAACAGGATTCCCGACAGTGCGCATACCCTGCTAGGTAGATTCCATGCGAGTTGTCCCTGGTAACAGTTTGTGAATGAATGCTGACATAGGAATCAAGATAACAAACAGCCCCCCTTCTCGGGCACGTTGCCTTCTGCTTTCTCGATCTCATTAATGATCGTGTGGAATATATCAACCACTTTCTGAAACATAACAACAAAGTTAATCATTAGATATGAATCCTGTCTCATTTGGTGGAGAATGAAGGATTTTGATTGTAATACAGCTGATGTTGTTGTTGTCGTTGAAGAAGGTGCTATTGATGCTTTGCATTGCAATTTGTTGTTGAATTAGATCAGATGGTATATCAACAGCAGGTAAGTAGCAAGTGGCCACAAAAAAGCTTTGGAAATTGAAAAGAATGGAAGATATGAATATGGAAAAACATCCAGCCCGATATAATCAAATGACAGTGTGCTTGAATTTAACATATTTTGTTTGTGGCCAGTTGGGTGACCAGGCCAGCAAGTTCTTGGCTGACATCATTATTTGGTGACCCACGGATTCACCAAAACATAGGCTTTCTCTTACATGTCCTTAATTACAGGTGTAGCTATATTGTAGCAATTAAAAACTGAACGGAGGGAAATATCCTGAATCACCGTAGTTGGACGTGAGGTGACCACCAGATCGGGAAATTCACGAGGCCAGAAGCAAATTGTGTTCGGACCAAGGCCTACACCTATTTCAAACCCTGAATGATGCTTTGTCACAACTTACTTAACATACTACCACTTAAATGTTTCCAAAGGTTGGGAAAAAACCCTCCAACAACAAAATTAAACACTCAGGTGAAGGGTCAATAACTTATATTCTCTTATCTGTTACGCAGTGTTTTAAATATTGTATGACAGAATTAATGCCCTGATATAGTGGAAACATGCTGGACCTGGTTTTCTTTTGCAGAGGCTTCGAGGTGAGCGGCCTTCCAACTGGTTGCCAGCCTGCGACCATCTTCTACAGTCACCTCCCTGCCAAGTCAAACAAACAAATCCTCATCAAGGCATTTTCAACATCAAGTACGGCTAATATGGGAGCGAAGTTGGATTGGGAATGATGTCAAGACTCAAGGTGTGCGACTCCCATGTCTTAACTAAGGGGTAAAAACCCCTGAACCCTGATAGAGATCTCAAGTAACTCCCAACCCAGTTGAGCTATTTTCAAGATGCCTGTATTATTCACAGTTGATACCCAAAGAGGCCTGTTGCTGAGCCATGTGATTTATTCATGGCATAGCCATCTATCAAACACTGCAAAGGACATATGGGCTGGATATCAACAATCATGGAAACAGAGAACTCATTTCTGATGTGGCATAGGACAAAATCAGACCACAATTTTCTGTTACAAACGATAGTTGCTTCAGCCGATCTGAACGGTTTAATTCAAGTCAGTCGAAACAAGACCAACGAAAGATGAAATCCAATTGCATCCTTACAAATATGTCATTCAACCTCACCTGTCAATTCGAAGGTCTGTTTTATTTCCTACTAGAACTAGAGGTAAACTGAAAGCAAAGACATGAACTGATAATCAACCAATGATAATATTGTTTTGCAGGAGAAAAAATCGTCACATAAAACCATCATATGAGTTGATAAACATCGTGAAACCACCACTACATAACGATCATATAACCATGATCTCTATATGAAGTCTTACTTACTGTGGTTTGCCAGTCATATCAAGCAACTTCTCATGGATGACATTGACAACATCAAAACTGAAACGTCAACAGAGGCATAGAAATCAATTGAAATTCGTCATTTGTTGGAGTGTTTATACATGAGGTGTTTATACATGAGGAGGTGTAAGAAGATGCTGTACCTCTTTTGTGACGTAACAGCATACACAAGAACATAACCATCAATATTCATGGAATAGGCATGTGGCACCAGTGAGTATTCATCCTGTACACAGAAGAGATGAAGAATATGCCAGGTGGTGAGAACAGTTGACTTGTTGAGGTCATAATATTGTTGGCTGAGAATTATTGCAAATAATAAACTGGCTTAAATGGGGGTGTTTAAATTGACCTAATGGATATCTCCACACAAATATGAACCAGCAGTAAAACTAACAGCACACAACAACCCCCCCCCCCACACACTGATAGTCAGTTACCAACCATACACCTTTGTTCTTTTAAATTTTAATATTATTATTTTAAGCAAACAACCTGAAGGTCAATTTATCACCAATTCAGATGGCTGTTCACAAATTTTGAAGAACTTTATTTATGTAATCCTTATCAGTTCATTGGTTGTAAAATTGGCTGCTATAAAGGTACAATAGAGTGCTAACGTTATATGTCAATAAATAAAACACTACCTGTCCTGCTGTGTCTATCAGTTCAAGCTGATATTCCTGTCCCTGTAGCTTCATGCTTTTGAAGAAGGCTGTAACAAGCCAAATATATCTTTTAACTACACACATGAATTCATTCAATATTATTCAGAGACAAGAGGTGTAGTTTTCCACAATGAAAACATGAATATATTGTTCACTTACTGTTTTCTATGGTAGGGTCATAAGAGTCGACAAACTGGTTTTCAACAAACTGAATTGTCAGAGATGACTTTCCTGAAAATGAACATATGATAATAGGATAAAGAATTCACAAATAAAATGACAACATTTGATTGTTGGACATGCAACCTGGTTAAAAAAGTCTAGAGGCCAAGTGGAATTTTCTGGGATAGGGTTCCAGCTAATCTTGAAGTCTGTATGTGCAGCTCAGAGCAGGAGCCATAATAGTGTAATCTTGTGCATCATTTAAAAAAACCACCAAGTGAGCATCAAGGTTGCATGTGACTCTCCATGCAAAATTCATGTTTCCATGACAGTGTTTATGAAGGGAAGAAATGTGTTTATGGAAGGTTTCAGGGGTGGAAACTAACAGTCGCCTGCCCCCCAAAGGCGACGGAAAACGATTGTGGGGAATTGAATTCACCTAATCACGCACCAGGGTGGCGAGTCAGTTTTCGCGCTCTCTCTGGATTCATTACTTTCTGGCGACATTGCCAAACATCTAAAAAGCATGTTGGAGACGTATGTCTCCTGTTTTTGTCTGTGCATGCTACCATAGAATATGTGTGTGTCAGCAAGCTTTAGATCAGGTATTCATAAAGATAAAGGTTTTTGAGAGGGTAAGCCGAGTTGGCTGGTAACACCCAGACTTTAAGCAAGAGAGGCATCTGGGCATTTTTGTGGCGCCCTCTTTCAGTTTAAAGACGCCCTTTTTTATTCTTCAAGAAAGCGCCCTAAAATCCGATTAAAAGCACACTTAAAATCCCAATAAAATTGAAATATCAACACTTTTTCATTGTTGTCAAGATAAGGGCTTCTTCGGGTTGATGACGTCTTCGACAGAATATCGCCTGACAAATATTATTTGTCAAAGCTGATTTGAACAGTTGTCACTTGTCAGAACAGGATAAAGTCAAAAACCAGGACCCTGAACATTGACACTCAGGACAAACTTGACGCGAGTTATTCAAAAGTCCCCATTGCAGAGTTTAACTTCAGAGAAGCAAGGGATCATTTCTTCCGTGTGCCCAGACATTTGTAGAGGTTATTGTTACTGTTGATGGTGATAATGTTAGTGTATTATACAGGATGTAAGGTGTATTTCACGTTTTGTTTAAGTGTGTATATGTGTGTGTTGTATGGTTACTACTGTTTAGAATGCAAACACATATACTTTTAATGCAAAAATTATGTAAAAGAAAAGGAAGTGTATTTAAAGGATGAACAAGTGATCTCTGCAAGGCAGGCACTGTGTCTCAGGGATGACCAGAACCGACTATCTAAATCCCTGAAAAAGTTTGGCACCCTGTCCCAAAATATTAGCTAAAGCCCTGCTTACACCTTAAAACTTTTAGTGGGCAAGTTTATAAATACTGCTATGTTGGTGGTTGGGCATCTTTTTTAATTGGGATGGATTCATTAATTTCATGATGTACCACATACAGGGCCGGAAATTAACACCCGTCCGCCCGTCACTGACGGGTGATTTTATGGCCGGACGGGTAGATCTAGCCCAACCACAAGTCCTGCTGACGGGTAACTTTTCACGGTGAACACTGTTTGTTGATTACACAGACAGATAAGAACATAGCGATCCTAGCGATACTAATCAGAGAGCGCAGCGTGTCGTCTGACAACGAAAGCTGTTCTGGTGAAAAATCAACAAGATGGGTCATCTACAGTATTGTTTACACACATTCAGCAATAGTATGTCTGATGTTGATGTAGTTTTACACTTGCACACAGATTATTACAAGTCTGTCTGCTCTACCAGCTCTTTAACTCTAAAAGACTTGAAACACCTGTTCAACTACTTTATTTGAGTAAGGCCGCTCCAAGATCAGTCAGTCAACGTGTATGGCGACTTCCCAATTGCAGCTGTATCAGTTCATTTAACACGTGCACTCATAAAAGATTAGCCATGGTTACTATTCGTTTAACTGTAATTTGATCCGACACGCTGATTTAGAAGCCACATCACTCGTGCTCATTATTCTTACTTTGATGACTTTATTGAACTCGGGTTAGGATCATGGTATATGAATTTGTTAAAGAGACTGTTCAGCCCCATATTTGGAACGAGGTTGCCTAGCAAGCTGCTTGACAACCGCACATTGGAAACCAAAAGTGTTAAGTTTTCAGACTTTCAGTCGCTACGCGGCGCTGTAGTCTCAGAAAAAAGATCCTTACTTCGGCTGTCGCCATTTATGTTGCCGGACATTACCCTTTCTGCTTGTCGGTGTAATGTGTGCACATTTATGCCCACAACTTGAAATGAATGAGTGAAGATTTTATGAAATCCACATTATGTAACTAAAGCGAAAGAATACACAACGATAGGGAGGTAAATTCAGCGCGCGTTATGATTAACAGCTAACATTCTTGTGGTTCATGGTTTTAGGGAGGCACCGTTATCGATGGAACGACAAAACTGAATAAAACAGTTTCCAGTAGATCATGAATATTTCCAGTCAAATAATAATGTTAATAACTTATCAATATAATTTCCATCATGTAAACTTTGCGGCACAAATTAGAAGAGGTCATTACTTACGTCTGCGTTAAACGTAGTAATGTAATAACGAAATGATCCCTGATTGCCTTATTGTGGGCTGAACAGTCTCTTTAAGTCCAATTGCAACATATATCAATCCAGCCTAACGCGTACATGCTCAACGGCGCCAGCCTCAATCAAGCAAACACCGTTGTAAAGTTCATAAAATCGGCAGTTCCTGTTTGTACTTGGGCGACAATTTGCAGGAAGAGAAAGCTGACTTTGTTTCTCTTTTCTCACACAGACCGAGGATGAAATAATGGAAGTGCGTTTTGAACTTCCTTCACCTCTGTCGCATATGAACAACATGATTATTCAAAGACCAGATCAAAAACCTGTTGCTATTGACGACGAGCTGTACCGCGCTTCTCTTTTTCTAAGAGCTAGCAAATTTCAGCTCTGTTTTGCACCTAGCAGTGCAGCGGGGTGTGTGGTCATTTCTTGACAAATAGCATTTTGTCCTCAGACTGTTACTACAGAAGGCAACAGAGCTGGTTACTTCTGCTCAGGGATGGTTTATCTCTCCTAAAACATAATGCATTTAACGCGACGACTATTTTGGTCTCGAGGCTAGATTTCCCTCGTTGTTAAATTTGTGTGTTACCTGATCACATTACTAATACCGTACGGTAGACAAGTCATTATTAAAAGTTGAATTTGTGAAAAGATGAAGCTAATGCTGTATTGAGAACACCCAAAAAATCTACATAATGAGTCACATTGGCAATATTAAGGTCCATGTGCCCAACCAAAATTTTTTTTCTTCTGCACGCATGTTAAAGATAAATTCACTGTTTCGGGGAGTCAAGTGCAGGGCTCGAAACTAACGCCCGTCCGCCCGCCAATGGCGAGTCAAAATCAGCTCGGGCGGGTAGAAATTACAAAACTGGTCACCCAGGTGGCGAGTCAACAAATTGTTGTATTAAGTTTTTATGATGTGCCCGCTCGCAGCACGTTCTGAAGCGCCCGACCTTTAATTTAACACGCACTTGAACCCCGACTGAGAACACCAGTGATTGTTTACTCCAAACGCAGCGAGTATATATTTAGAGGGTCTCTGGTCTTCATTGTACAGTTGTAGTATTAAATATACAGATTTGGACACCTTATACGACTTTATCGATGTCCGGTTGGTATTGTTAATTGGGCGCTAATATACCGTCGCTCACTTAGCTGACGACTTGTTCATGACGCATCCTCATTCATATGTTTTCTGGTCTTTTATATATAATATAACTGTGTTTGTTTTATTCAAACAATTTCATTCTTCAATTACCATATCCGAAATCGTAAAAACACTCCTCACGAGCAGCCGTGAATTTGTTGTGATAGAATTGTATTCGAGTGCTTGCTTATCTTTGCAGCATGTATCGCTGTGGGCCAGGATGTGTCAATTTATTGTTGTTTTTTCATGTAATAATGTAAGTAGGTGCATAGAGGTATGTGACAGGAGCTCGCGCTTTCAACTGGTCAGCGCGTCTCGATCCGGCGCGTGCTGTCAACGTGTCACGTCATGACACGGGCGAAATGTCGGTCGCTGCGTAGCGTCGCGCGTTCGCGTTGCGTTTGGGTCTCGGCGAACTTATGTGGATAAATAAGGCTTCGTTTGATCATGATTAATCATCAAGCTCTGTTCTGCGAGTCGACCAAGTCAAATCGTCAGCGTCCAAATCCCCAATATTTCTACACTATGAGGCATTTTGTTGAAGGGACCAAGCTCCCCAGCCGAGTAAGCGCAAGCTACAAGAAGAGCTAAGGCTTCAAAGTAAAGAATATGAGAAAAAAAGAGGCAGGAAATGGAATTCTAGCTGGCTGAAAACAGACTGCAGAGAAGAAAGAGGTTGGCTGCGACACGATGAAAAGCAAGATGTAATGTTTTGCGATTGCTGCAGAACATATGCAACCAAAGATATGCAGCTGTCTGAATATGCTTTCAGATTTTGGTGATCAGGCAGCAGCCAAACTCATTGAACATTTCAGTGTTGTACTCTCTAGTGCAGGTGTTGACACTGCATATATCCCAGACCAGTGGGCAATGCTTAAAGCACCGGTGAGCTGATGCGGAATAAACCTATTTATTATTTGTGTTATGTAAATAATCACTGCCTATAGTATGCTCATATGTCTTGTGCAGATTCTCAGAGACAGCAGCAGAGGTCCAGGAATTGACTAAATGTCCTTGGCAAGCATCAACAGGGCACATAGTGCAGACAATTGTGCTGTATTAGCCCTCATGGACCTCATTCTGACCCTTCCTGCCTCTACAGCTGTGTGAAAGAGGATTCAACATAAAAAATGACTGAAGGTCCAGTCTTGGCGCAGACTCCCTCAACGACCTGATGACTGTGCTTCTTGTGTCACCCCCTACCGCTGACTGCAACCCTGAGCATGCTATAGAACTGTAATAGATTACTGGGACCTGGTATTGACGCTCCAGTTACAAGGAAAACATTCGATGTGAAAGTGAGGAGGAGGATGGACCAGAAGAGGACTTTGTTTACATTGGTTTGTCCAGGGCGCTCGAGGCCACATACCAGAAAGACTGTTGTTTAGTAGGGTGTTATTGTTGTGTGTATTATATGTTCTTACCCTAGTGTCATGTTTTTCATGCTGTGTTTATCAAGTAATTGAATGTGGTGCAATTTTATTTTATTTTTGCTAGTGTATATTGTTAGTTATATTATGCGGGTTATGGGTAAAAAAAATAAAGCATTCATAAATATACATAAACTTGTGTTGAATTTTGTTGGCTGGTGGATTTTTTTCTGGGCCGGTGGATTTTGGGAACTACCAGCCAGGTTGGCTGGTGGCAATTTTCTTAGTTTCATGCCCTGCAAGTGTGATTGGTTTCAGGGAACATGGACGGATTGCTGAAAAGCTGAAACCCGTTTCTATGTCAGTGAATTTTTCCATCAAGATGAGCAATTTTCGCAAAAGAAAAAAAATCAAATCATTAATATGGTGAAAAAGAGATGGGGCCTTGAAAAGTTCTGCGGAATCTTGGTGTATCAAAATCGTCAAGGGTGTGAAAAGATCAGGGCGCACGTCGTTGGTTTTAGCGCGAAAGGTGTTTCTCGACTAGCCACGTGCACGCGCGTCAAAGCTATGTGCAGCTTTTGAGTTCATCTTGACATGACGCATTATGTAATGGGTATCGTTTTTGTTTGGATGGTTAGAATCTGTTCAGGACGGGTAACATCTCCTGGCCACCCGTCCTGATGAAGGGTGGCCATTTAAGTTAATTTCCAGCCCTGCACATATGATAAAAAAACCCTCAAAATACATGAAACCACAGTCTGCCTGCGTGTAGTTTGTCATAATGTCTGTCCTAAACCGCACGGAAATTTGGAAGTTCAGTTGGCTTGACCAATGACATGACTCCATTACTTCAACATAAACTAGTCTGATGTGCTTTTTTTATATTTGTTGTTGAAGACGGCGTGTTAGAAAAGCTCACAACATGTCAACAGAAGTCAATTAGAGTGAACCCTTGAAAAGATATGAAACAGCGTAACTGAAGATATATGTTGGTCACCCACAGATTTGCAGGGTAACACTAAAAGTGCCGAACGTTTGTGCGCAATTCACTGTCAGCACAACCCAATATTGTGGTGTCCTGCGATACGAAAGTCGGAAAGACGTGGTCGAGAAATAGGGCGGTGGGGTCACACTTACCGACGCTACGGAAACCCATCACTGCAATCTTTCTGGATCTTGGAGGCATATTTGTAACAGTACAATTGTTACGCTTGTTTCATCTGCATGAGTATTATCACTGCATCAAGTCATTTATCACATATAAAGCCAACAAACTCTGTTTACGCGAACTGTGGACACGAACTTCACACACCGGAAATCATTAATTAAGCACTACTGCGCTTGCGCGGATAAATATCCTCTTCATCATCTGCGTGTGAGTTAACTTGCTCTACCTTGTTCTGTTGATAGAGAACACGTCATGACGTCACAGGAGGAAGTCTGCCAAGCGCAAATGTATTCACGGATAGACGAAGGGTGTGGTTAGTTTTATTGCATATATTATATTCAAGGAAGGTCACCATAAAATAACAAGAGTCGTAAACTTATACGTCTGAATGATAAGATACAAAGAAAACAAAAACATGTTTACTAAATTTGTGTGAAAAGCCAAGCACACATGGTATATTCTAAGAAATATCTTGAGTTTTTTAAGGAGTTCTGACCCTCAAAATGAACAAAATCATAAACACATTAGGTTATCACGTAATACAGATTTTACTATAGTCGCCCTCTAAAACACAGACTATCTTTTCTATTAACAAGCCCCTGTACATTAAAATGGTAGTGGGTGTTCTAGTGGGTATGGTACATTTTAAAGAATAGGATGATGTTATTGAAGATTCTTTCATTGGCCTAAAATGCTATCTGGCTGAATTTTTACCTTTACTTAGCACTATCAGACATATCAGCAACATTGATTCAGCCTCGTGAAGTGAACTTCTTGACACCAATAAAATAAGTCATTCCCTTACTGCTTACTCCCACCCCTACGATCAAATCAATGCTATCAGACACGCAATATTGAAGTTTATAAAAACATTCAATAAAGAAGCACTGATATACACAACATGAAATGGGATAACTTGTAGAGGCCTAACATTTACTTTGGTATCAAAACCTAGACAAGGGGGGAGGGCAGCTGGAAGTAGTCATACTCTAACAACTTAAAATATTTAAAAAATAAGAGGAAGCAACAAAGTTTTATATTAAAATTCAACAAAGACACATTTATTACTATTAATGAATAAATGCAATACTCTGACACCAAAAACAATCTGACAGATGATTTGGTAAATGAAAGAGGTGGTTTGATATCAAATGACACAATAATGGATGGATGAATACAAACACAACATTATTTTCTAACAAACTGGGTATTCATCAAGCATAAACAAAAAATCACTAGATATATCTCGTGCACAGGTAAGCCCCCTACTTAAATTTCAGGCTTAATCTTGTAAGCATAATTTTTGAAAGGGTACATCAATTCATTAGAAATGTTATCCTAGTGCATGTTAAGAGAAAAAACATCATTTTCTAGTTACACATACCATGATGATATAATAGTATGACCCTCAACCCCAAAACAGAATCAATACAGAATATTGTTTCAAAGTTGGTTAGCAGAGCTTACTTTAATCTTATCACACTTAATCATTCAATTATAGTCATCTCCTCAAACAATCAATAAGTGATACATTGTTCCCGTTTCATATACTAATCTAGAGCTTCCTGAACCAAAAGAATTATTTTACAGCCAGCTTCTGCACCAGAATATCTTTCATCTCTTTAGTGAGTCTCTCAAGCTCTGACACCTTAACTCTCAACTCCTCATTTCTCTTCTCCAATTCGATAGCCTTCAGCTCCATCTCACTGTGTTTCTGTTTACGCGTCTCCCGAGAGCGCCTGGAAGCAATGTTATTCTTCATCCTCCGTTCAAGGTATTTCTCATCCTTCTCTGCAGCTGCTAGCATGTTTTCCGATTCATCAATGGATGTCTTACGACGTTTCCTTTTAATGGTGTAATCAGCGTGATCCACATTTACCGCTGATCCTGGGTCCACTTCATTTGCCTTCCTCTTTGGGGCTACTAGGACCTCTTCAACATTACAACTAGAAGCAGTTCCTTCTAAGTTCATCTCTGTTTCCTACAAAATGACCCAGTACTGTGTTAAACTTCCATACGATATGATCATCACAACCAACGGGTAATTAGCAATCTACAAAAAAGTCCCTTTTCTATTGATACAGATATTAGGAAAGATCCCCCAAATTACCTGCAATA
Source organism: Urechis unicinctus (assembly GCA_034190875.2). Classification (NCBI taxonomy): domain Eukaryota; kingdom Metazoa; phylum Annelida; class Polychaeta; order Xenopneusta; family Urechidae; genus Urechis; species Urechis unicinctus. The sequence continues at coordinate 55,438,429 of CM067357.1, forward strand.
ATGACGAGAGGTCTGTGAACACTTCACAGTAGTCGTTAGGATCTGCTATGGATAGACTAGAGTCAAATGGAAACAGATCACCATCATCACTGGACATGCTCATAAATTGCCCATGGGTTGCCATGGTTACATCTTCAGCATCCTTATGAAAGGAGGCAGTGATGTCTGAGTCAATCGTCAGGAATGGGTTGTCCACCGACGCAAGCAGTTCATCTGAGCCCACGCCGATGGCACCTGAAATTCAAGAGGAAAGTGACGTTAGAGAGCTCTGTGGATTTAGGTATCGGTTTAGATAACATGCATCCTGGCCGGAGAATGTTTTTTAATGTTTAGTGGAAATACACATATCCCATGATGGAAACAAAAGGAATGCTGCTTATAGCAATCATTCAGAACGGACAACTCCTGTCCCACACAGGTCAAAACAAGTCCAGGATTAGCTGAAGTAATCAAAACTCAAGGACATCATGCCACAATATGCTTTAAGCATGCAAGGTACAATGCAAGTCCAGCTAGATTATGTTGAGTTGCTATTTCAGTCTATCATCTCAGTGAATTATGTTTGATCAGCAGTATTCCATGGTCTGGTATGTGACTCATACTTAAGAGTAGACTGCAGCCTCGAATGGATTGTTGACATACCTAGCCAAGGTGATGCAATATCCAACCAATACCAGATCAGTAAAGTGTGGTCCTTTGGCAAATATGCCTCTGGCACAGAGCCAATATAAGCAATAAATGGTTCACCAGTTGTGTGTAATCAATAAGACCCATTACTGGAACTAAATATATAGGTAAACAGATAATACCTCAACCCAACCTGACCATTTATGATCAAATTCAAGACCACTGACCAACATACTGACAAAAACTAGATAAGATGGTAAAAAATGTTGATTTTAATGGGAGTTGATTTAGACAGGATAGTTACCTGTGTCAAATAGGCCACTTGGTATCTGTGGCATTCGCAGAGTATGGCTGGAGGCCTAAGGTGGAGGCAGCTGTGTCTACCGGTTTAATGTCAATCCCTAGCAGGTGGACCAATTCATCAAGGGTGTCAGGGAGAGGTAATGTGTCCAAGCTGATTTCCATGTTTATGCTTTGTGCTGCTACTGTTGTGGGGCTTATACTGAGTGGATCTATTGTGATGCCACTGTGGATGCAGTTGGTGTTGGATCCAGCGAACCGCTGCAAGCTTGGGTTCCTTTTGCCTCTCCTGTTGGGAGCTGGAAGCTCTCCTCCCCGATGGTAACTTCCTGTTAAGGAGTGAGCAGTAATATTAGAATCAATCATGCTTCTCCTTCAAAAAAAGTATGCACCATGTATATTCATAGAATTGGTCGATGGCAAAATCAAAAGATTACTAGTCATTACCCCCGGACATAACCTATAGTAAAACTATATAATCAAGATCCTAAATATTAACTCTGAAATAGGAAAACTTTGAGCTCCGAACACCAGCCACGCAAACAACGCAAGCAACCCTCTCTTTCCCAAGCAACATCTTATCTCCTCATCCCCCCCCCCCTCACCCCGCGCACCTCACACTTGCCGCGCACGATAATATAATGTAAGACGTCTTACACTAGCCCAAAAGACCAACGTCAGGTTCTATTTATCAAGAGGGAGTGCATGCATCACTCCCGTACTTAGTTCGAAAGAGCTATCTCGCACGGCTAACCTCACACTGACGTAACACACACAAACACGTCACAGTTGGAGCATTCCATACGGACAGTATCACAACGATCAAGCCCTGAAGTAAGGTAATGATGTCATCTTGTCGGACCAAATTTACATCAGTCAACCAAATTTACATCAGTCAGCAACTTACCTATGTGCCTATATATTTCTCCTCTGGTCGTTCTTTCTACGCAACTGAGTTGTTTCACAACAAGGGCCAATCCTTTATAATAGGCATGTTGCAATACCGGCAGGAGATGCTATTTTTAGAAGTTCACGATGACGCACGTAGTAGCCAATAGCAAGGCGTTTCCGTTCTGTTATTCATGGCAACGGGGAATCACCGGCCAAATCGCTGCAAGTATGGACTCGTTACTGACTTGTCCTTCGTCTCCTACACGTGATCAACGTAATTTTTACACAAGTGTACAAACACACACACACACCCCCCCACTCGCATTCACGCACGCACATACAAATATTTGTATATATATATATATATATATATATATATATATATATATATAGATAATATATATATATATATATATATATATATATATATATATATATAAACATGTATGTATATATACATATATGTATATATACATATATATATATATATATATACATACATATATATATATATATATAAATATATATGTACATATATATATACAGATATATATATATTTTATATATATATATATATCTATCTATATATATATATATATATATATATATACATATATACATATATATATCTCCTATATATATGTATATATATATATATATATATATATATATGTGTGTGTGTGTGTGTGTGTGTGTGTGTGTGTGTGTGTGTGTATGTTATAACGAAGGTTTTCTCACGAGTCATTTGCTTGCAAGCCGCTAATCTGGTTACGTATCACTCATCGGGAAGTCACGGTATTATCCCATCACCCCGGAATCATCACAGGCAGCTGAGGCCGAATGAGGGATTGAGCGAATTTTTCTCATATTTACAGGTCCCAGACAAATACCTTACATAACATAAGTTCACGCTAATTATTAATATTACGAGACAGGGTCGTGCGCTTGATTATCCCGTGCCATCGCGATAGGTTTGTTATCGCATGGTCACTATCGCTTACCACTAAAATCGCCGTGTTGGAATTTTTACTGCATGGTCAGATTCGTGTCATCGGCGTATCTCCTTATTGATCATAATGGTTTGTTTACGAGCGATAATCAGTGACTTCCCCATATAGCCTCATCCCGGCATTGTTTTCTGAACATGGCGTTTGAAACAGATTGGAGACGAAAATGGAAGCCCAATTTAAGCACATCACCATGGAGGCCGATAGAGACAGACAACGAAATGTTTCACATCAAATCAGTCTTTCAAGGAAATACTTGTGAGATAATGTTGACAGATTTCGTCGTTGTTTGGCACGAACTTTTGGACGCGGACGGTATCATCAAAAGGACGAAGGTGAGTAGACCTACACTACAGTAGGCCTCTGTGTCTGCAGTAGTAGTTAGGTCTGTTAACCGGGCTAGAAGGTGAGTTGTGCACGATATTATATATTATCAGATTGTTGGTATAAATATCCCTCTAACAATTTTCATGAAGTGGTCTATTAGTCTACTTGACCGATGAACAAGTGAAGTGGCTGGGTGGTGGGGTCATGTAAACAGGTAAATGAAAATGATTCAACTCATGAACACACGTATTTCATGGACTTGGTAGTATAAATGAAACTGGATATAGATAACATTTCCTATGCAGAGTTAATTCTGATACCAATGGCAATGCAAACACAACACCACTCTTGTTATATAACCTGATAACTAGCCCTTCAGGATGTCTGAATAGATATAAAGTATATCATCGTCCGATCGGGGCTAGTATATATCCTGAAAACAATATCTCCTTCCAATTAGGACTACTCTTGCGAAATCACAAAACATTATCCAGTCTGCTGTGACGTTTATGCAGATGTGTTTGGGTTCTTCTATTAGACATCTGTTAGATGCACCCAGGACAAAAAGGCATACAGGATATTGAATATTCATACATGCTTAGAACAAACAAGGGCACTTAGCCCAGGCTTTCTGTTGGCCAATAACTGGTCTGATGGAATCCAACTCTGGCAGTTAGAGTGCCACCTAGTGTTGGCCAGAGTGCCTCTTACCCACTACAACCTTGAAGCAGATAGTTTCATTAGCTAATTTCAGAACTCAAATGTGTATCCTGGGGTGGGGGGGGGGGGGGTCACTGAAGTGTATGGAGGTTGTATACATGTGCTGGGTGACGGGGTATTTTTTTTCAGCCTCACGGCTTGTACGACCTCAGACTTGTATGACGGGGTATATTTTCCAACTGCATTCTGTGCGACAGGTTTTTTTAGGGCTTCGTGTTGTACAGCAGGGAATGTATTTTTCTTCCCATTTGTACAAAGGGTTGAATAATATATTTTGTTTCAGTATGTCAAGATTTCAATTAATGCAATTAATGGGTCCCTATGTGATGCGCCGAGAATCTATGGCATTCTTGCCACAGGCGCCAACATATGTGATTGATGAAGATTAAGCATCCAAGCTGCATATCCATTTTCACATCGACGGGTCATTCATTTACATAATAAATCAATCATTCATTTCAGAAACTGAATCCAAGTGTTGAGGCTCCACTCAGTAAGATAACTGATCATCTCAGCTCATTCATACAGGATGGGAAGAAAGGGGCTGACTTCTCGTCTGTTTTCAAGGCAGGCAGTGATGGTGAAGACAGTAAGATCATCCTCACCATGAACACCAAGTTAGCAGGCCTTCCATTCACCTGGAAGTTCTATGGTAGTCCACTGAACAAGGAAGAGGTAATCAAGTGTGGAATTCCTTACTTATTCCACATGTTTTATGTCTTTTGAATTTTTCGAGTAGTTTCCCAGCTGACTCCACTGCGTGGACTGTTTTGGCCATCTCCCTTCCGTCAGCCTAACACTGTGAATCCATAGATCTCATGCGTTCATTTGAGCTTCAATGGAACCAGCCAACTAAATGAGAGGAACTTGACACTGTCTGCTGAATGCCTAGTATGGTCTTGAAATGGAAACTGACCCTGTATGATGGCCACTGACGAGCAGCAGTGTAGTCCGGGCAGGCTTAAAGACGCCTTTATTTAGCTGAATTCCCGGTCCCTGCAGAGCTTCTCCAAATATAGAATAGCTTAATCAAACAGTTGCTTTCCATCCCTGGATATGCATGCTAGAGCTAATGACTTGTGTCAGCATGACTGATGGTAGTGTGGTGTAAGTTGAGTTTGTATCCCAGCAATGATGTGGTGCACAGTGACTGTTAGATGATCAATGACATGGTGCATAATGACTGTTAGATGATCAATGACGTGGTGCACGATACCGGTAGATGATCAATGACATGGTGCATAATGACTGTTAGATGATCAATGACGTGGTGCACAATGTCTGTAAGATGATCGGGATGTGTTTGTGTGCTGACAGTTCCACCATCACCTCACACAGCCTCTTGTTAGCATGGTGTCGGAACTCGCTCGACGGCAACAACAGCTGTTTGCTCTCATGAAACAAAAGGACAAAGAGATAGAGGATTTGTGTGCACAAAATGTCAGAGTTTCCAGAAGTGAGTTTTTCCAGTGGTGTGGGCTTATGCCATGGGTGTTATGTTATCAGAACCAATACATGTGATGTAGTACTTATTATAGCTGGATTATTGAGATAACCTACAATATTTTATCCCTGTATTTCTCATTTGTTGATCTCATATACTATCAGTGATAGATCTGGGCTTTGGGGAACAGTTATCAATCACAGGTGTGTATTTTGTTACAGAGCATCTGGAGACAGGTAAATTTGATGAGACAGTCTTCATCAACAACATGACCGCATCTCAGGTGAGATTAAATGGTCCAGATGCCAGGTCACACTGACAGGTCAAGTTATTCATCACCTCATCCAATTATGACATACAAAGTCTCCAAATGTAATTTTTGTAATCTCAGATCATTTCTAATAGAGTGAATGCAATAGAATCTTATAGCTTTTGATATGATTACGTCGTCTTATTCTCGCGATGCTGACACAGGAGTTTAGCAGTGCAGTAGAGACAGGCAGTTGTTCTGTATTCACGAGCAGTGGTGACCTTCAGAGAGAGGTCATCATGAAGAGGGCCTATCTCAGCCGAGGTCCAGATGAAGCTGATGATGATGAAGGTATCATTATCCTTTCCATGATACAAAACCCGTTGGGAGAGTCAGATATACAATACTTCTTTTAGGTTACATGTGTATAGTTATATGCACCATGTGTTTGCATTATACAAGACTGATCAAATCTGTTGGTATGTATATTTTGATTAATCTCAATCAACTACCCCACCAAGATTATCTGATAAAAACTGTTCTGCTTCTGTTTTGTCTTCCAAGTAGGACTACTGAGGTAATGTTCTTGTCTTGTCAATCATCTTACAAGGTTGTTATGGTTTTTTTTTCAGTGATGGAAGATGGAGAGGCTGGGATGTCAGGTGCAGCTTCAGCAACATCGTGGAGTAATAGGATTCCCACTTCCCTCATCTCATCATCCTCTCCAACCAAATCACCAACTAAATCCCCAAATAAACCTGATGTGTCTCCAACTAAGGTGGGAATGTACTATCCTCGACAACATTAACTAAAGTTTGTTAACATAATTTACCTAACATTGCCTTGTCAGCTTGTTATATCAGGCAACCTCCCTATCTCACAATCAATATTTCATTGGCTGCTTGTAAAGTCCAAATCTTAGCCAAATATGCGTATGCTTATATAAATATCCTCAAAAATCAAATTAGTTTCTAATGTCATCTTTTGTCTGACATTTGATCATTATGACCCACACCCATCCCTTGCTCTGATAGTAATGTCCTGACTGTGTAATAGGATACAGAGTTGCTGAGGCGGGAGGCGTTGGCAAAGCGACTAGCTGAAGATGAGGAGAAGAAAAGTAACAAAGCTAAAAAGAAAAAGAAAATCAAGTTTTAGACAAGTGGAGATAGCACGTGACTAAGTCACTGCTGATTGATCATACATAGCACAGCCACTCAATTACAGAGCTTACCAGAGTCAACATTTTCTCACATAACCTGCAGTTGCCAGGTGCCCACCATCTTAATGACTCACATCAAGTATAGTGACTGATCTTGCTCTCACAGACACCAATATCACTAACCTTTTGGACAATTTCTGAGATTATATTTAAATCTGGAAGTTATATTGATGGGGTGTTAAGTGATTTGCATACTATACAAATTCATTGTATTTGCAGATTATTATTTTTCTCAAAGTATAGGAATATTTTAGCATTAAGAGTGACTGCCTTTCGATACCTTCAGATGCAATGTCAGTCCTGGCACAGCTCTCAGAGTTAGTATAGTGAGAGTATACTGTTTCAGGAAGCAGCAGCTCTGTTCTTGCTTTACTTTCAACTGGAACACAAACGTGTTTGTTATTCAAAATGCATGTTTGTCACTTTTGTTAGGTTAGGCTCTGAAGTCATGGAGGTATTGTCCGGTGGCTCTATGTTTGTACAGAGACTCATATATATTCTTTTACATGGTAATGTGTGTTGCCATTGTAGTATTGACGCAGCCATTGTGTGAAAAGTACAATCTGTGTTGAACTTTTGATACAATAAAGGTGATATTCTAATGATAATGGCATATGTGTAAATATATATATATATATATATATATATATATATATATATATATATATATATATATATATATATATATTGTTTGGGGCTGGTGTTCATCACAAGGACTAACAGCATGTATAAATCTGATATAATCGTTGCTTGAAATTCAACACATTTAAAGTTATTTTCGTTTACCGTTATGATCACCTGCAAGTAACGTCATGACGCCCATCATTTTTTCCTCAGTGGATACGTTATGCATATGATGCAAACTTCAAGGCATTGACCGAGATGCACTTAAAACATTGCCGTCAAGAGGAGAGCAAACCTGACACCTGCACGGACAATCCGTTTTATTCACACGACGCCTTTACCACTAATGATGAGGAAGGAGTTCATTTGCCTACTTCTCCCCTGAATCCTAATAGAATTCATGGTGGGGAAATTCCAAACATTTCACATTTATCTGACACCAAATCTGACGCAGGTTCAAAGTTTCAGACGGGCTAAGGTTCAAACTTCAGTCCCCTATTCAGCGACTCGATTTCACATTTCTCAACCGTGAGTTGACTCAACAACACTCCGGGATTATGCACTGATCGTCTAGGTTTGGTCAATCTCTGCTGCCAGTCATACACTTCGTTGCTCCGTCATTTCGCGTGTAGGTATCATCATTCTCGGCTTAGAGAGTCAGAGCTAATGAATTAACTCTTGCAATACACCTTTCAATGGGCCGCGATTATTTGCAGTAGCGGCCTATACTATGCGTAGCTAAATCAACACATTCTTTCTCCTTCTGTTTTAGCCACTTGCACCCAAGTTAATTCGTTCAGCGAACGCACACGGTACCCGCCGGTATTACACCACTGACTAGCTACAAGCTACGTCATTATTTACTTCATATTATATATATATATACATACTATATTATACTGTTGCATGCGAGCTTCATGGTAGGGTCATAATGCAGCCCAAGAGCCCGTGGATTTTTCAGCTCTCAATCACCCGGGAGTCTCGTAAGACAATTCGAGAGCCTGCGGTTTAAACCAGATGAAACATACATGCCTTGACCTATTTGTTTATGTCAATTATTACTCAACCGGGACTTGAACCGGGACAATTCGGAAGCGGTTCGGGGCCCGGAAGCTTGGCATTGGGAACCGAGCGTCTGTGGAGCGTGCGATCGCGAAGTGAGCGCGAATCTGGTGAAGGAAGCTACTGAAGATTGGTGCAACTCGCTGACTTTAACATAAATGGCTATAACTCGAAGAAAAATATTCCTTGTTGAAGTTATATTCCTGAGCTTTGTCGGATTATCGCTCTTGTTTGGACATCGGTAACGTCGGTTTTTCCAAAGGGGCTGGGGGGCAAGGCTATCCGTTGGTTCCCGATTTCACACTACCTGGCACTTGGAATCCTTTTAAATAATAACATTCGGACCAAGAAATGGGTGTAACCACGAGATCTTCTACTAGCAGACTTTGTTTCAATGAGTGCCTGTAGGTAGTCATCTTTTCTCGTTTGTTATATGATCAGATGGTTTAGGAGAGGGCCAGCGTCCAGCCAATAATCGACACCTTATGGGAATGATGGCCCAATATGATTCATTACAAATCATATAACATTGGCCTAAAGTTCAAGTAAGGTTTACAATCCGTCGAAGGAGTGCGATAAGGTCGGTGAATTAACCACCAAATAACCACGTGTCATGACATTTTCGATCTGGGTGATGGTTGCATTTCTGATACTGGGAGTGCAGTCAAATGGTGATCGCTTCGCTTAAAATACACTGCAATCGTTTAGTTGGCGCTACCGTAATGTAATGAAATTACATGGGAATATTGGGTTGACATCATTCGATGTACATGGTCAAAAGAAGCCGAACGGCGTTAAATTGTGAATCAACAACAACAGGGTTGACATCACCGCGATTGATGAGAGCGGGAAAACTGTCGTTCCGCAGAGCCTTTCTGCCGCCAAAACACATCGGACGCAGAATTAAAAATGGCGAAAATAACAACTACAATATGAAATGAATATCAGCTTGATAAATTGCGCGGGTAGACATATCGACAACAGTTTGCCTCTCAAAGCGTCCGCGTCGTTTACTATTCTCGATCTTTAATGTCCGCGCTGTAGATCGTGATATTAGATTGGCAGCAGCCTTTTAGAGCGAGGGAACTGGCCGGGGGTAGACTTGCCAGGGACATGTGAAGATCTCGAGCACAGAGTTTACAGCTTCGCTGAGATGTGTGGAGATTTTGAAAATACAGGAAATACAACGCCGTCATCATACTACCGTCATCAGACGATACTATGAAATCAACAAAACCACGTGGGATTGTTGACCCTGATTGGTCGATGCGTCCACAGTTCCGAATTAATCAGAGATTTCCGCATGTTTTTAAGGTACGCTATGACAAAGCAACGCACGGCGCCTAACGGCATCCTGAGTGAGCGCTCTTAGCGAAGCTATACACTCTTTGGTGCAGTAAATCACCTTCCTCATAAATCCATGTTATGCACGTTTAGATGTGTAAGTATCGTTGTAGTTTTGCGACCTTGAAATGATAAATGTCGCGGGAAGTCTTCTCTTCTGACAGACTGTACCTTCAACATCAGACGCACGTTCAGCTCTGAATCACGTGCATCTGCATATTCGCCCCCCTTGACCCCTTGACCCCCACCTCCACCAGTCACAGGTTCTCTTCTTTGGATCAAACGTGGCATTTTTGTCTTAACAATTGTCACTTTGATTTGATCATAGCTACAGGAGGATCTTCATGGTAGAAAGTTTAAAATATCAACATTAAGTGCGTGCTGGAGAAATGGCGTCTTCACCGGAAGTGTGGCCCGTTGTCCCGAAGCAGGCCGTGGAGGACTTCATGGCTAGATGTATGGAAGCCGCGGGCACGTCTCCACGTCATTCCCGGATACTAGCCCAAAGCGTCACCACATCAGACTACCGCGGTCACTATAGCCACGGCCTTAATAGATTGGGTATGACAAACTCTATTAAAATTGTAACTGGAATATTGGTTCTTTTTATTTACTTATCTTTACTGGACATTACTGTAGAAGAGGGGGGTTTTATTATAGTTGGGTTTGCATTGAATAGGTGATAAGTGTATGATGAAGAGTGAAATTTTGTTCGCTGTTGCACTTTTTTTTTTTACAACACCCACCATTCATCAGAGCGTCTCAAAAGCAAGACTCGTTAGCTGACAATTCGTCGTTGTTTCCACAGAGAAATATGCAACGGACGTACAATCCGGCACTGTGGAGAAAGATGGTGAACCGGAAGTGCTCAAAGAAACAGCTGCTACTGCCTGGGTGACCGGAAATAACGTCCAAGGTCACGTGGTCGGCACGTTCTGCATGGAACTAGCCATAGCCAAGGCCAAAGATATTGGAATTGGCTGGGTCGTAGCTAAAGGTTATATTATAATGATTACTTAATACTTCTTACTTTCAAGTGTAAAATCACTCAGCAGATGCAATCATTCACCGCCACTTGGTGCCCGATGTCAATCTTCGAAGAGCACACGAGCCAATGCAATCAACGAGCGTATATATATATATATATATATATATATATATATATATATATATATATATATATATATAGATATATATATATATATATATATATATATATATATATATATATACGCTCGTTGATATATATATATATATATATATATATATATATATCTCTCTATATATATATATAGTCTATCTCTCTCTCTATATCTCTATATATCTCTATATATATATATATATATATCTATATATATATATATATATATATATACGCTCATTGATTGAATTGGCTCGTGTGCCTGTGTATAGCACTTCGAAGATTGACATATATGTATGAACAATATATATATATATATATATATATATATATATATATATATATATATATATATATATATATATATATATATATATATATTTATATATATATATATTTATATATATATATTGTTCATACAGCTTTCGGTCGCTAAGGGGAGTTCTGTATATAGACTTTAGCGCATGTGGAGCTTAATGGATGGACTGCTCTCGTAACCCTGATTTCGGGAACCTGTCATGCATGATGATGATGATGAAAACACGCCAATTTGTTTATAATTTGTGCTCCTTTAGTTTTTCTTATTTTCAGTGGAAGCTATGTGTTAGCTTCTCAGCAGTCTATATGACCAAGTATTGTCAGGACCAGTGATAGTTTTGACAGATAACAAGACACCGGCCGCTACACATGTTATGTGCTTTTTCATACAATGTTGCAGACTCGAACCATTTCGGGATAGCCGGCTACTATGGTATGATGGCGAGTAAAGCCGGTTTAATTGTGAGTACTCTCGTTGACGTATAACCAGCTGATTGACTTCGCGTCAACTAGCTGATTGACTTCATGCCAACCAGCTGATTGACTTCATGCCAATCAGCTGAATGATTTCACGCCAACCAGCTGATTGACTTCACGTCAACCAGCTGATTGACTTTGCGTCAACCAGCTGATTGACTTCATGCCTACCAGCTGATTGACTTCACGCAAATCAGCTGATTGACTTCGCGTCAACCAGCTGATTGACTTCATGCCAACCAGCCGATTGACTTCATGCCAATCAGCTGATTGACTTCACGCCAACCAGCTGATTGACTTCACGCCAACCAGCTAATTGACTTCATGCCAACCAGCTGATTGACTTTACGCCAACCAGCTGGTTGACTTCGCTGTAAGACGGCAGATTGGTAGACTCATTACAAAAGAGAAGTCGTTAACTTGTTACATCCTGGACCATGACGAAGATCCCAAGGATGTCATTAAGGGATGTCACCCTCTCTTGTCGTACACCATTGTTGATCGTACCGTTTGTTCTCATCACTGTTTGTAGCCATGATGACGTCATTGCTGGGCCCTTATGACCAGGTGTGCTTATGATTGTCTTGTCCAGGGTATGGCCTACACAACGACATCACCGTTTGTTGTGCCCACTCGGTCCAAAACGGTAAGTCAAAAGGTTTCAAGGTGACTGACCAAGGTCATTGAACGCGTCCTGTAAATAACTGATTGTGATACACGCCATCATAACTATATCATATCATTTGATCTTATCGGTTAGAACGCCCCTTCTGAAATAATCCCTCCTTCCGGATAAGGGATTCTAAACTTGTAGTTTATTAGACATATTTTTCCATTAAGTCCGTCTCGTAAGAACTATCCTTATAACGGGCAATTATTTATTTGAGTTAATTGCAGCAATGTTTGGCGTTGCTAGGTAATCTCCCTCACCCGGAGAACTTACCAACATCACAGTCGCATCAAGTGACTGAGTGTAGTCGTCGAAAGACTGGCATAGTACTTGACAGTCGCTGTGCTTCATCTCAACAACATCATGGCAATAACCAATGTATATCCTGCATGCTCTGTCTCATTCTAGCGAACTTTAGGCACCAATCCTATCTGCGTGGCGGCCCCTGCACGAGAAGAAGGGAACGACTTCGTCCTAGACATGGCTACATGTACGGTGGCCCAGGGTAAGGTAGGTACGACCGCCCCGTGTTACTCTTACAGGACTCATCTGACACACAGAGAAGGATACTCAAACCAGTCGTCCGTGGGTTGATAGTCCCAGATTACTTGTCAGTGTATTGATCTCGGGAAGGTAGACATAAAGTGTTAGGCGGAGTTTCAATCGATGAATGTTAGCCTAAAACAGTTCAGGACTTAAAATACAGACCCTACAACAGTCAAGGACTTAAAATACAGAGCCTAAAATAGCCAAGGACTTGAAATTCAGAGCTGGTCGTAGCCGAACTTCAGTACATGCAGGACGTGATGAACCATGGATGTTAAGCACTTGAGTGACAGATGGTGTTTTTATGTCCTCTTGACATTGGGTCCTCCCCGCTACATATCACATTCATTCTTCCTATCTGAGCAGTAATATTAACCATCGATGTGTAAGCATTTTGCCTCGCCCACGTTGACAATCGTGTCACGTGTCTGTACCACAATAGTGTCACGTGTCTGTACCACAATCGTGTCACGTGTCTGTACCACAATCGTGTCCCGTGTCTGTCCCACAATCGTGTCACGTGTCTGTACCACAATCGTGTCCCGTGTCTGTCCCACAATCGTGTCACGTGTCTGTACCACAATCGTGTCCCGTGTCTGTACCACAATCGTGTCCCGTGTCTTTCCCACAATCGTGTCACGTGTCTGTACCACAATCGTGTCACGTGTCTGTACCACAATCGTGTCACGTGTCTGTACCACAATCGTGTCACGTGTCTGTACCACAATAGTGTCACGTGTCTGTTCAACAATCGTGTCACGTGTCTGTACCACAATCGTGTCCCGTGTCTGTCCCACAATCGTGTCCCGTGTCTTTCCCACAATCGTGTCACGTGTCTGTCCCACAATCGTGTCACGTGTCTGTACCACAATCGTGTTACGTGTCTGTACCAGTTGGAAATAGCGGCGAGGAAGGAGGAGTCGATTCCAGGCAGTTGGGCTTGTGATGCGGAGGGCAAGGTCAGTCCTTATTTTCATACTTATCATAATTTCTCATAATAAATATCATTCCTTTACCTTTCATATTTCAATTGTCTGCTATTCATTGAATGATTTAATTCGGTACAATTGGTATGGTTTTGAGTACAGATGACATCAGACCCCAAGGTCGCCCTCGAGTCGGGTGGTTTATTACCGCTAGGAGGATCTGAAATCTCAGGTATCTAAAGGGTATTACACACGAATAACGCACGCGCGTGGATTGTTGCCTTTACGTATGTTTATGAAGCAAACAATACATCCATAAAACGAATAGTTTAATTTCAACCAGGACGACGATTGTAGCGTCTATGGGCCGTCTTTCTCAGTGACAAGTTTGAAACTAATTATAGATTCTTTATACTGTGCAGGGGGGTACAAAGGCTACGGGTTGGCTATGATGGTGGAGATGTTCTGCAGTATCCTGGGAGGTGCGCCCTATGGTCTGAATATACCTGTCTGGTCCCAGAAGACGGAACCCTTTAGATACGTGTGTTTTCCTCTTCCTGATTCGAGTGATATTCTTATGAATATATTACCTCTCCACTGTTCTTTCTATAGCGACCCAACTTCATTATAATTGGCCAACAAAAACATGGCTAGCCAGCATCTTAATATTAAACTAAGTTTTGCTAAGTCATTATGTTTCCATTCAAGCGCCATATTAATGAAAGTCAATCTGCTAATTTACCAACAATCATCATATTTATGACAAAAATGACACGAAGCGTCTAAGAAAAGACTGTAACGGATAGATTGATAATTTGACCCTTGACCTTTAACGGGAAGCCATTGATTTTTGTTGTCTCTCTTCAGGGACAATGCTTTGTGGCTATTGACCCAGATAAGTTTGCGCCCGGATTTGAGGAGCGTATGCAGGGATTCACAGACATGTGTCATGGTCTGGAACCTGTAAGTACTGCACTCGTTGTACCTACAGTAACTGATGCTGCCTTATCGTGACCAATAGAAACTATTTCGTAGACGACGTAATCGTGACCAATGCAGCTGAAACTCACATAATCAAAGCTCTCTAACTGAAAAATAAAGGAATTTGTTAATGAAGTGCAGGAGGTTATTGCAAGCTCGAGTGTAGTCCAGCGTTTGTTGTATGTCATCTTCTGACGAGGTTCTATTTGTCACCAGGCGGATGGTGAGAAGGAAGTGCTGACACCTGGTGACCCTGAACGGAGACACATGCTGTTGTGTGACCGCCGCGGAGGTATACCGTACCATCCGAACCAGATCCAATTCGCTGTGAGTATAGGCAGTAAATGGGTTGATCCTAGGTGTGGGTGTAGTAATTACGAGTTTTAGGGTTGCTATGGATTTATCTGCTGTAGAGGTTTCATATCTATTTGAAGACTGTCATTGAAGACCCAACGTCATGTTAAGTAAACGTAATTGGCGAATGATGTCTTTTGGGAAGGATCGGATTAGCGAGGGGATGGGGGTGGTGCGCACTGCCTCGGAATGAATGTTATTATGGAATTACATCTTATTTTATTCTTGCTTTGCTTATTTTCTTTTGTCCTTGCTACAGGACGAACTGGCAACGAAGCTTGGTGTGGAACCAATGCGCCCGTTGTAACAATCGGTGTACAGTACGGTAGTGTTATCATAACGCCCTCAAACGCCATCTGGGAGCGTGGTTTTATTGTCGATAACTCCGACCATCTATTCAATCCAATGTATCAATTAACTCAGTGATTATGGACTATTGGATTTCAAACCTATTCTTGTTGAAATTTTAACCGTCGGTTTTAATAAAAATTGCTTCGTCAGTGAGTTTCTGCAACGATAACGTCACGAAAATTGAACATCAGGCTATTTTCACGTTAGTCATGAATGCTTTGAAGTTCTAGTGTCTTAGGGCGACTGTGCCTTTAACAGGCACTCGAGTTATGAGGTGGGGTAGCGGTAGGGAGCTAAGCTGCAGACTCCTCGTGCTTCTGCCGTCTTACCTGTGCAATCCGTACAACTTGGATCACCTGATTTTCCTTAATCGCTTATGCTTATTTATTAGACTTACTGGAATCTTCAGAGAAAACGATTTTTATATACAGAATCTACCCCTAATTGTGTAGAATATTTACGAACAGCTTTGCCGTTTTTTGTACATGACAGCTGATAATTTCGCTACTTTGGTGACTCTGGGTAAAATCGTGAATTTTGTCTTTTGAATTCCTACTCCCAGTGTGGATTTCTGAGGTAATCTGCAGTAATATATTGCTTGACTAAATACATTTGACCTGAATCACCCAGCATGTAAGCGATGTTCAAGCAAGTAAATGGCACATTGCCGATCGTTTAACAAATATTCTAATAAAATCGAATATTTTCCTTTGTTTAATCCATATGACCTTTGCATGAAAATCAGTTCATGCTTCCTCTCCACTTATTACATATTGGTAAATAACGCTCACCTGACACTCATGTGCTCTCCCACAAAAGTAGATCACTTTACATTTTATTTAAATACAAAAATGATTGATGAATGTGAAAAACAGTGGGTACAATATATTGATATATTGTACAATTAGATATGTTAACATATACGTTAATCATTTTATGTTTGGGGGGTGTTTAGCGTCAGACGTGTGTATTAATGTCTAATATTCAACCCCTATCAGTGCCATCAGTGGTAGCATTACCAGAAGGGCAATATTATTAGCAACTATGGCGGCAAGACTAACGGGGTATTCGCCTTCCCTCGGGAGCATCTCCTCCAGGTTGGCCACGACATAAGCTGCTGTAGCCCATGTGATGGAGCAGAGGTCAAGGTCATCAGCATCCATTAAGGTCATCGTGTCAGCTGAAATTCGGACACAATGAAAGCCCATGTCTTGAACATCATGTGTTATCAAGATGGTTCGATCACTATTACGGTATCGATATTAACATACCATAAGCCGGCTTGCATATTTTTCAGACTAGAGTGTAGATTTAAAAAGCACTCAATCAATAGTCAGCTATATACAAACCTTGAGTGTGGTGGTACTTGAAATAATCGTCATTCTTATTCCACAAATTGCCAACGGGAACACCAGCATCCTCCCAATCTCCTGTATCCGGACTACCTCCGCTTGGGGCTACACCGGATGCGTTGATCGATGAGAGCATTGACATTGTTTCCTCCAGCATGGCACGAGCCATCCCGGAGCCTTACCAGAAACACACCAAATAGAATATTACACGACATGAAGTAGACATCTTTTATATCGACAAGAAATGATAGTTGATGGTGATGGTAGCAGCCAGAATTATAACAAATACCGGTTGATTGTGATTTGGTATTGTTGTTACCGTGAGATGATTTAATTTCTGTAACCTGTGAATCCTACGCCGAGTGGAGTAAATGTGCCGCTGTCAGACTCCATCACTAATGATGTTGTATTTACTTCGCCCTGAAAATTTAACAAAACAACCAGATATCCGCTCATATTCGATTTTTGAGCTCTGCTTTTCGTAATTTGAACACATAACTGAATAATTTCAAGAACTTGCCTTGTGTGCGTTATAGTAATCTGCAGCCCCAATCAATCCCTCCTCCTGTAGGTTGTTTGATAGCAGACAGATAATTACACGTTATCACACTGCTGGCACATCTTACTATACAGGTTGCAAATACCCTACCTCGGAGGTCCACATCACGAGTCGGATTGTCCTCTTGGGTTGCAGTCCCAACGCCTTAAGGATAGATAAAGCCTGGAAAAAGATGGCAATATTCGACAAATAAACATAATGTATTGAGTATATGCAATACCTGCCTCCTTCACGAACCACTCTGACGGGACAGCCTAGGTGTCTATTCCGGGCTAGTGCTCTCCTATTATTGACTGAATTGCTATACTTTCTTCGGCACGCACATAATATCTAGCGTCCATCCAAGTATCCGATTGTATTACTGCACTTTCTAATTCTAACTTGTTTACCCTGACCAGCCATGATCATTATCTATCACCTATGTAATTATTCTTACACCTGTCGTGGTATTTCTGCCTAATCAATAACATTTACACCTGTCGTGGTATTTCTGCCTAAATAATAACATTTTCAGCTGTTGTGGTATTTCTGCCTAATCAATAACATTTTCACCTGTCGTGGTACTTCTGCCTAATCAATAACATTTGTCTCGATATTGCACCTATTCTTTCTGCCGTCTAAACGTCTTACCCCCCAACCCTCCCTTTTATCACCGACTTAACGTAAAGAATCAACCTTTGCTTTGCGAAGTCCTCTGCCACTTCGTATCATTTCTCACCTGCCAAGATATTATACACCCCCCTGCGTCATCCAGGACACCCATGCCGACGTCCCAGGAGTCTATATGACCACCGATGATGACAGTCTGAAACCAACAGCATGCGCCATATATCCAACCTTTAGCAGATGGTGTTCTTATGGTATGTTCCAGTGACTTACTCAAATTAGCCAGCGCATCTATGCTTGATCAAACATACTTACCTCTTCAGGTTTATCTTTTCCAGTGAATTCAGCCACAAGATTACGGGATGTGGTATCAGGCTTGCTCGTATGGTCCATGTAGACCTGAACCTCCATCTTCACCCTGAATCATGCGCGTCAATGATGAAAACCTGAACTAAACCAATGGGGTCATCAGGTGCAAATTATGGTAATCACCTATAGCTGTTCGAAATAGTTGCGCCGTGAAAGAGTCGTTCATCTGCTATCCTAATTTTAGGACCACAATTTATAGACAACGAATCGCACCAGTAGCGATTCAACTCACCCTCTATCTTGCAGCCGCTGCATCAGTTCAGCATCTTCTACGGTTATACACGCAACCGGAATGGCTGGTACATCATTGGCGTAATTCTACAATGGAGACGACGAATGGTTATGCATGACAAGGATTCTCATATTGGCACACACGCACGCACGCACGCACGCACGCACGCACGCACGCACACACACACACACACACACACACACACACACACACACACACACACACGCACGCACGCACGCACGCATACATACACACATGTTAGAAATGGTGGAAGTTGCTCCGACCACTATACTGACGTCACCCTGTACCTGTTGACCCGTGTGCGGCGTGTAGAGCGAGTACTGGGTGACGCTGCGGATCAGAGCGGCCACAGCTCCTTTCACCGCCGCGCGTTTGGCGCCATGGTTCCTGTAGACAAAGCCGTGACTGTAGTCCACCCAGCCTTGGTTGTACACCACGATCTTGCCTTCTACATCAGCCTGGAAGAAAATCAAGTCAGCTCACTGTCAAATGCAGCAATGACAATTTAGCCAGATATTGCGACCGCACATAGAGCAGCTCATGTTCGCAACCAAGGCCGTAGAATCGGCTGGTCGTGGAGTCATGCAGCAGTCGTGACTCACATGCCCTATTGCGATCATAGCGTTTAGGTGTCGTCATGCCTGTCAGTACATGCGATCATAGCGTTTTAAGTGTTGTCATGTCTTTCAGTTCATGCGATCATAGCGTTTTAAGTGTTGTCATGCCTGTCAGTACATGTGATCATAGCGTTTTAAGTGTTGTCATGCCTGTCAGTACATGCGATCATAGCGTTTTAAGTGTCGTCATGCCTGTCAGTACATGCGATCATAGCGTTTTAAGTGTCGTCATGCCTGTCAGTACATGCGATCATAGCGTTTTAAGTGTCGTCATGCCTGTCAGTACATGCGATCATAGCGTTTTAAGTGTTGTCATGCCTGTCAGTACATGCGATCATAGCGTTTTAAGTGTTGTCATGTCTGTCAGTACATGCCAAGCCACACATCCCCTTTGCCTTTGAATGATGATTCCGTATATTCTGCATATGAAGCCAGCTTGCAGTCCATTACTTGCAGTTTGTGTCATAGTTTGATTGAGCCTAGCGGGCTTTCTACACGCTTGTGTGATACTATAAACCGAATGAATCCGCGTTTAATGTCACATCCCTCAGTAGGCTCATCCAACAAACAGACGTCAGTCACATGACATGATCCCATTGACATTGCGGCTACAATAACCACGTTACACGTATAACATTCAAGCAAATATTCGGAAACAATGATTTCACTCACATTTGACAGTGCGTCCAGGGCCTCGAAGCTCTTGACGACAACCACCTCGGCAGTAACGTTACCAGCCACTGTAGATCCCAAGCCAAGGATCTTGAACATCTGTGGCCTGGGAGTCAGCAGCATGGCCCATTCCTCACCACGCCGCCAGTCAGGAGCCTGTCATGAAAACAACTCAGTCATGTACAAGGATTGCTTTCAATATGAATTAAGCCTGTGATAAAACCGTTCAATTCAAAATGTCCATTTAATATATTGTTGTAAATCTTCTCAGTTGTTTGTATTTTATGATTGTCGGTGTGGCGAAAGAAATAGGATGATCTGTTCATACAAAAGGTTACTTAACAACGTACTCGGGCGCTTTCCCCGGCCACTTTGTCAAAGCCTTCTTCTGTCAGCGTATATACCATACCATCTGTGGAAACATTTATCATAAAGTTACCAACTTTAGCAACGTCGAAAACACTTAGAAAGGATTAAGTGTTTACATACCATCCTATATCGTTATATGACTTATCCACACTTAGATTAAAGTTGACTGATTGAGTGTTAACCATCATTGTCAGGTATATTTCGCTGACTGATTGAATGTTAACCACCATTGTCAGGTACATCTCGCTGACTGATTGAATGTTAACCACCATTGTCAGGTACATCTCGCTGACTGATTGAATGTTAACCACCATTGTCAGGTACATCTCGCTGACTGATTGAATGTTAACCACCATTGTGGGGTACATATCGCTGACTGATTGAATGTTAACCACCATTGTGGGGTACATATCGCTGACTGATTGAATGTTAACCACCATTGTGGGGTACATCTCGCTGACTGATTGAATGTTAACCCCCATTGTCAGGCATATCCCGCTGATGATGGATGGTGCTGCATTAGGAGAATGGCCATCACGTTTGTGAGCTCGAATTGCCAGACGACAGATTGCTATTGTCGGGTTTAGAACAATATTTTATAACAATATTTCCGCATGAGGAAATTCTCTCCACATTTCTATATGGAAGAAAATTAGCTTTGCTGTAAACTGGCCAGGGGTAGCTAGACTTGCCTATTGCATCTTCGAGGGCTTTACTTGCCGACACTCTGGGCCCATACTTATCGGTGAAGTCCGCCAGCCGTGTGTATGCTTGGTGGTGTCCCGCGCCATTCAGGACATAGTCCTGTATTCTGTCTACGGCATCTGGAAATAAGCAGGTTGTACGAATGAATACCGACAGAGAATAACATGTAGGTCTATGGGTTTATTCATCCCATACGCTCCTCCGAAATATGTTGTGCCCTTAGATAATCAAATGAAGTTGAGATATTGACATATACCGAGTCCCTTCAGTCCACTCGACTCTCTTTTGTAATGTCGAACTACTTGAAGAGGTTGTGGCCACACTAACTTTCTTTGAAGTAATTTATGGGTTAAAAGCTAACCCCCATAATAGGATAGGGGTCCCATGTATGATTGTTCACATGGCCTTCTACTTCAGTTACTATAAATGGCTGTAGGGAAGTTAGAGTCGCCGGTATGAAAAGTGACACTAAAACAAAGTTCAACCAGGCGAAAATATGTCCATTGTTACCTGAATGCCGACGAAATTGGTCCTGTATTACCTTTATTTCATTGGATGCCGACGAAATGTGTCATGTATTACCTTTATTTCATTTGATGCTGACGAAATGTGTCCTGCATTACCTCTATTTCATTGGATGCCGACGAAATTGGTCCTGTATTACCTTTATTTCATTGGGTGTCGACGAAATGCGTCCTGTTTTACCTTTATTTCATTGGATGCTGACGAAATGTGTCCTGTAATACCTTTATTTCATTGGATGTCGACGAAATTGGTCGTGCATTACCTTTTTTTAATGGATGCCGACGAAAAGGGTCCATAAATACCTTGATGCGAGCGGATTTCCTCTCTCCAGTCCCCCCTCAGGCCACGTGATCCACCAGTTACTGCCCACCAGGTGGCGAGAAGCAGCAGCAGACGGTTACCTACGCTCACACACACCGCAATTGATTTATAAACCAAACCCCATACACCACGAATTTCCACATGATAATGATAATTTCGGAAATGCGACCCAAAATTGCCCGGATTTGAACGATCGGAATTAGTATATGATGGCTCCCAGGTAAACATCTATGTCTCGATGACGTAGGAAGTGTGAATAATAAGACAATGATAAGTGGGATCGTCATGGTAACATCATAGATACTGACACCATTCTGTGAGTATGTGTCGTGTTGATGGTAGCATCATAGATACTGACACCATTCTGTGAGTATGTGTCGTGTTGATGGTAGCATCATAGATACTGACACCATTCTGTGAGTATGTGTCGTGTTGATGGTAGCATCATAGATACTGACACCATTGTGTGTGTCCACTGCGCAGGGTCCACTGCGCAGGGTCGGGTTGATATCATGCTGTGTGTCCACTGCGCAGGGTCGGGTTGATATCATGCAGTGAGTTGGGATTAAAGATAAAGATAAGTTTATTGTCTTCAGCCAATTGTGTCGTCGCATCAATAAAGCCACATAGTTTATGCACGTGAAGACAAATGGGAGTTGAACACCATACTGTATTATAAACCCCCTTCATTACATCCGGGATATACTTTAGTATCGTGCAGAGTAGAAATATAAACGTGATGTAAATAATTTGTCAAGAAAACGGTCGGTTCAGTAAGGTTGTTCATTTTTTCTGAGTGAGATGTGTAAATTTTAGGCCATTTTGTGCCATTAGCCCGGGGAAGCTTCTGGTATAGTGGGACCAGCTATCCTATTCTGGTATATTTGGACCAGCTATCCTATTCTGGTATATTTGGACCAGCTATCCTATTCTGGTATATTTGGACCAGCTATCCTATTCTGGTATAGTTGGACCAGATATTCTATTCTGGTATATTTGGACCAGCTATCCTATTCTGGTATATTTGGACCAGCTATCCTATTCTGGTATAGTTGGACCAGCTATCCTATTCTGGTATATTTGGACCAGCTATCCTATTCTGGTATATTTGGACCAGCTATCCTATTCTGGTATAGTTGGACCAGATATTCTATTCTGGTATATTTGGACCAGCTATCCTATTCTGGTATATTTGGACCAGCTATCCTATTCTGGTATAGTTGGACCAGCTATCCTATTCTGGTATATTTGGACCAGCTATCCTATTCACTACAATATATCAAATCATTAACATAGGATGTATTGCCATTTCACGAACCAAAATTAGAAGCTTTGCCGATGACCAAACGAAAGGCGCAGAAGATGTCGCCGATTAAGGGCCGAACATCCAGCGCGAATTCGAGAACGCACCATGACCGGTGTGATTGAGAAATGTGAATGAAGTGGGAATAAAAACATTCATTTTCGCCAACTGAAATCATAGCCTGCGCTGAAGAAGCGCACACAACCAACAATTTTGCGGTTCGAGTCGAACCCACACCTTTTGTAGGAATGAAGCATTGCGTTGTAAGAACCAAGCCCCTTGGGTCACTTAACCGCAATTAACCAGATAGACTCCAGAATCAGAATCGCAGTAAGCTGAGGCCAACAGGTGGACCAGCAGGTGGACCAGTAGGTAGACCAGCAGGTGGACCAGTAGGTAGACCAGCGGGTGGACCAGCAGGTGGACCAGCAGGTGTGTGAGGAGTGTATGGACGCGAGAGAACATCATGACATGGACATCACCTGAATGCTTCCATGGCCTTTGGACGCTACTCATGGAAATATACACAGCGAGTGGTCGTTCCGTTGTTGGTCCGTTTGAAAAAATGTAATAGAGTAATTCATGGAATTTGTTCTACCAGCCTGGGGGGTGCGTGACCACTTCTTCTTTTAGATCCCTTCTTATATGAACCGCTTTAATCCAGACACAAACACGCCCATAAAAGCACTCATTTAAAGTCATGCACACATTCACACGTGCTTTGGCAAACATAAACACAGTCGTTTCAATGGAGCGAATCAGCCTGTTTTTACTGTGGCGAATGGTCGCTGTGTTGTCACTGGCCGATACCATCACCCTCTGTATATCACGCTGATTGAATGCGACAGTTATCGAATCGAGGAATGTCAACTGCGGACTGTCGCTGATCCCTAAGCCACGTTATAAACGGCAAATAAGACGAATTTACCGAAACAGCTCTTCTTTAAGTGATGACGTAATAATCATTGTTGGCGATGAACATACAATCAGTATACAAATGTATCACATATATTTTGCTGAACATTCATACGATTGCATATATATATATATATATATATATATATATATATATATATATATATATAGATATATATATATATATATATATATATATATATATATATATATATATATATATATATATATATATATATATATATCTATATATATATATATATCTATATATATATATATATATATATATATATATATATATATATATATATATATATCTATATCTATATCTCTCTCTCTCTATATATATATATATATGTGTGTGTGTGTATATATATATATATATATTTTTGTGCATGTATTAGCCATCTACGCACCCGCCTTCATGTTCCAGTCTTGTTCCGTAGTGGTATGGCGCAGAGTGGCAGTGTTGTTTACCTGACCGAACAAGTACCTACTGTCAACAGCGCATTTTAGATCCAATACTTTCCGGTCTATATTCCCCTCACGCCTCTTCAGTAGTATGGCGAGTCCATGTGATATACTGGGGGTTTTATGCTAGTATTACTGCATCCAGGACACGGCCAATAGTACTGTACTGGCCCGTAGCCAGGATTTCTAGTGGGGGGGTTCTTTTCCCCTCAATTGTGGATCTTTCTCCGGTATGTTTACGGGCGTCTTGGATGTGCAAAGCTTTGCTTTGTAATTGGTAGAAAACTGTCATGCGCAGCAACACAAATGCGCTTGAGTAAAGCGGACCTTTCTTGGCAAAGTGGGCGGTTCGTTCGAACCCCTCGAACCCCCACCCCCCCCCTCCTGGCTACGGGCCTGCTGTAAAATGTCGGCGGGGGTGACCGGGGACGCGTCTTCACCATTAACCTGTTGCATGCTTTTTGTTTAGCATTCACTTGCCCGTATGCATTTAATAATGTCCTCTGTAAATGCTCGCGGGTTTGGCTTCTTCCCCGGAACAAATGAGGAGCGTCAATGCAAGATGTAGGGTGTAGTATGCTATCAAGTGCAGATATTGGATGATATTGGTATAGGAATGTAATATAAGGCTCGTTTTTTAACGCTGCAAAACACCAAAGAGCTTCTTTTTAACGCACTTGCCTCAAGCAGTGTTTTGAGAATCATAGCAGCCACAAAAGAACGCAAGTGTCTGCTCGGGGCAGAAACACAACCAGGACTCGTATGGTGGTGGGTGCAGCTAGCTGTTAGGAATTCCAGCGTCGCATGAGAACACTAGAGGGGGAACAACTCTTTCTGATTTAGTTTTGATGTAGCCTGCTGTTATATAAGACACGTTTTCTCGTGTCCAGTTAGGATCATGGACACATTTATCACTCACGGTGGAGGAACACCACGGCACAAATGGGACCAGAATCCACGGCTGCGGCCGACAGTCTGGTATAATCACACCTGAAGACTAAACATTTGCGAAAAAGCTCCCAGGCGTTGAGTATTGGTAATTATTGTCAAGATAAATGTGTCACCCCTCTCGACATATCGCCAAACACCTGGAATCATGAGTTAATTATTATTTCTTATTGTTTATAGACTGCAATTTTATTTTAATCACTGATCAAAGTAGATTTAAAAGGATGAATACGTATTCATATGTGCACCCCCCCCCCCCCCACACGCATATACGCCCTCCCCCTCATATCGAAGGCCGCGCATCTCGGGAGTTCCGGGGCATGTTCCCCCGGATTTTTTTTTTGAGACTCCATTTGGTGCGATTCTGACAATAATAAAAAGTTTGTCTCGTGAAACGCAGAATACATAAGTTTGTTTTTACTTTTATCTAAAACTCAATGTCATCAAAAGAAGATTTTAATCGCCAGAATCTCCCTAGAAAACAATTAGATTGTAAAAACAAATACAGATTCATAGAAAGAGAGAGAGAGAGAGAGAGAGAGAGAGAGAGAGAGAGAGAGAGAGAGAGAGAAAATCAGAGAGAGAAAATCAGAGAGATAGAGAGAGAGCGCGCGAGAGAGGGAGAGAGAGAAAATGAGAGAGATAGAGAGAGAGAAAATGAGAGAGAGAGAGAGAGAGAGAGAGAGAGAGAGAGAGAGAGAGAGAGAGAGAGAGAGAGAGAGAGAGAGAGAATGAGAGAGAAAATGAGAGAGTGAGAGAGAGAGAGAGAATTGGTATGCTGTCTGGCACGCTCTTTTTGGCATCGATGTTGTCATCAGTGTGTAGGATGATGTGTGTGCGAGTCAGGGGTGATTGGTTTATAGATATACAGTAGTATTTATAGTGAAGGGTGAGGGTGGTTTCAGGTTGTGAGTTTTGACTAATTGTGGGGAGCTTGGGGTCATTTGGGCGGAGGCTACAATTACCAACAGCTATGGTTGGAGTTCTAACAGGCTGATGTTAGTCATTCGGGGAATTTGGAAAGGCATGAGTTTTCTTCTTAGCATGGTCTGCGGGGAGATAGAGATATGAGGGGGAGGGCGTATATGCGTGTGGGGGGGTGCACATATGAATACGTAGCATGTAATCTGGCATCCGGCAACGGGTTAGAGCCAAATAAGCGCTTTCGCTGGAAGGGAGCTTACGAAGCATCAGAATTATAAAGACAGGAAAAAACATAGGAGCTGTGATTTTGACCTTAGGGCACTGGCACATCTCACATATGTCATAAACGCGGAGGTATAAATATGAGGGTAATAGAGTGAAGAAATCACATGAGCTTGTGCTATAAAAGATATCAGTAGCCTAATGACAGGACAGCTGTTGACTTCTCAGTCACGTTGTAGCCCGAGGGATTCTTGTTCGTTTATATGCATATCACCGTCCGACCAAGAGTAAGTTACGTTGAGACTCTGATTGACGACAAGACTTACCCACCCACAGAGAATGCCAATAAACAAAACAATGGTCGCTGTAGACACCTCTGAACGATAATTCGACATAGGTGACATACGTCATGCTATAACCTTCGCCCTTACTTTTGAACTGTCCACGTCAAATCCACTCGATGTTAACATGAATGCTGTCTAGCATATAATCGCCAGAAGCTGATGTGTGGCTACCAAACGCCTGTTTCCCGTCCTATGTCGGTTACTGCAGCTGATAATAGGCATACCATCATCTTCTACAAACCATATGACAACCAAAGTGCACGAAGAGCGTCAGGTTCTTGGATATATATATATATATATATGTGCTATATATGTTATATTCATATCAATATATATATATAAACATATATTTAAATGCGAATATGAAAATAGATCCATATACATAAATATAAATATATATATATATACATATATATGTTTATATATATATATATTTACATAAATATAACATATATAGCACATATATATATAGCATATATATATATATATATGTATGTGCTTGCATCGATTTATTTATATATATATATATATATACACACACACACACACACACATATATATACATATACACACACACACATATATATATATATATATATATATATATATATATATATATATATATATATATATATATATATATATTTAATATATATTTAATCGATGCCCCTGAAAATAATATATATATATATATATATATATATATATATATATGCAAATATTTACATATTATATTTAACATATATATTTATATATGTTTGTGTGTGTTTGTGGCATATTATATATACTATACATATATGTATATATATATATATATATATATACTTGATATATATATATATATATATATATATATATATATATATATATATATATATATATATATATATATATATATATATATATATATATATATATATATATACTTGATATATATATATATATATACATATACAAATATTATATGCCATACATACACAAACATACATATATATATATATATTATATATACATATATATACATATATATATATATATATATATAATATATATATATATATAGATGTATATAGATATTCATTTCATGTCTCTGTGTGTGTGTGTACACAAACTATATATATAGATATATATGTTATCTATCTGTTATCTACATGTAATATACTTCTCTCTCTACTCTAGATCTCTCTCTATATCTTCATATATTCATATATGCCCCCATATACACCCCTACCTCTATAGATAAGATATTATATCTATATAGTATATCTAGATGTCCTATATTGTATATATATATCTATTCATATATGCCTATATAAATATATATATACACATATTTATATATATATATATATATATATATATATATATCTATCTATATCTATATATCTCTCTCTCCCCTCTATATACTAATATATCTAATGTATATCTATCTATATATACACCTCTATCTCTCTCTCTCTCTCTCTATCTCTCTCTCTCTATCTCTATATCTCTCTATCTATCTATATATATATATATATATATATATGTGTGCGTGTGTGTGTGTGTAAATATATATATAGAATATTCATGGGCTTCAATCGGCACTCCTCCGCATCAACTCATAGATATTATAGTCAGCTTTAAGCTCTTTGTTCAAGCTGCACTCTCCACTTTTGCGTATTCCCAACCCATTCTGCTAGTTGATAATGATGTACAAAACATCGGATACATAAATATATGCTTTTTTGACAGATTGGTTGACTATAGATTCATTGTCTGTGATATGCTTGTGACTGATGGCACTCTTTCTAATTCACCATGGGCTTATTTTGCTCTGATTTCATGTGTGGATGGATTTGTGTTTGATGAATAGGGTGTTTGCTTTGTAATGTGTCCCTAGAAGTTTTACAGTTGTTTACAAACGAAACAATGAATTAATCAAAGAAAACGACACGTAGTACAGTAGTTAACGCCGTTGAATCGTGAACACTAATTCACCCGTTGCAATCATGATTTGAGTGGAAGGAACATAGAGGTGTATTTCACAATAAACTGCTTCTTAAACTACTTAGTTGTACCAGCCCCCCAATCCCTCTACCCTTATCCTCAAAACTCGGCAAAACTTGAAATGAGCGCATTATAAAATCACCTGTCCTTAATTCATTGCACAATCGCACCCATCTGTAGCACACCTTTCTTGAGGAAACAGCTCATGTGATCGTTCCATTTAGATGCGCCTGTTTGGAAACAGAAAATCATCGCATCAATATTGTCATGTAAAACTGACACCGCATGCAGCCAACTTCCTGGCACAACCATAAGGTTAATTTTATATGAAAAATTGTCTGCTGGTTTGGCAGGGATAACTGCCAAGTGGAAGCAATAACTAACAGCAATTAGCTTCCGAACCATCACCAGTAACCATGCTGCAACATCGATAGTGGAATTATGCGTGTGTGATGGTCTTCTTTGCACTACAATGGACATACTTCGACTTGCAGATGCACTAACACATAGGCACACACTCTGAAAATTGATCACCAAATGCGCGATATCATTTGTCGCCGTACAGATATGGCGACTGTTGGTTGGGGATTACGTCAACGAACCTTGTTCTGTAGTGAATAGAGACAATTTAAAGTGATAACTGCCTTGAGACGTAATCAATCAATAAAGGTAATCACAAGTTTATTCGGCTCGACGGCAGGGCAAAGATGTGACTGCTGCATGGTTTGGTAGAGATACCCAACCCGCGCATTCCATGGTCTTGTAGGTATGCTTAAAAAGCTCACTCCGGCTAGCTATGCGGTTAGTTAATGAGTGAACCGCATTTTTTGTCAACATCAAACAGACAGTAAGTTGACGTTATATATCTCATATACGACCACAATAATTGAGCCAATTATTAGCTTGGGGTTATTGATAGTTCGGGATTAACCCTTTCGCTGCCAAATATTATATATATTGGAATTCCCAGTGCCAAATAAATTTCTGGGAATTCCTGAAAATCTACTTTTTTATTTTTAGAGATTACCACTTCACTGTGATCAGATAAATAAACACAAATTCCAAACAAAATTTTTTTATTCCACTTTATTTCTAAAGCTTTGCAATTTTAATTGAATTTAAAAAAAAAATGAACAAAAAATTAATTTCAATTTTATTCATTGTTTTTCAAAACTACTTATAGAACCAGGATTTTAAAGCAGTAACAGAAGACATTAAATAGTATGAAGGAAATTCCATGGTTTGATTCCATTAAGTATTTTATTTAGTGACTGAGAATGAAGTTTTGTGAAGCGAAAAAATGACAAAAATTTTGAAAAACCAAATATTTCTTACTCAAGTTTTCTAGACTCCCAAGATTACATAAAACACTATTTTTTGTTTACTGTTATTTATATAATTTTGTCATCATTATAATAGACTTGCAGCCTAGATAATGAGGTTAACTAGTAACTATTTTTCAATAATGGAAAATTTCATCAAAATGAAAAACGCACAGAGAAAAATGAAGCAATAAAGACATGTTTGTGGGTTCCTAACATATATACAGAGTCATGATATGTACATAACTTTACAGATGCCTTTTGTTGTGTATTTCCAATATCATACATGAGGAACATGTCACACACAGAGTCCACAATGCATTGTCCTGTTTTACTTGAACAAAAACATATATTACAAGCCATGAACAATACGACCGCCTGCTGTCCTAAAATCTTTGTAGGTATGATAGATTTCATGACAAGGTTCACAGCACATTGGTAGATTACATTGTTTACAGTTATAACTAGTTTGCTTCCTTTTCCATCCTGCTGTGGCCCTATCACTACACACAACACAGTCCGGCCTAAACTTGGTGTCAGAAAACTTTCCCACAAAGTGTCGCTCTGTTAGCCTGGTTGGCATTTCCGTATTAGATGGCCGACCTCGTCGCGCTACCTTTCGAGTAAATCCCTGGATCAATCATAAACGTATTTTACTTTGTTCATAATGAACGCACAGCCTCGTTTTGATATTGGGGAATACCTTGGTGGCGGTACGAAATAATGACACGTTGTAGGAATCGCTTGGGAACCACTAGGCGTAACAGCACTATATCGGTCGCATTTATGCGACTTCGGCAGTCAGACTAGCAGTCGCAAATATGCGACATCGGCAGCGAAAGGGTTAACCGAAGACAAACGTCACATTTCCAGGTGGTAGTTGTGAGCGTTATGATTGCTCGCTACAATGCGGGCATTGGTTCAACACCTAGTTTCTTTGCCAATTCATTCTGTAACATTGACAACGGAAAATAGACCGAAATGAGCTTTGATTATGTGAGTTTCAGCTGCATTGGTTACGATTACGGCGTCTACGAAATAGTTGCTATTGGTCACGATAAGGCAGCATCAGTTACTGTAGGTACAACGAGTGCTGTACTTACAGGTTCCAGTCCATGACACATGTCTGTGAATCCCTGTATACGCTCCTCGAATCCGGGCGCAAACTTATCTGGGTCAATAGCCACAAAGCATTGCCCCTGAAGAGAGACACATCTACGATCAATCACAGGGGCATCGAGAGAAAGGTCAAGGATCAAATTATCCATCTAACAGTCTTTTCCCGGAAGATTTGCCCAATGAGTCATTTTTGCCGTATATATGATGGTTGGTGGTAATCATGCTGATCAACGTAATGATGGTTGGTGGTAATCATGCTGATCAACGTAATGATGGTTGGTGGTAATCATGCTGATCAACGTAATGATGGTTGGTGGTAATCATGCTGATCAACGTAATGATGGTTGGTGGTAATTATGCTGATCAACGTAATGATGGTTGGTGGTAATCATGCTGATCAACGTAATGATGGTTGGTGGTAATCATGCTGATCAACGTAATGATGGTTGGTGGTAATTATGCTGATCAACGTAATGATGGTTGGTGGTAATCATGCTGATCAACGTAATGATGGTTGGTGGTAATCATGCTGATCAACGTAATGAGGGTTGGTAGTAATTATGCTGATCAACGTAATAATGGTTGGTGGTAATTATGCTGATCAACTTAATGATGGTTGGTGGTAAATATGCTGATCAACGTAATGAGGGTTGGTGGTTATCATGCTGATCAACGTAATGATGGTTGGTGGTAATTATGCTGATCAACGCAATGATGGTTGGTGGTAATTATGCTGATCAACGTAATGATGGTTGGTGGTAATTATGCTGATCAACGCAATGATGGTTGGTGGTAATTATGCTGATCAACGTAATGATGGTTGGTAGTAATTATGCTGATCAACTTAATGATGGTTGGTGGTAAATATGCTGATCAACGTAATGAGGGTTGGTGGTTATCGTGCTGATCAACGTAATGATGGTTGGTGGTAATTATGCTGATCAACGCAATGATGGTTGGTGGTAATTATGCTGATCAACGTAATGATGGTTGGTGGTAATTGTGCTGATCAACGTAATGATGGTTGGTGGTAATTATGCTTATCAACGTAATGATGGTTGGTGGTAATTATGCTGATCAACGTAAAGACATTAAATGTCCTTAATGTATCAGTTGGCAAGAAATATATTGGCTGAGCAAAACCGTGCCATATATCCAAGCCGCTTATGTTTTAGTTAGTTAATCCGGCGTAGTTCCAAGTTCACTATGAAGTTTGATATAATCAGACGTATGACAAAATCCATATTATTTGATTTAGGATGAGGAAAACAAGCTTTGAACTACACACGTATGTAAAGGGTGCGGTCTTCTGGGACCAGACAGGTATATTTAGACCCTAAGTTGCACCTCTCAGGGTACTGCAGAACATCTCCACCATCATAGCCAACCCGTGGCCTTTGTAATGTTTGTAACGTATAGTCACTTGTATGCATGTAATAAACATCAATTTCTTGGATGTCATAGTTTGTTTCGAATTTGTTGGTGAGAAGGTTATTCATGGAACAATATTCATCATTGTTACAATAAGCACACAAAACTCATTCATTTGAATTTTGAATCATTATTTTAATATTGATTGATATATTATTTTTCCATTAGAAATGATCACAATAAATAATAGATACTCTACAAAAATCTGTCAAAAATTCCTGGTCATTGATAGCGGGTAACCCTGAGCAGCCCGAGTCACGGGCGACAATGAAGGTGGGAATAACGCCGACCAACACTTACCTTACCGTCTGCAGCGCACGCCCAACAGTCCGCAATGGACTTCTCTCGCCTCACTGCTATTTCAAACTAGAACAAACACAAAATAATACGGTCACACATCCATTGATTGTATTAATGTACAGATTTGTAGAACTGTTCAAATATGGAACATTCAGACCTGCAAGTCCTGGGCAGTAATAGGCTTTGTATTTTAAGTCCTGGGCTGTAATAGGCTTTGTATTTTAAGTCCTGGGCTGTAATAGGCTTTGTATTTTAAGTCCTGGGCTGTAATAGGCTTTGTATTTTAAGTTCTGGGCTGTAATAGGCTTTGTATTTTAAGTCCTGGGCTGTAATAGGCTTTGTATTTTAAGCCCTAGGCTGTTATAGGCTTTGTATTTTAAGTCCTGGGCAGTAATAGGCTTTGTATTTTAAGTCCTGGGCTGTAATAGGCTTTGTATTTTAAGTCCTGGGCTGTAATAGGCTTTGTATTTTAAGTCCTGGGCTGTAATATGCTTTGTATTTTAAGTTCTGGGCTGTAATAGGCTTTGTATTTTAAGTCCTGGGCTGTAATAGGCTTTGTATTTTAAGCCCTAGGCTGTTATAGGCTTTGTATTTTAAGTCCTGGGCTGTAATAGGCTTTGTATTTTAAGTCCTGGGCTGTAATAGGCTTTGTATTTTAAGTCCTGGGCTGTAATAGGCTTTGTATTTTAAGTCCTGGGCTGTAATAGGCTTTGTATTTTAAGTCCTGGGCTGTAATAGGCTTTGTATTTTAAGTCGTGGGCTGTAATAGGCTTTGTATTTTAAGTCGTGGGCTGTAATAGGCTTTGTATTTTAAGTCCTGGGCTGTAATGGGCTTTGTATTTTAAGTCCTGGGCTGTAATAGGCTTTGTATTTTAAGCCCTGGGCTGTTATAGGCTTTGTATTTTAAGTCCTGTAAGAGTAACACGGGGCGGTCGTACCTACCTTACCCTGGGCCACCGTACATGTAGCCATGTCTAGGACGAAGTCGTTCCCTTCCTCTCGTGCAGGGGCCGCCACGCAGATAGGATTGGTGCCTAAAGTTCGCGTCTGCACAGGGCACCCCATCAATCGACAATGCAGCTTGTTGATTCTGTGGAGGTTCGGGTGACAAATTAAATATCGTTCAATCGGGAAATCATGAGCATGTATTTAAATCAGCTTCTTATATTCCGCCGCAAATATGTCCACACTAATGACAAAACCAATATGATTCAGATTAATCTTTTAACATCAACAAGGGTAGACAAGACGTCCGACTGTGTCCTAAAAAGGGGTAAATTCAGCCCTACAGGACGTCTCAGTAAGTATGTATTTAGCCGTCCGATCGGGGCTAGGCCTGGGGTAGATACTGATATATGCGACTTTGTTCAAACGTTCATAAGAAAATATTTGAGTTAATAAATCGTCACACAAATTGATAAAAAGGTAATAGTAATTGGCTTTGTATGTGGTCGTCCAGGTAGCTGACTTACTGTCCACTCAGCTGCATGTGGTTATCTAGGAATCAGATGGCGCAATGAATGGCTAGTGCTAATTCCATCTCATTCCAATGAATGGCTAGTGACAATTCCATCTCATTCCAATGAATGGCTAATGATAATTCCATCTCATTCCAATGAATGGCTAGTGACAATTCCATCTCATTCCAATGAATGGCTAATGATAATTCCATCTCATTCCAATGAATGGCTAGTGACAATTCCATCTCATTCCAATGAATGGCTAGTGACCATTCCATCTCATTCCAATGAATGGCTAGTGATAATTCCATCTCATTCCAATGAATGGCTAACGATAATTCCATCTCATTTGAATGAATGGCTAGTGACAATTCCATCTCATTCCAATGAATGGCTAATGATAATTCCATCTCATTCCAATGAATGGCTAGTGACAATTCCATCTCATTCCAATGAATGGCTAATGATAATTCCATCTCATTCCAATGAATGGCTAGTGACAATTCCATCTCATTCCAATGAATGGCTAATGACAATTCCATCTCATTCCAATGAATGGCTAATGGCAATTCCATCCCATTCCAATGAATGGCTAGTGATAATTCCATCTCATTCCAATGAATGGCTAGTGATAATTCCATCTCATTCCAATGAATGGCTAGTGACAATTCCATCTCATTCCAATGAATGGCTAATGACAATTCCATATCATTCCAATGAATGGCTAGTGACAATTCCATATCATTCCAATGAATGGCTAGTGATAATTCCATCTCATTCCAATGAATGGCTAGTGATAATTCCATCTCATTTAAATGAATGGCTAGTGACAATTCCATCTCATTCCAATGAATGGCTAGTGATAATTTCATCTCATTTAAATGAATGGCTGGTGACAATTCCATCTCATTCCAATAAATGGCTAGTGACAATTCTATTTCATTCAGTTTGAAGATTACCACTGCAAAGAGGGTACATCCAGAAGCCGATCATCACCACCAACACAGCAATTTGCCATCAAATAGAAACTTGATCGCGTCTCATCTTTTACACAACCTAGAAGATCCATGTTTGATCGCAGTTCCCTTTTTCCTGCAATTTTGAGGAATTGAAGTTGCATTCTGTCGGTGCCGGCATAAAATTCAACTATACCTAGCAACACAGACAGCGGTTCTGTCACCAACAAGCTGACAGAGAAGGTGGACTTGTTCCCTACCCTGGTGGAGGCAGCCGGTCTACCCAGTCTGTCCCTGTGTCAGCAGGACAAGTCGACCAGCACGGCGCTCTTTACAGAAGTAACAAGCCTCATGCCGCTTGTGAACAACCCGAACCTTGACAATTGGAAGTCGGCGGCTTTCTCCCAGTACCCGCGCACAAGAGGCCACGATTACATCATGATGACGAGCTATTCAGTACGAACTAAACTGCACCAGACTGGTTTGACCTGGATGGAGACGAGTTTTACGACAAATTTAACAGAATGATTATGTGATCTACCCATGGCTGGTATAAACCAGACTATAGGGCTACAAAGGGATGTCGCCATAATCCAGTCAGTCTCCGTATTGCGCCCGCAAAAAAGTCAGAGAAATAGCCAGAGAAGGGGTGCTACCTACAGCATCGCTATATTGGCACTTTTGACGCCTTGTATTTTGTTCTCTTATAATCAGTCGTATGTAACATAGAAAACGCCGCATCCAGCCTTTCATTTCTGTTTTAATAGAGCATGTAATATAGTGGAACAGACAAGTAATATGCGCACACTGGTCTGTATTCCTTACAAACGGATGCATTGGCTGATTTTTCCATGTTAATCATGCTGTCAGAAGATTCGGCCATATTTTGATTTCCATCCATATTCTTATCTCGGTGTACATCATAACGTTTGGCTCGACCGCTTTGTCGATGGATCATTCGCCATGAAGATTGCCAATAAAGTTTTTATCGATGTAAATAGGGATAGACAAGCCAGCAGTCGCGAGCAGGCTTTGTCAATATTCTGGTTTTGGTTAACTTATTAAACTTTTACGCGATTGCAACTGTAACAAAAGCTGATTTCACGTCACGATTGCGGTATAAACTCAGACTTCGTGCCGCTCTATATTAACTACAAAGCCATACGGGTAAATCTTACAGTCCGTCGTTGTCAGTCTGCTGTGTGCCATGTCCTGAAATCCCCCCAAAAATGATATTTTGCTTATTTTCCGAAGTAGAATCGATTGCGTATGGAGAGATTACGTCATATATATATAAGCACGACACGACAACAAATACATAATGGATAAACATGGACACAATACAAACTTACAAACGGTTACTGTAAATGCTATAAAATGACACCCCGTTGTTATCTGCACTTTCACCAGCTTCACAAATCAACCTTTATGTGTAAGTCGAAAACGAAACTATCACGGCTCTTCAATTCGAGACTATGGGCTTTTCCCTTAGATAAGCCTTACAACATAACCTGCTCAAACCATATGCATTATGCGATTCGGTCATATATTCATACAAAGTACAACAATACCATAAGGTTGAAATAACAGCGGTCAAATGACATCAACAAATGTTAGTTCGATGGCATTGCATATCAAATAGCCATTCGAGCAACAGCACAACTGAAGGTTTAAAATATTAGTAAAACAAAGATAAATATTATCTTCTTGGATTAAAATGACAACCTACCGAAAACGTCCTGAAATGTTTACACTTAAGAATAATTCTCCTTCCATAACTTATTGAAGGCTACTATTTGGTAGCAGACTATTGTGATGACACGGGCCCGAATTCTAAGTTAATCAATATTTTTGTAGGGTTTGTTTAGAGAATACCCAGTTATCTCCTCTTGGCTGGGGTCCTTGTAATATAATGTAAATAGAAAGCCTATAATCTGTGATATTTATTGTATACATATAGGCATTTTTATGTACATATGTATACCTTATTATAAGTATATATTCATTGATATACACGGATGTGTATGTAAATTTATAATATATATATATATATATATACACACATACACACACACATATATATATATACATATATATGTATATATATATGTATACATATATATGTATATATATATATACATACATATATATATATATATATATATATATATATATATATATATATATATATATATATATATATATATATATATATATATATATATATATATATATATATATATATATATATATATATATATATATATATACAGCATCTCACTCCTTGCCGATTAATCTAGCAACAAGTCCGCGAGGGAAATTCGTGATATTTAACTACCAATATAACATTCATGTATTGTCTGATGAGCTCCATTAAATGGTAGCTTCACTGGAGTGAAGTTCGTTTAATGGTAGTGAAGTTCAATCTGCTGAGTCCTTTCCCGTCCGCCTCTAATGACGGACCCGTCCATATCCCACTCTCACCAGGTCCGCCTTGTAATGCAAAATTGTGAGAGGTATATAAAGGTGACATCCTTCCTGTCGCAGTACCTCAGTTCTGAGCAGCAGAGAGCCCCGATTCCTGTATACTCGACGTGTTTTAAAGACCCGCCAACCACATTACATTAGGTTACCGCTGCATTTACCGATGAACTGTATCTTGGAATATTTGTAGTGTTAGTAATTTTTTATAGATTATTCTTTGTTATGCCATATTCATAATATAAATGATCATTTTGCACTTATGTAAACGAACTACGAACTTTATGTGATATTGTTTAATAACGTTATCAATTAATAAATATACCTTGTTGCCCACTTGCATTTGACTTGTTCGTACATAAAATCATTATTTTTAGAAATGCAGCATTCCATATCATGCAGCTCTTTAGTACACCAGGTCTGCAAAGGGCATTCGTTATCATTGCCTACCAAATGAAATATTTGGGTACTGAGAGAACAAGTCATATTTAAGAAGTGTGTTAGACAATCCAAAAGAGTATTTATCAATCATATTTGCCTGACATAACCACTCGATGAAATCGTATAGTGTTTAAATTCCAAAACACACAGTCCGCAGCCAAAGCATATCATACTCGTACAAGCAGATATCCCAACAATAAGCTGAGCTGTTATAGTGTGATAATGTCCATTTTCTAATGCCATACCCGTCTATGCACATTCACACAGATTCGCATAAACATGGTAGATATTTGAAAACATAGCATAGGGAAGTATAGCCTAGCTTAGCAGCACTTGTAGGTAATCGAGGCCTTTACGCACCAGACCAATCATGTCAGGGTTTCAGTTAATGCAAGACATATATGCTAACAGACTACATATTGAACCAGGAGCAAAAAATGCATACTTTGTTGGCACACCCA
This sequence comes from Urechis unicinctus, assembly GCA_034190875.2. Taxonomy (NCBI): domain Eukaryota; kingdom Metazoa; phylum Annelida; class Polychaeta; order Xenopneusta; family Urechidae; genus Urechis; species Urechis unicinctus. Next base: position 55,477,446 of record CM067357.1, read on the forward strand.
TACATTCTGGCGATGATAATCGGCGCGTTACCATCAAAGAACCCCGCCGCATTCTCCCAAATGTTTATTATTACGATTGTATATGCACAGTGGCCACGTGCGACCCATGGACCGACGTCACATCCTCGCGGGTTCCACCCATTCAGATTGTGGATGATTGACATATCAAGTCAAGGTCATGTGGAGGTCGTCTGGAATGGCCATAAGGCTGCAATCACGGCAGTGGAATACAACTCGATTATGAATCAACAATAGTCCTAGGGATAAATATTGTGCTTTGTTTGTGGCCCTTCTGTTAGGCAGTTAAGTTGATGATGTCTCGTTATTGTGCCTTGTTTAAAGTTGCTACATAAGATGCAATTCAGCAATTGTTTACAGTTAATTGTTACAGTTATGAATATTTCTGGCTGCTGACTTATTGAAGCCTACTATCAGGTAGCAAGCCACTGTGATGATTCTGATGCCTACTACCAGGTAGCAGGCCACTGTGATGATTCTGATGCCTACTACCAGGTAGCAAGCCACTGTGATGATTCTGATGCCTACTACCAGGTAGCAAGCCACTGTGATGACTCTGATGCCTACTACCAGGTAGCAGGCCACTGTGATGTTTCTGATGCCTACTACCAGGTAGCAAGCCACTGTGATGATTCTGATGCCTACTACCAGGTAGCAAGCCACTGTGATGACTCTGATGCCTACTACCAGGTAGCAGGCCACTGTGATGATTCTGATGCCTACTACCAGGTAGCAAGCCACTGTGATGATTCTGATGCCTACTACCAGGTAGCAGGCCATTGTGATGACGCTGATGTCTACTACCAGGTAGCAAGCCACTGTGATGACTCTGATGCCTACTACCAGGTAGCAAGCCACTGTGATGACTCTGATGCCTACTACCAGGTAGCAGGCCACTGTGATGACTCTGATGCCTACTACCAGGTAGCAAGCCACTGTGATGACTCTGATGCCTACTACCAGGTAGCACGCCACTGTGATGACTCTTATGCCTACTACCAGGTAGCCGGATGCTCCAAACGACCGTGCACAATGTATGCCAGCCTTCTAGTTGTCATTATTCTTACAAACTTCGAACATATCGTGTATCATTTTAGATAAGGTACAAGATCGACATGGACTGGGACCTTGTTTTGCGAGGAGGCGAAGTTGGTCGTAACTCCATTCACCATCGTTTAAGTATGATTAAACCCTATGCGTCATAAAAAGCGTTATCAAGCAGAAAAGTATTTATTTTGATCGTAGACGAGCGCCAGTGTGCTGCGTCGCTGTTTGTCTTTTAATGAACTGTTTATAATGGCTTGGCTAATTCCTTGTATCCGGCCTGGGAGGCGCGGACGGGTGGGCGGGTGGACGATGGACGGGCTTTTGGGGGAAATTCCAGCCCGTTCAAATCGACGACTCATTCGTCCAATGGACGGGAGGACGGGTCTCTGGCTAAGACCCTTCTCTGACGTCATCGAGTATATTGGTCAGTATTTGTTGTGCATGTAAGTCCTTTCACCATTACATTGATGTAGTAACCAATCATTATCTGATCAGCGCAGTCATCCATTTATCCTGTTGTTTTTTAAAGCCTCGACCGAGATGTTAACTTCACAATACACTGCAATATGCAATGCAGGAATAAGAAACCAAAACGTTTTGAATGCAAATATTTATAAAATAAAATTGAAATAAACTATGCAAAAGCTGGATATCATCCTAAGTTCTAAATAGGATCATTGTGATGGATGATGATTGTGATTGCCCTGAACAGAATTACAATGAAAGGAAATGACAATGGGACATTGCAATAAAACGATAGTCTGACTCTATTGAGTCATTGATTTGGAACAAAATAAACCTTTGTAATGTTTGTAACGTATAGTCACTTGTATGCATGTAATAAACATCAATTTCTTGGATGTCATAGTTTGTTTCCAATTTGTTGGTGAGAAGGTTATTCATGGAACAATATGAATCATTATTTTAATATTGATTGATATATTATTTTTCCATTAGAAATGATCACAATAAATAAAAGATACTCTATAAAAATCTGAAAAAAATTGCTGGTCATTGATAGCGGGTAACCCTGAGCAGCCCGAGTCACGGGCGACAATGAAGTCATAGGTGGGAATAAGGCCGACCAACACTTACCTAACCGTCTGCAGCGCACGCCCAACAGTCCGCAATGGACTTCTCTCGCCTCACTGCTATTTCAAACTAGAACAAACACAAAATAATACGGTCACACATCAATTGATTGTATTAATGTACAGATTTGTAGAACTGTTCCAATATGGAACATTCAGACCCGCAAGTCCTGGGCTGTAATAGGCTTTGTATTTTAAGTCATGGGCTGTAATAGGCTTTGTATTTTAAGCCATGGGCTGTAACATGCTTTGTATTTTAAGTCCTGGTCTGTAACATGCTTTGTATTTTAAGTCCTGGTCTGTAACATGCTTTGTATTTTAAGTCCTGGGCAGTAACATGCTTTGTATTTTAAGTCATGGGCTGTAATAGGCTTTGTATTTTAAGCCATGGGCTGTAACATGCTTTGTATTTTAAGTCCTGGGCTGTAACATGCTTTGTATTTTAAGTCCTGGGCTGTAACGTGCTTGGTATTTTAAGTTCTGGGCAGTAACATGCTTTGTATTTTAAGTTCTGGGCTGTAACATGCTTTGTATTTTAAGTCCTGGGCTGTTATAGGCTTTGTATTTTAAGCCCTGGGCTGTAACATGCTTTGTATTTTATGTCCTGGGCTGTAACATGCTTTGTATTTTAAGTCCTGTGCTGTAACATTCTTTGTATGTTAAGTCCTGGGCTGTAATAGGCTTTGTATTTTAAGTCCTGGGCTGTAATAGGCTTTGTATTTTAAGTCCTGGGCTGTAATAGGCTTTGTATTTTAAGTCCTGGGCTGTAATAGGCTTTGTATTTTAAGTCCTGGGCTGTAATAGGCTTTGTATTTTAAGTCCTGGGCTGTAATAGGCTTTGTATTTTAAGTCGTGGGCTGTAATAGGCTTTGTATTTTAAGTCCTGGGCTGTAATGGGCTTTGTATTTTAAGTCCTGGGCTGTAATAGGCTTTGTATTTTAAGCCCTGGGCTGTTATAGGCTTTGTATTTTAAGTCCTGTAAGAGTAACACGGGGCGGTCGTACCTACCTTACCCTGGGCCACCGTACATGTAGCCATGTCTAGGACGAAGTCGTTCCCTTCCTCTCGTGCAGGGGCCGCCACGCAGATAGGATTGGTGCCTGAAGTTCGCGTCTGCACAGGGCACCCCATCAACCGACAATGCAGCTTGTTGATTCTGTGGAGGTTCGGGTGACAAATCAAATATCGTTTAATCGGGAAATCATGAGCATGTATTTAAATCAGCTTCTTATATTCCGCCGCAAATATGTCCACACTAATGACAAAACCAATATGATTCAGATTAATCTTTTAACATCAACAAGGGTAGACAAGATGTCCGACTGTGTCCTAAAAAGGGATAAATTCAGCCATACAGGACGTCTGAGTAAGTATGTATTTAGCCGTCCGATCGGGGCTAGGCCTGGGGTAGATACTGATATATGCGACTTTGTTCAAACGTTCATAAGAAAATATTTGAGTTAATAAATCGTCACACAAATTGATAAAAAGGTAATAGTAATTGGCTTTGTATGTGGTCGTCCAGGTAGCTGACTTACTGTCCACTCAGCTGCATGTGGTTATCTAGGAATCAGATGGCGCAATGAATGGCTAGTGCTAATTCCATCTCATTCCAATGAATGGCTAGTGACAATTCCATCTCATTCCAATGAATGGCTAATGGCAATTCCATCCCATTCCAATGAATGGCTAGTGATAATTCCATCTCATTTCAATGAATGGTTAGTGACAATTCCATCTCATTCCAATGAATGGCTAATGATAATTCCATCTCATTCCAATGAATGGCTAATGACAATTCCATCTCATTCCAATGAATGGCTAATGACAATTCCATCTCATTCCAATGAATGGCTAATGGAAATTCCATCCCATTCCAATGAATGGCTAGTGATAATTCCATCTCATTCCAATGAATGGCTAGTGACAATTCCATCTCATTCCAATGAATGGCTAGTGACCATTCCATCTCATTCCAATGAATGGCTAGTGACAATTCCATCTCATTCCAATGAATGGCTAATGGCAATTCCATCCCATTCCAATGAATGGCTAGTGATAATTCCATCTCATTTCAATGAATGGTTAGTGACAATTCCATCTCATTCCAATGAATGGCTAATGATAATTCCATCTCATTCCAATGAATGGCTAATGACAATTCCATCTCATTCCAATGAATGGCTAATGACAATTCCATCTCATTCCAATGAATGGCTAATGGAAATTCCATCCCATTCCAATGAATGGCTAGTGATAATTCCATCTCATTCCAATGAATGGCTAGTGACAATTCCATCTCATTCCAATGAATGGCTAGTGACCATTCCATCTCATTCCAATGAATGGCTAGTGATAATTCCATCTCATTCCAATGAATGGCTAACGATAATTCCATCTCATTTGAATGAATGGCTAGTGACAATTCCATCTCATTCCAATGAATGGCTAATGATAATTCCATCTCATTCCAATGAATGGCTAATGATAATTCCATCTCATTCCAATGAATGGCTAATGACAATTCCATCTCATTCCAATTAATGGCTAATGACAATTCCATCTCATTCCAATGAATGGCTAATGGAAATTCCATCCCATTCCAATGAATGGCTAGTGATAGTTCCATCTCATTCCAATGAATGGCTAGTGACAATTCCATCTCATTCCAATGAATGGCTAGTGACCATTCCATCTCATTCCAATGAATGGCTAGTGATAATTCCATCTCATTCCAATGAATGGCTAACGATAATTCCATCTCATTTGAATGAATGGCTAGTGACAATTCCATCTCATTCCAATGAATGGCTAGTGATAATTCCATCTCATTCCAATGAATGGCTAGTGACAATTCCATCTCATTCCAATGAATGGCTAATGACAATTCCATCTCATTCCAATGAATGGCTAGTGACAATTCCATCTCATTCCAATGAATGGCTAGTGATAATTCCATCTCATTCCAATGAATGGCTAGTGATAATTCCATCTCATTCCAATGAATGGCTAGTGACAATTCCATCTCATTCCAATGAATGGCTAACGATAATTTCATCTCATTTAAATGAATGGCTGGTGACAATTCCATCTCATTCCAAGAAATGGCTAGTGACAATTCTATTTCATTCAGTTTGAAGATCACCACTGCAAAGAGGGTACATCCAGAAGCTCTTTACAGAAGTAACAAGCCTCATGCCGCTTGTGAACAACCCGAACCTTGACAATTGGAAGTCGGCGGCTTTCTCCCAGTACCCGCGCACAAGAGGCCACGATTACATCATGATGACGAGCTATTCAGTACGAACTAAACTGCACCAGACTGGTTTGACCTGGATGGAGACGAGTTTTACGACAAATTTAACAGAATGATTATGTGATCTACCCATGGCTGGTATAAACCAGACTATAGGGCTACAAAGGGATGTCGTCATAATCCAGTCAGTCTCCGTATTGCGCCCGCAAAAAAGTCAGAGAAATAGCCAGAGAAGGGGTGCTACCTACAGCATCGCTATATTGGCACTTTTGACGCCTTGTATTTTGTTCTCTTATAATCAGTCGTATGTAACATAGAAAACGCCGCATCCAGCCTTCCATTTGTTTTAATAGAGCATGTAATATAGTGGAACAGACAAGTAATATGCGCACACTGGTCTGTATTCCTTACAAACGGATGCATTGGCTGATTTTTCCATGTTAATCATGCTGTCAGAAGATTCGGCCATATTTTGATTTCCATCCATATTCTTATCTCGGTGTACATCATAACGTTTGGCTCGACCGCTTTGTCGATGGATCATTCGCCATGAAGATTGCCAATAAAGTTTTTATCGATGTAAATAGGGATAGACAAGCCAGCAGTCGCGAGCAGGCTTTGTCAATATTCTGGTTTTGGTTAACTTATTAAACTTTTACGCGATTGCAACTGTAACAAAAGCTGATTTCACGTCACGATTGCGGTATAAACTCAGACTTCGTGCCGCTCTATATTAACTACAAGCCATACGGGTAAATCTTACAGTCCGTCGTTGTCAGTCTGCTGTGTGCCATGTCCTGAAATCCCCCCAAAAATGATATTTTGCTTATTTTCCGAAGTAGAATCGATTGCGTATGGAGAGATTACGTCATATATATATAAGCACGACACGACAACAAATACATAATGGATAAACATGGACACAATACAAACTTACAAACGGTTACTGTAAATGCTATAAAATGACACCCCGTTGTTATCTGCACTTTCACCAGCTTCACAAATCAACCTTTATGTGTAAGTCGAAAACGAAACTATCACGGCTCTTCAATTCGAGACTATGGGCTTTTCCCTTAGATAAGCCTTACAAACATAACCTGCTCAAACCATATGCATTATGCGATTCGGTCATATATTCATACAAAGTACAACAATACCATAAGGTTGAAATAACAGCGGTCAAATGACATCAACAAATGTTAGTTCGATGGCATTGCATATCAAATAGCCATTCGAGCAACAGCACAACTGAAGGTTTAAAATATTAGTAAAAAAAAGATAAATATTATCTTCTTGGATTAAAATGACAACCTACCGAAAACGTCCTGAAATGTTTACACTTAAGAATAATTCTCCTTCCATAACTTATTGAAGGCTACTATTTGGTAGCAGACTATTGTGATGACACGGGCCCGAATTCTAAGTTAATCAATCTTTTTGTAGGGTTTGTTTAGAGAATACCCAGTTATCTCCTCTTGGCTGGGGTCCTTGTAATATAATGTAAATAGAAAGCCTATAATCTGTGATATTTATTGTATACATATAGGCATTTTTATGTACATATGTATACCTTATTATAAGTATATATTCATTGATATACACGGATGTGTATGTAAATATAATATATATATATACACATACACACACACATATATATATATACATATATATGTATATATATGTATACATATATATGTATATATATACATATGTATATATATATATATATATATATATATATATATATATATATATATATATATATATATATATATATATATATATATATATATATATATATATATATATATATATATATATATATATATATATAATACAGCATCTCACTCCTTGCCGATTAATCTAGCAACAAGTCCGCGAGGGAAATTCGTGATATTTAACTACCAATATAACATTCATGTATTGTCTGATGAGCTCCATTAAATGGTAGCTTCACTGGAGTGAAGTTCGTTTAATGGTAGTGAAGTTCAATCTGCTGAGTCCTTTCCCGTCCGCCTCTAATGACGGACCCGTCCATATCCCACTCTCACCAGGTCCGCCTTGTAATGCAAAATTGTGAGAGGTATATAAAGGTGACATCCTTCCTGCCGCAGTACCTCAGTTCTGAGCAGCAGAGAGCCCCGATTCATGTATACTCGACGTGTTTTAAAGACCCGCCAACCACATTACATTAGGTTACCGCTGCAATTACCGATGAACTGTATCTTGGAATATTTGTAGTGTTAGTAATTTTTTATAGATTATTCTTTGTTATGCCATATTCATAATATAAATGATCATTTTGCACTTATGTAAACGAACTACGAACTTTATGTGATATTGTTTAATAACGTTATCAATTAATAAATATACCTTGTTGCCCACTTGCATTTGACTTGTTCGAACATAAAATCATTATTTTTAGAAAAGCAGCATTCCATATCATGCAGCTCTTTAGTACACCAGGTCTGCAAAGGGCATTCGTTATCATTGCCTACCAAATGAAATATTTGGGTACTGAGAGAACAAGTCATATTTAAGAAGTGTGTTAGACAATCCAAAAGAGTATTTATCAATCATATTTGCCTGACATAACCACTCGATGAAATCGTATAGTGTTTAAATTCCAAAACACACAGTCCGCAGCCAAAGCATATCATACTCGTACAAGCAGATATCCCAACAATAAGCCGACCTGTTATAGTGTGATAATGTCCATTTTCTAATGCCATACCCGTCTATGCACATTCACACAGATTCGCATAAACATGGTAGATATTTGAAAACATAGCATAGGGAAGTATAGCCTAGCTTAGCAGCACTTGTAGGTAATCGAGGCCTTTACGCACCAGACCAATCATGTCAGGGTTTCAGTTAAATGCAAGACATATATGCTAACAGACTACATATTGAACCAGGAGCAAAAAAATGCATACTTTGTTGCCACACCCATACATTCTGGCGATGATAATCGGCGCGTTACCATCAAAGAACCCCGCCGCATTCTCCCAAATGTTTATTATTACGATTGTATATGCACAGTGGCCACGTGCGACCCATGGACCGACGTCACATCCTCGCGGGTTCCACCCATTCAGATTGTGGATGATTGACATATCAAGTCAAGGTCATGTGGAGGTCGTCTGGAATGGCCATAAGGCTGCAATCACGGCAGTGGAATACAACTCGATTATGAATCAACAATAGTCCTAGGGATAAATATTGTGCTTTGTTTGTGGCCCTTCTGTTAGGCAGTTAAGTTGATGATGTCTCGTTATTGTGCCTTGTTTAAAGTTGCTACATAAGATGCAATTCAGCAATTGTTTACAGTTATGAATATTTCTGGCTGCTGAACTTATTGAAGCCTACTATCAGGTAGCAAGCCACTGTGATGATTCTGATGCCTACTACCAGGTAGCAGGCCACTGTGATGATTCTGATGCCTACTACCAGGTAGCAAGCCACTGTGATGATTCTGATGCCTACTACCAGGTAGCAAGCCACTGTGATGACTCTGATGCCTACTACCAGGTAGCAGGCCACTGTGATGATTCTGATGCCTACTACCAGGTAGCAAGCCACTGTGATGATTCTGATGCCTACTACCAGGTAGCAAGCCACTGTGATGACTCTGATGCCTACTACCAGGTAGCAGGCCACTGTGATGATTCTGATGCCTACTACCAGGTAGCAAGCCACTGTGATGATTCTGATGCCTACTACCAGGTAGCAGGCCATTGTGATGACGCTGATGTCTACTACCAGGTAGCAAGCCACTGTGATGACTCTGATGCCTACTACCAGGTAGCAAGCCACTGTGATGACTCTGATGCCTACTACCAGGTAGCAAGCCACTGTGATGACTCTGATGCCTACTACCAGGTAGCAAGCCACTGTGATGACTCTGATGCCTACTACCAGGTAGCACGCCACTGTGATGACTCTGATGCCTACTACCAGGTAGCCGGATGCTCCAAACGACCGTGCACAATGTATGCCAGCCTTCTAGTTGTCATTATTCTTACAAACTTCGAACATATCGTGTATCATTTTAGAGAAGGTACAAGATCGACATGGACTGGGACCTTGTTTTGCGAGGAGGCGAAGTTGGTCGTAACTCCATTCACCATCGTTAAAGTATTATGACGCTGATTAAACCCTATGCGTCATAAAAAGCGTTATCAAGCAGAAAAGTATTTATTTTGATCGTAGACGAGCGCCAGTGTGCTGCGTCGCTGTTTGTCTTTTAATGAACTGTTTATAATGGCTTGGCTAATTCCTTGTATCCGGCCTGGGAGGCGCGGACGGGTGGGCGGGTGGACGATGTACGGGCTTTTGGGGGAAATTCCAGCCCGTTCAAATCGACGACTCATCCGTCCTATGGTGGGAGGACGGGTCTCTGGCTAAGACCCTTCTCTAACGTCATCGAGTATATTGGTCAGTATTTGTTGTGCATGTAAGTCCTTTCACCATTACATTGATGTAGTAACCAATCATTATCTCATCAGCGCAGTCATCCATTTATCCTGTTGTTTTTTAAAGCCTCGACCGAGATGTTAACTTCACAATACACTGCAATATGCAATGCAGGAATAAGAAACCAAAACGTTTTGAATGCAAATATTTATAAAATAAAATTGAAATAAACTATGCAAAAGCTGGATATCATCCTAAGTTCTAAATAGGATCATTGTGATGGATGATGATTGTGATTGCCCTGAACAGAATTACAATGAAAGGAAATGACAATGGGACATTGGAACAAAACGACAGTCTGACTCTATTGAGTCATTGATTTGGAACAAAATAAACCAGCATATAACAGACGCAAGTCGATGGTAAGTATCAGTGATAAGCATTCAAACCGGTTTACCATGACAGTGGCGCGTGCATTAACGTCATCACTGATTAAGGCTGCGATAATAAGTGCTTTGGGCGGGTAACAAAAGCAACATATTCAATTATTAAATACTGTGGTCAGTGATGGATACCTCAAACAGCAGCCCGGCGATTTTCATATGGGATGCCGAGCTTAAGCCACAGCGCCAAGCACACAGTGGCACCCCGGCTAGTCCTTGTGAAGACTGTGGCATATGTTGTGGCACACATTGTATGCATATTACCGAACGGCTGGTCTTACTTAACGTGCCTGAATCAAAGCCAGCTGCCCGGGTGATGTATGTGGATATTTGCTGGCAAGCAGCATGTCCACCATGGTTCGCCAGGGGCCCTTTACCACCAGGCTGACATCCACTGCTCCATTCTGGGCTTGGTAGCAATTAACCAAGGCTCCAGGTCAGGTTGTCACACATAAATCCCACCTTTAGATGAGTGTAACTCTGAAAGCACACTTCAGGTTCTCGTTAATCTTTGTGGGAACAAATGGGATGAGACGTATCAATGTCGGCCGAATAAAACAGTACTCGATTGTTTTGAAACAAGTAGGGAACAACACATGGGAATGTATCGTCCAAGCATCGAAATCATCACCATTAGTTCGTATACGCACACACACATACATACATATATTTACGTATATAAATATATATATATATATATATATATATATATATATATATATATATATATATATATATATATATATATCGCCTTATGCATATATAGATATTTTATGTATCACTATATATCGATATAAATGTATATAAATGTTTATATATGTACATATATATAATATATATATATATATATATATATATATATTAATATTAATATATATATATATATATATATATATTTATATACATATATATTTATCAACATAAATGAATACATGCAAATACATATATATAAACATTGTTATGTTTATATACACATATTTATATATATACATATATATCATCGCCGTTATATATATATATATATATACATATATATTTGTTATATATATATATATATGTACATATAGTAATATATATATATAAGTATGTGTATATATATATCTGAATGTATATATATATATATATATATATATATATATATATATATATATATATATATATATATATATATATATATATATATATATATATATATATATATATATATATATATATATATATATACACATTTTGATGAATGTACATGGTCATCTACTCTAACGGGGCTTATATTATTACTTACAGGCTCTTATGAGAATTATGTTGATTATTTCGCTCGTCCCAAAAATGTCAGAAAGGTTGGTAACTACATAAATTACAAAGTCACAATTACGTCCGTTCTAGTAGAGAATAAATCTTCTCTTCCGTATATTTACGTAATCGCTTGTGGCCTCTGGAGCTGTTGGTGTTGGCGTCTTGTCAGTGTGTTTCATCAATGGAATGTGTTCAGGGTATGTATCCTGAATTATTGGACAACACCCTCAGTTGTATTTGCGATGGAGCATATACCCCTAGGTGCAAAACATTCAACATTTGTTTCAAGATTTGTTCATCTACAAGACCAGATATATATAAATAAGACACTGCTTACACGATCATGCGTGTTGCACCTGATGTTACCACTGGGCTGTTTCAAGCACTGACGACAAAGGGGGCATGTTCACTCACTAATTAACTCACTCACTGACTTACTGACTCACAAACTCAATTATTGAGCAAACCTTTGTCTCACCAACTGACCAAGTCCCCGACCCACCGTCTGACTTACTCAGACCCAGAAGAGCTCATTGAATTACAAGCTGACTCACACACTCATTAAATGTACTGCACCTTTACTCCGCGACTAACTTACTAACTAACCAATTCACTCACTCACTTACACACTCTCTCATTTACTCACTCACTCGGTTATTCATTCGCCGTATCCATCTTCATGCAGATCGTCTTATCCCCAGCCAACATGGAGTAATCTCAATTATTGCCGTCCAGTGATCGATCTGTGTATTGCATGGTGAATACCACTGTAACCATTACTCTGATGGGTGAAGTATCCCATTGTTACACCAGGTCTACAGGGGGCATTACTTGGTTATTGACAACCAATGAGATATGTTGTTTTTGCCTCAGCAAGTCCATCAAAATCATGTTTTTGGAGTGTGTTAATGAATACAAGAGTGTATCGATCATCGCTGCATTACATAACTACTCGATGGAATTCAATGATTTACTTTCCGAAAACCCACACGTTATCAGGTCTCAAACATAATCTACGCCCCCTTTACAAGCAGATAACCTGGGATCATACTTTTCATGTGCAAAAACACATATACACAAGGTGGTCAATCGAGGCTTCTACTCACCAAACATGAGTTCAGCATTTCAGTTTTGTGCTTTGTGTAGGCCTAGAGACTACAGATATACACCGATTGTTTTATACCAGAATTGTTTATGCCCCAGGCACTCACATGAAAGGAAAGCAATAACAGTAGTTATTTCTGCACCTTCTATGTGTTTTCCTGCACTGAGTGGAATTAAGTGCAAGAAACGGTAGCAATTGACCGATTTTGATAGGAACCATTGGTCTGAGAAGGCGAAACTATTTCAGCCAGGAATGCATGACTGGACTTGTGCAAGTCTGGTGAGCTTGCCTCACTGCTATTTGAAGTGCCCCTATCTGTGTTATCCAAATGTACATCCCATTAACTAATAGCATCTGCCTGAAGGAGATTTTTACAAGTGCAAATTCGACAATTTATGTAAAATAGGTGTTGGGGTGAGATATTTTGTGCCGTAGCTTGCTGAGTGGCTGGATAGAACAGAGGAGGCATGATGTGCGTGTGAATGAGTGGATACACAACATGGACGGGGGCGAGGGAATGATTGGGAGAGAGAATGAAGGGGTGAATGAGATAGAGAATGAGTGAGCCGGCCAGACTAGTGATAAGACAGTGGCTTAATCCGGCAATTCAATAACCAATAGTGGTATGCGCAAGAAAATAATTATTCTTATTTAGTAAAGAGGCCAGCAATCAACCGCATGGCAATAATATAGTAATAGCATTGGTCCTCACGCTACAGGCGCCAGAATGAATTCGTTGTAAAACCGAAAATAGCTCCGAGCGGCAAAAACATGCTCCAACGTTCACACTCGGCCACCTACCCCCATACCCACATGCATACACACACAAGCACACAAGCACACACACACACACACACACACACATACACACACACATACACACACACACACACACACACACACACACACACACACACACACACCCACAAACACACACACAAACACACGCACACACACACACACACACACACACACACACACACACACAAACACACTTTAGGTAACTACATGTTTAAGCTAATGCCAACAGTCGGTTTATATTGATGTACACGACATCAGTGTGTGGTGAGGTAATATCTGTATGACTTATTCGTGACAGCGGGTTTATTTTGTTTTCCCGATAATTAAGTGCCAACTCTGTATGTCTGAAGCCCGCTGTTTAGTTCAGCGCTGAATATGTTGTCCATATGGCCCTCACAAACATCACACAACAGCCCCTTTGATATGAAGCTAAAATGAACGTAATCATGTTGTCGATGTCATCACACATAGGTACTGATACTCAAAGCCGTACTTCAGTGCAGTAGGCACACTGGGTCTTTTGTGCCCAGCGATGATGTGTCTTGGTATATAAACGTCATCCAACTCAACTACACAACGTGTATGTTTAACAGCATCATCCGACACAACTATACAACGTGTATGTAAACCAACGTCATCCAACTCAACTACACAACGTGTATGTTAACCAGTATTTAACCTGGGACAGAGAAAGTATCAGTTGTCGATGTCAACCGTCGTCGTCCGACACAACTATACAGCGTATATGTTAACCAGGATCATCCAACACAACCACATAACGTGTATGTTAACCAGAATTATCCTACACAACTGTATAACGTGTATGTTAACCTGCGTCACCCAACACCACTTAACAACGTGTACGTTAACCATCACTATCCAACACAACTGCCCAACATGTATGTTAACTACCATTATCCAACACAACTTTATAACGTGGTCGTAACCAGCATCATCCAAAACAACTACACAACGCATATGTAAACCAGAATCATCCAACGCAACTACATATCGTATATTTTAACCAACATCCTCCTAAACTATATATTACGTGTTTAACCAGCATCATCCAACACAGCTAGACAACGTGTATGAACGATCGTGCGTGTTTGAGCAAGATTCAAAGGGAATTTCTCAAGGCGACCACGTGTCTGCGGCATCCTCGAAACTGGTTGCACGAGTCCACGTTAACGGGAATTATATGGTTCAATGTGTAAGTGTGGTAGCCAATGAAAATATTAATGAGGGGGGAGTGAGGTAATACTCGAGTTGGTTAGTGATCGAGATAGTGACTCAGTGAGCGAGTGAGTGAGTGAATGATCGGAATAGTGGGTGTGTAAATGGCTGTGAGAGTAAATGAGTGAGTGAGTGAGTGAACTAGTGATGACTACTTGAGTAAGTAAGCTAATACATACTGGAGTGAATAAATTTGTGATAAAGTGACTGACTGCGTCATTGATTGAGTGAATAAATGGATAAAAATGGGGATGAATGAATGATTGAGTTGCAAGGAGAGCGTGCTAATGAGTGAGTGGCTTAGTGATTGAGTGAGCGAGTGAGTCATTCAGTGAGTTAGAGTGAGCGAGTGAATGGATGCGTGAGAGAATGAGCAATGGCATGAGTGACTGAATTTGTGAGTTAGTGGGCTAGTGTGTGGGTAAGTAGAATAGTGAGCACGTCCATGAATGTAGGCATGAGTGATTGAGTGAGTTACAGAGAGGCAGGGTTGATTGGGGGTAGTGGGTGGGAGTGAGCGAGTGATGGAGTGAATGGCCGATTGAGTGAGAAAATCAATTAGTGATTGAGTGAGAGAGTGAACGGATAAGTGCGTGAGTGAGTGAGTTGCGGATTTAGTCAGTGAGGGAATATGTGAGTGAACAAGCGTATGTCTTCGTGATAACTATTCTTGCTCTTAGCAATAAATTCCCTAGATCCGACCAAACATGCAGCCACATCAACCTGTGATCAACACAGAAAACACCGACACCAAGTACCGCTATGATAGCTAACGAGCATATCAACAACACCTCTCACATTTACCTCGCCAATGATCATATATCAAACTTGCTTTAAGCAGGGACGAGACAGCAAATATGCATTTCTCTTACAAAGTAACATAGAAGGACAATCATTACCTTATATATGGCCTTATAGATTGCCTGCATCCTCAGCATAGCTACAGCTCACGGCTCTCATAACGCCGGTTATCGCCTGTAAAACCCGGGGAGAACAAACAGATCTTTGGTTAGCTAGTCATGATGTTTTCATTTTCAACCATTGCTCTGGTTGTTGTGTTTGCATGTATGTTTGTGAGCAATTTTAATAGTATTTCAGTTTGCTTCATCCACGTCGACTGGGAATGATTTCAGTCTTGTGACATGTTCATATAATTTAGCAAACATCGATTCTAGTATTCACGTATGTGATCCTAAACCAATTAGGATTTGTTAATGCTACTTGGCTATAAGTGGCTCTAGGTAGTTTGCGACCTACATACACTTAAATTCAAATATCACCAGTTGGTTAAGGACTGCTACATTTGGAACATAAATTTCGTTCAATTACATTCAGTGCTTATATTATGCAGCAATGATCATACACTCTTATATTGATTAACAGCTTCTAAAACATGGTTTCGATAGACTTGTTCAGGCTACATTATTGGTTGGCAATAATCAGGAATGTCCCCTGTAGACCACGTGTAGCAATGGCCTACGTGAGATGAGATGCTGCACCTCTTAAAGTAATAGTTAACTTTCACCACATTTACTGGGTTCAGTTAATTGAATCAAATAAAGAGGTTCAATTGTTACAATTAAAATACAGCTCTCTAATTAAACCAGTAAAGCTACTTGATGTGATAATTTTTAAACCCTTCTGACACACCGTACAATGAGACTAACATCACCATGTTCTATCTTATATCTGTTTAATCCACAAAACAGTTGTGTCCAGATACTGTTACTAGGGTCTTTCTTTCCGACCAATATGCACGTGCACTTGTTTGCAAATACTACCGTTATTGCGTGTATAGTCTAGATATCTATTGTCTAATTGAGAATACCGTCTGGTCGTAAATGGGTAATGGATAGCACCACAAGAAGCACCTCCTTTACAAAGCCACGGATTGGTCCATCTAATAAATAATATAGTACAGGTTCACCAGGTTTAGTGACAGAGCGTCCAATCCGGTAGACATTGAGTGACCACACAGGGTCAGTGGCACGACGACGGTGGTCTTGCTCACCAGGCATGTAGAGGTAGCAAACGCTAACATAAGAAGAAAGCTTTCGCTCTTTGAGCCCCAGCGGGTGCCCTGATACAATGGAAGATGGCTTTTGTACAACTCGTTTTGCCTTTATAGCATCTTTAGGTTTTTTCCAATCAAGCGGGTCACCTCATTACTTATGGCAGAGTCTACAGCCTGCAGTCGAGAAACCCACTCAATTGATCGTTTCCCAGTAGCCCTTGAATCTACGGCATACAGGTGTCCTAATTGTCGTTCAGCATGTGTGCGGTTAAAACGTTCACAATAGCCTGATCTCGATGGACATTCACACGGCCAGGCCTGACTGAGACTTCATGTTTTGCTAGCAGCTGATTCACTAGCCCCATAAACTCATGTCCGGGGTCAACCTGAAGTAGTTTAGGCCACTGCAGTTTTCCACGATTGTATATCCTTTCGAGTGCACCTGCGACCTCTTTAGCCTCTTTTGTAGTCAATGGCTCAGCCTATTTGTAGAGTGAGGCCACGTCCACAACTGTGAGGGCATACTTGTAAGTCCGGCGTTTAACAACGACATGACTAGGAAATAAGAGATCAGCTTGGTGAACCTCATTAGGACCAGACACATAAAATTTTGATCTGGGAATGTGTTTTGGCATTGGCATGTAGATTTGCCAATTAGCTTGCTTTGTTAGCCACCCCCTGGCAACTTCCTCAGAAACCCTTGCATCTGTTGCAAGCTTTTTGATAGCTGTAATGCTTTTCCAGTAGCCCTTAGGACTATAGCAGATGTTTTGTGCAATCCATTGTTATATACATATCAACTAATGAGTTTCTAAACGCGTCGCCTATTTAGCAAGCATGTCCAGACGTTGCCATGCCCAGGATAATGAACATCACCTCACGTACTTTTGGTCATCTGAGGGCACGTAAAAGTCTGAAAGTCCAGTGGGTCAACGGATTTACCTGTAATCAGGTAGTATTCACGCATAGCCTCGTCAACATCCCTGAAAGTATTATTGGCGTCGGAGCTGCTCATTGATGAAGTCTGACCATTCAGTACGCTTCTTAGCCCATGCTGACTGAGCAGATTGTTGCTGTTCTATTGCCATATCATGGCGTTTACGTTCCACGTCCACTTGGCTGCTTCATAACTTAGAGAATAAGAAGTTGCTCTCAGAGAATGCAAGGGCGTTAATAAGGGAACCTCTAACAAGTAGCGGAATCGGGGCCATTACTTAAGTATATCACCTGGAATTATCTCTTGTTTAATTAGCATATCCTTTGTGGTCATAGCTAGTGTTACATAGACAACAGCCATAGCCAGGTCATGTGGCGTGAAGACAAGACGCGGCAGAGCCCATCCCAGTTCCATCTTACTGAGTTTAGCATTACCTATTGATATACCGTAAATAACTGCACCGTGGTACAGCACGTTGAAGAGCATATTTCTGTCAGTAGTTGGTATTGCCATCTTATTCCATATAAAAAGGATCCTTTAAATAAAT
The DNA here is from genome assembly GCA_034190875.2 of Urechis unicinctus. NCBI lineage: Eukaryota > Metazoa > Annelida > Polychaeta > Xenopneusta > Urechidae > Urechis > Urechis unicinctus. The sequence goes on from CM067357.1 coordinate 55,495,650, forward strand.
GTCCGGAGGCTTTTCTACCACAACCTGTTTAGAGTGTGAGGCTACTAGTTTGTGCCTGTACCTATACCATGCCAGTCCAATCAATCCAACGCCACCGACAACACAAGGCAAGGCACATGTTGACCTATCCTACCTTTTCGGAGGCTTGCGGATGGTGGCTTCACAGCTTCGTGTCTAGTGTGTGTAAGCTTGGTCTTAGCCTCTCTGAAACTTATTCTGATTGGCTTTTCGAGCTGCATCACACTTTTGCCTTGCTGCAACTTTTTTATCAATTTTTGTAGGTCGCTCACTGGTCACTGACGTTATCTCTGCCGTCGTTGTCTCCGCCAGCTATGACAGCACAGCAGCAAGCCTATCTCTCTTAGAAGACATGTCCCCTCTGGGTTCCTGTGTCCTGTGCAAGGAGTTGATCAATGATCCATGAATATACGTATACACTTTGAGAGTCTAATATATTGCTGAACCCAGCGTCTGTAGGACACTACTGCCCAGTTGATTGAGGCTAAACTGGTAACCGAGGCAGCGGCTGCTGTCAGGGCCAACATCGCTTCAATCAACGGCATATGCAGTAGGTTGATCAGCCTTCAGCAGCAGTTTTGTGTGCTTGGTCTTTGCTTGTAACTGGCGTACTGCAGCGCGTTTTTCCTTGTTGGGATCACATCATTCTCACGTAGGGCCTCTTCAAATGAGTCACTGTCCTTGGTGTGAAAGAGCACCACCAAGCCAGTCTGCTCACGTAGGTACTTCAGCACAAAGTTGTACTTTTGGGTGAGGACCCGACCGCTGAAGGCCAGTTCGGATAACATGTCTTGCTTCTTGGTTAGCCTCGCCCTTAAAACAATGGTAGAAAACCCTCAAGTGGTCATGGAGCGGCTTTCCTGGATCAACCATGTACACCTCTGACTCATCCCATACCCAAGAAGGGCCCTTCAAGTAGGTCGAGGATGAATACATTTTTCCCGCATCCTGTCTGCTCACAAACAATAGCCGAAAAGGGACCATTTGGAAATATAAACTTAGAACACTGCGCTGACGAAACTGTCATCTTTAATCTTAATTTTTGCATCCATAATAACATACATATTGACGTTCAATACACCGTCCGTCTCTGCTTTTTTTGTGGTCTGAATGGTTATACCCTCAGACGCATTATCCAGGCCCCTGCCACTACCGTGCAGCTGGTCGTCTTCACTCGTCCTTAAGTCGAGCCGCAGAGCATATTCACTGGTTAGGTACTCTCATAGGGACACGTCCGACAATGCCAAGTCTTTTACAGCTATTGCTAAGCTGGGCTCTCGTTTATTCGTTGCTGCAAAAGCCTTCTTCCCCTCATCCCACTGCTGGTAGCCACGCATGCCCTGGGCATAGAGTTGATTGGGAATGCCCTCAATGGTCACCTCAACTTTTGTAATCTTTGGGTTGTAAAACGACTCTGTCTTTCTGGCGAGTGAGGCATTGGCTGTGTATTCTAAGAGCAGTAAGACGCCCTTCATGCTGTGAGCCGACACGTTCACTTTTATTGCTAAAGCAGAAGCTGCACTACCAGAGAAGTTAGAAATGTGTAGCCCGAAGCCGTGACAGAGCAAGGTGGTGTAGATGAAACAAGATTCATGGTGGGCGTTCATAACGCTAATAAGACCTAGGTACACAAACAGACGACGACCTGCCACCCAGGGAGCTTATAGGGCTTGACAAGGCTATGCAGACCCAGGCGGGTGAACTGGTCAACAATCTACCAAGGCTTAGCGAAATAGATGGGGAGATAAAACAGCGGGAAGCTAAAATGGCAAGCCTGGAGGAGGATGGGAGGGGTGATAGTCAAGCATGGAAATTTAAAGTGAATGAGCTTGCAAAGCTGCGTGAAGAAAGACAAGTAAGACTAGAAGCTACCTCTGTAAAACCAAAAATGCTGCAGACTCAAATCAACCACAAACCAGGGAACTATCAACAGACTTCTTGACCAATACACAACGCTAGCCGAGCGTGTACGCACCCTATTCCGGTAGCAAGGAGTTACAACGGCAGGGGGCACTAGTGTCACCCCGGCACCAATATCGACGCCAGCTGACAATTCCGGTGTAAAGGAATGGATTTAAAAACAGCTGAACTCCTTGGCAAACGTCCTGAAAGGCCTAGCCGGTGAGCCAGAAGCTGCCCTTCCAGGGATCATTGGCTCAATCGTATCATGGCTGCCCAAGTCAGCTGCAAAGGTGGCTGGTTGGATGGCAGAGCATTTATGGGCCGCAGCTGTGGCGGTGTGGGAGTTATCCTCCTGATACTCAGTGACATACTTCGAAGCAAGCCAAAGTACAACTAACCCTATTGCGATTCCGTCGCCAATAACAGCGGTTATTTCATCTTCACGTGGTCTATCAGAACGCCGTTTGGGACAAGTGGAGAGGGGATGCCTATATCATCAGGCGGGGTGTCAAATATTCCTCCATTTGAAATAGCAGCATCCATGTTTAAATCAGTGTTAATGCCAATCTGCTGCCAGTCAGACGCGATCATAATCAGATTTTTGTACCCAGCTACTTTTTCAATAGCGAGGCTCATGTCTGACGGAGCCATGTAAAGGCCCGTTCCAAACACACAATCAACCTTTGAGAGAGCATTCTGGAGCAGGTTTTAATACCTGCTGATGGATGAGGGAATGTCAACTGGTGAGTTGATAGCATCCTCAATATTAGCCTGAAACTGTTTTTGGGTGTTAAAAGATGTGCCTGTACCCAGTATCTCTGAGCGGTTCTGTGCCTCTGCACCAAGAATAGCCTAAACATAGGTTCAAATACTGTCGTTAATCCGTGTAATACCTGGGGCTGTGAAGCCCTCAGATTTTTTCAGTATGTAAGTACTCCAGGATGTGCCTGCACCTGCTTGGTCTTGCTTTATATAATCTATATGTAGCTTCAAAAAAAAAATTACCTGGTTCTGCCAGTATTGTATGTGGTTGGTTCTCCAGCCAACTAAAAATTTATCGTTGCTTATATTTGGCACCAAGTAGTGCTCAAACGGGATGTCTGGGAAGCATCAAAGTCAGTAGTATCACTCCTAATTGAACTAGACAGGTAGACTGATGTATAAAACAGCAGTATGAAACAACAGCCAACCATTCCGACGTTATATTCGGAGCTGCCTGATGAGAATCCAGGGCATTCCTCATCAGGCGGCGCAGTTGGTTGTTGCTTCATACTATCATTATAGGCACATAAGTCTATAAGTTAAGTTCAATTAAGAGCGATACTACAGACCAAGTCGCCCCTCTGTTTAGAGTAGTTATATAAAAGTTAATAACGTTGCCTTGTTCTAGCTGTAAAGGCTGGTCTAAAGATAATACAACAGCCCGTTGGTCCGCAGGCTTAAATATTCCTATCGCTTGATTCATTCCATTAATAACAGGAACGACTGTTATAACAGCAGTATCAGCACCAACACCCGAAGACAACCCCATGCGAATCCTACCATTGGATGACATGGTATATACACAGCTTGAGTCTCGACCCCTAGCCCCATGGCCAAACGACCACTCATATCCTCTGCGAAGGGGCCACTTGCTTCTGCCCATATAGTAATGAGTAATAGTATGCGCATGAGGATGAGAAAACCGCTCTTATTGCAGGCGGAATCTTTATAGGCTTAGCTGTGCTTTGGTTTGCTACGTAGTAGGTCACAGAGTATCAGGAGGATAACTCCTCCCACCGCCACAGCTGCGGCCCACAAATGTTCTGCCATCCAACCAGCTACCTTAGCAGCTGACATAAGCAGCCATGATACGATGCATCCAAAGATTCCTGGAAGGGCGGCTGCTGCCTTACTGGCTAGGCTATTCAGGGCATTTGCCAAGGAGTTCAGCTGCTTTTTAATCAACTCCTTTAATCCGGGCGGCGGCGGCGTTGGTGCCAGGGTTGGAGTAGTGCTCCCTCCGTCTGTCAAAGCAACTACCAGGGTCGAGATTGCCAATCCAACCGCAGTGAGGATGGAGGCGATTGTTATGCCTTGGTCCCGAAACAGGGTGCGCACACGCTCAGCTATCGTCTTGTCCTTGATCGTTTCCCAGATGCAGTTAATCTGGGTTCGCAGATGTTCGCGGTTTACAGATGCAGCCTCAACAGAGACACGGTGCAGTTCCTGCAGATCTGCGAGCTTAGTTGCTTGGAATCTCCATGAGCCACTATCACCCCTCCCCCTCCCACCCAACCATACCATTTTGTCCTTCCGAGCTGACATATCCCTTTCTATCTCAGTTATCTGAGCTAGGTTGTTGACCAGCTCACCCCTCTGGGTCTGTATAGCCTTGTCAAGCCTCATAAGCTCTCTGAGTAGTAGTTCGTTGTCTATTTGTGTACCTAGGTCTTGGATGATATTATGAACGTCTTCTATAATGCTTGTTTCTTCCGCGCCACCCCCCGTCTCGGAAATGCCTTCAGGGCCCCTCATTTCTAAACTCTCTGCAGCTTTAGCAGCTGCTTTGTCAATGCCTTGGAGGGCTGTTGCTTCCTTTCATGACACTACTTTTCGGGACCACCCAGTAAACCCCAAACTATCACGGACAGCCTTAGACCCCCCACCCTGTTTGCTAGCTAGTGTTTGAAATGAAAGCGGGGCCTTAGTACGAGAATGTGTAATATTTAGGTTAGGGTAGTCTTTCAAACGTAACTCTCCTCTAACAAGTTCAAACTTAATATAATCGAGGCCGAGGGTGGGTGTGTGGCCTTTATCAGCCAATGCATTGTAATAATCATCGACAGCACCTATAACGAGTCGGCCTTCCTGCGGTATAGACCGATCCATCCCAATGTCCCCTTATATGACAGGTGGGAGAGCAGCCGGTGGGGGAGTCTCATCCTCTCCTCCCACGGGCCAATCCTCATCCTCTCTTCCAGGGTTTTCCTCCACTGCGTCATCAAATGTTGGGTTATCAAACTCCATGTTTGTGTGTTAAAGATATAACTGCAATTAATAATTCAACATGACGAGTACTTACGGATGCAAACTAAACCCACACCGCCGGATACGCAAACCACTAGGGGTAAAGGGCGTGCGGAAGTCTGTAGTTATTACAAACAATCCAAGCACTATTGATCAGAACCAACAACTGCTGGTTCGCTTCCCCAATCTAGGTGCAGAAGACGTCATTGTTCCTGGGACAGCACCGCTGACCTTTACAATCACGTTGTCATCGACCGATGCTAACCGCAGCGTTGTGCAAAACCTGAGTTGCGCTGCAGTTAAGAAATTGACAATCAAGATTTCTGGCAATGAGGTCATGTCTTTTGATGACAGCGATGTGTACCACTGTTACCACAACTTGTGGCGGACTGCACAGGAGAGACAGGGCCTCCAGTATCAGGGCATTGACACATCAGATGACAGAAACACAACTAATATACGAATGGGGACAGGAGACAAGGATGAGAAAGAGGACCTGGCCATAGCCAGTGTGTATGGTAACAGGTTCTACGTTCCGCTTGACTTTGAACTCCTCGAGAGTCACATGCCATTCTACCAGAGTGCGCTTAATCACAGACTGGAGTACGAGCTCACGTTCAACGACTACAACCGCGTTATTCACGCAACAGGCGACACCAACGCAAGCTACATAATTGATGGCATCTGGCTGGAGTATGACATAGTTACCCAAACACAGTTGTCCCGCATGATACTCACCCAGTACACAGGTCGGCTCTCGATTCTGTACGACCGTGTACTTCGTCACAGAAAGCTTGTAAACAATAAAAGAGAAACACTGTGGAACATCAATCTGAACGTGCCGGCTCGCAGCATGAAGGGCACCCTACTGCTCTTTGAAGTTCCCCAGGGCGCCTCATTCGCCAGGAAAACAGAGTCGTTCTACAACCCAAAGATTACGAAAGTCGAGGTGACCATTGAGGGCATCCCCAATCAGCTCTATGCCCACGGCATGCGTGGCTACCAGCAGTGGGATGAGGTGAAGAAGGCCTTTGCAGCAATGAGTAAACGAGACCCCAGTGTAGCAATAGCTGTAAAAGACGTTTCCCTAGGAGAGTACCTAACCAGTAAGTATGCTCTGTGGCTCGACTTAAGGACGAGTGATGACGACCAGCTGCATGGTAGTGGCAGGGCTGTGGAGAATGCGTCTTAGGGTGTCACCATTCAGATCACAAAAAGGCAGAGGCGGCCGGTGCATTGAACGTTTATATGTGTATTGTTATGGATACACAGATTAACATTAAAAATGGCAGGTTCGTCAGCGCAGTCTACTAACTAGGATTTGATAAAACCGAAAGCTGAGTTTACATTTCCAGATGGTCCCTGTTCGGCAATTGTTTGTGGGCAAACAGGGTGTAGGACCTCGAGACTGATGCGTTTGTCGGGCATGCGCTAAGAACTGAACTTTATCATCGTCATGGTATGATGTTGGCTCCGCTTACCACAGCCTTAACAACTGCCAAGTACTGCCAATTTGGAGCCAGCACCCCCGCCATCCACGACCGGCTGTCCGACACCCCTCCTGCAGAGGACCTGTCTTAGTAGGTAATATGGAGAACGCAAATCAAGAGATAATGGCGGTGACTAGTGATCAGCCTGCGCCTCAACATCAACCTGCACCAAAAGAGAGACCTACAAAAGACACTAAAAAGGTTGAGGCAGGCCGAAAGAGTGCTGCAGATCGAAATGCTGATCAAAATAGACTTCTGAGAGACCTGCGGGAGGCTAAGTCTGCCCTACAGTCTGAAAATTGGACCCCCAAGTTTGACCGGGGCGGTGAAGGTGGGTCCGCCGCAGGGCTGATGGGTTCGACTCAGTCTTGGCCGGCGTGGTAACAGGCAGAGACTAGTGGCCTCCGTCCCTAAACCAGCTGTGGCTAGGGGAGAGCCAGCAAAGTCAGCACCTCCGGACGCTCATTTAAAGGACTCTTTTTACATGGAGTAAGATGACAACACCAATTACTGATGGAAAAATGCTCATCAACGCGCTGTACCATGGTGCAGTTGTTTCCAGTATATCAATAAGTTATGCCAGACTTGGTAAGATGCTTCTGGGTGGCGGGACTCCACGTCTTGATTTCACCCCACGCGACCTGGCTATGGCTGTTGCCGACGTATCACTAGCCATGGCTACAAAGGATTTGCTAATTAAACAAGGAATCTTACCAGTTGATATACTGAAGTAATGGCCACAATCGCGCTGCTTGATGGAGGTGCTCTTGTTAACGCCCTTGAGTTCTCTGGGAGCAACTTTTTATTCTCTAAGTTACGAAGCAGTCAGGTGGACGCGGAACGTAAGCGCCATGATATGGCAATTGAGCAGCTTCAATCTGCTCAGGCAGCATGGGCCAAGAAGCGAACTGAGCATTTATATTTCATCAATGAGCAACTCCGCCGCCAGGGACATGCCGAGCATACTTTTCAGGATGTGAACGAGGCTATGCCTGAGTACTACATCTTGACGGGTAAATCCGTTGACAAGCTGGACTCTGAGCCGCAGCTTTCAGACTTCTACGAGCCGTCACAAAGGGCGTGAGGTGGCGTTCATTATACTGGGTATGGCTGCGACTGGGCTGGTTGCATACAGGCTTGCTAAGTAGGTCATTTGGAGACCCATGCGTTTACTTTGTATGGATCGTCGCATGCAAAAGATCTAATTTAGTCCTAAGGGCTACTGGAAAGGCAAAACAGCTATCAAGAGGCTTGCACAGAAGCAAGGTTTCTGAGGAAGTTGCCAGGGGGTGGCTAACAAAGCATGCTATCTGGCAAATCTACTTGCCGGTGCCAAAACACATTCCCAGACCGAAATTTGATGTCCCTGTCCCTAATGAGGTGCACCAAGCCGATCTCTTATTTCTTCCTCATGACGTTGTAAAGCGCCAGATTTACAAGTATGCCCTAACAGTGGTTGATGTGGCCTCGGGCTACAAAGTGGTTGATCCATTGACTACAAAAGAGGCTAAAGAGGTTGCAGGTGCGCTCGAAAGCATTTACAAGCGAGGACCGCTGCATTGGCCAAAACTACTTCAGGTGGACCCTGGATGGGAGTTTATGGGAGATGCGAATCAGCTGTTAGTAAAACATGGAGTATCAGTCAGGCATGGCCATGTGAATATCCGTCGAAACCACGGTATAGTGGAACGCTTTAACCGCACCCTTGCTGAGTGGCTCTTTGGACACCATTATGCCGTAGAGTTAAAGGATACTGGAAAACGATCGACTGAGTGGGTTTCTCGACTGCAGGCTGTAGTCTCTGCGATAAATAATGAGGTGACCCGCTTGACTGGAAAAAAGCCTAAAGATGCTATAGAGGCAAAGCGAGTTGCACACAAGCCCTCTGCAGTCATACCAGGGCGCCCGCTGGGGGTCAAAGAGCAAAAGCTTCCCTATGATGTTGACGTTTGCTACCTCTACCAGCCTGGTGAGATCGAGCAAGACCAGCGCTGGCGGGCCACTGACCCTGTGTGGTCACTCAATGTTTACCGGATTGGACGCTCTGTCACTAAATCTGGTGAGCCTGTACTATATTATATGCTGGATGGACCCCTCTGTGGCTTTGTAAAGGAGGAGCTGCTTGAGGTACCGCCCGATACCCAGCTGCCACCAGACGATATTACCAATTAGACAAAAGAAAGATCGGTAATAATGGAAGCAACTGGAAAGTGTCCCTGGATATTACTTGGAAAGAGAGGCCCTGTAAGTTTGACTTTTGTGCAATGCACAGGTTTAAGATTAAGCGGGGGATCATAAATCGGCTTTGTGCAGAGTGTCAGAAGGGCATACAAAATAACCAAAAATTATGTATGGACTGTGGATATGAAAGGGTTAACCACAAGCGCCTTCGTGAGAAGAGGAGGCTTGAGGGCGGTGAAGTCGCTCTGGAGCAAGGTGGTAGTCGTTTTGGTCGTCGTGAAGCTCAGCTGATTACTCTAGGTCGACCTCAAGGATGTACCGGGTCTTGGCGTCATCAGAGTTGGTGCGGACTATTCTTGAGGCCGGTCCACCCACTCAATGTTCGAGGTGGGTTGGGCCTGGCTCATTGCCCATCCATAGAGGTTGTTGGCGTCGAGGTACTGGATATAGCTCATGGGCTTGTCCTGGTCGAAGTCTTCTACGTAGAGATTGTTCGCCATGGCGTGGTGCCGTGAGACCATACTTATTCCTCCACGCAGACCCTTCTCGATGAAGAGGTGTTTGTCGTAGTCAGTGAGAAGTTCGAATTTTACCACTGTGCTCTTGAGCACAGCGTCCCACGAGATGCCTGGGCTGGTGTAGTAGTGGGCCGGGTCCAGACCGTACTGCTTTAGGCTGGTCTTCTGGAATGTTTCAAACACGTCGGCAAGGAGGAGGACGTCTGTGCGGAGGTAGAGGTCGTGGTAGTCGTCCATGCTCTTGCAGCCAAACGTGCTCCAGAACCAGTCTTGGGAATAAGCTTTAGGTTGCAGGCGTTGTGGGCCAGGAGCAGCTTCTTGGTTGTGTACCCGTGGAGGCAACGCTCGTAGAAGATCTTGCTGCCCTTGTACTTTGTCTTGTCGTAGAGAAGGCGGTTCAGGTTCTTGATCCAGGTGTAGTGATACAGGACGTCCTTCTCGATGAGCATGAGGTTTATGCAGTTGCCGGGGAGTCTGCTGATTTGGTAGACCATGACAGCTTTCCCGTCCCAGCCAAATACGTTCAGGCCTCTGTCGAGAGCGGTTTCGATTTTTGCAACGTGGGTGACCGGGGTTGGGTAGGACACGCCTGAGCCCTCTAGCTTATCCGTGAGCCACTGAATGCTGTACTTTGATGTTCTCTGCGGATCCTTGCTGGCTTGGTTGAGGGCTGAGATGAGGGACCATAGGATGCAGAAGTCGTCTCGGTTCTTCACGTTTATGATGGCCTTTTTGTTTGTCAGTGCTGGCGGTAGGGGGAGATAGGAGCCGCCTTTGAGTGGTTGATACTTCGCGATGTCGATCCAGATGGTTTCTACCGCCTCGAACATCCACCCAGAACCTAGGTTAACCCACTTCTCCAGCATCTCCTAGATTTGGAGGCCGGCCGGGTCTATCACGGAGTCAATGTCTTCTTTGCCTGGAACCACCTGCTGCTTGTTTCGTAGGAATGGCTCTGTGTACTCCGTGACACCATCTTTGTCGGTCTTGTAGAGATTTACTTTGACTGCGAGCTGGGTTTTGAGGCCACCTAGCAGGTTCAGCTCCTCGGCCAGAACTTTACAAACCTGTGGTCGCACGCCTTTCTGGAAGATCAGGAGGTCTGAGGCAAAGGGGTGAGCCTTGGGGACGTTCATGACCAATCCTCGCAGTTGGTTCTTAATGGCCCGCTTGGTTCTCCTGAAGTTGAGGCGGGGGGTGGGGACCGGTCTGGGTCGCGTGGTGGTTGACCTTTGGCGGGGGGTTGGAACTGGTCTGGTGGTTGTCCTTGGACGTGGAATTGGTTTTATGGAGGCTGACCATGGACGTGGAGCCGGCGCTTTCACCACCTCAGACCAGAGACGTGGCGGTTGGGTCGGCACTGGGGGAGGTGGTTGGACTGGTTCATCATCAATCTTGGTCCTCATTCTTGCGTAGATCTCCTTGTACGTCCTGTCGAATGCGTTTTTCATTTCGAGTGCTGCAAGGGCGACCTTCGAGCGTGGGTAGGGCGGTGGGGCTGTGCCGTGGATTTCAGCATAGTCAGCTTTGGCCTTTCGGGCGCGTGTGCTGTGAGACGTCATCATTACCTATACTGCGCCGTTAGTTTAAAAGGGGTGTAAAAATGACAAAAATCAAATCGTGACGAAAACCCCACCTGCGCCTCTTGGTCTGTTAGGTCTCTTAGCTGATAGTTTCCTTGCGACTCGTGGCTCCCTGCCCCTGCCTCCTGTGGCTCCCTGCCCCCTGCCCCCCCCCCCCCCCCCCCCCGACTCATTGCTGCCCGAACTTAGTCTGTTGGAAATATTGTTGCTGGTGGTTAGATATCTGGGGTGTGGGCGACCGGGGTTGGGTGGGTCACAAATGTCACCCCAGCGTCAGCAGCCCAATTACCTATACTACTACACGAGCTTGTAAAATATCTGGTTTTGGTTAACTAATGAAACGTTTACACTAACGCGACTGTAACAGCAGCAAAAGCTGATTTCACGTCACGATTGCGGTATTTTGGTCCGAATTCAGACTTTGTGCCACTCTACATTCACTACAATCCATACCGGTAAATCTTACAGTCCGTCGTTGTTGTCAGTCTGCTGTGTACCATGTCCTGAAATCCCCCTCAAAATGATATTTTACTTATTTTCCGAAGTAGAATGGATCGCGTATGGAGAGATTACGTCATATATATAAGCACCACAGGACAACAACCGCATAATGGATAAACATGGACACAGTACAAACTGACAAATGATTACTGTAATTGCTATAAAATGGCACCCCGTTGTTATCTGCCCTATCACCAGGTTCACAATTCTGCTCCTAGGTGTAAGGCTAAAACGAAACTATATTGATGCTCTTCAATTCGAGACCATGGGCCTTTCCGTGCAAAGCGAAAACGAAGCTATAGCAGCTCTACACCCCGAAACCTCAGACTAGCCTTACAACATAGCCAGCTCTGACCGCATGCATTATGCCATCCGGTCATATATATGCATTTTGTAGCAAAATACCTGAAGGCTGCATCCAGTTGAAATAACAGCATGTAAACGAGATCGACGACGGTTATATCGGCGGCATTGTGTATCAATTATCCATTCGAGCTACAACACAATTGAAGTTTTAAAATATTAGTAAATCAAAGAAAAATATAATCTTCTTGGCTTATAATGACTGACTATCAAAAACGTCTGATATTGTTTACACTTAGGAATAATTCTGTTTACATAATTTATTGAAGGCTACTATTTGGTAGCAGACTATTGTGATGACTATTGTGGGCCTGCCTTCAGTGGTAGTTTACACCTTTATCCTTAGTTACTGGGGGTTTGGTTAAGAAATACCTAGCTATCTCCTCCTGGCTGGGTATTCTGGCAGAAGGTGTTGCGAAAGGCGAGTTAATCAAATCTCACTAGGAGGAGGTTTGGATCCTGGCATCTGCTGGGGTCCTTGCAATTAATTGTAATCAAAATTCCCATAATCTGAGGTAATAATTTTGATAAAATGTTTATAAATTTATTTACATATATATATATATATATATATATATATATATATATATATATATATATATATATATATATATATATATATATATATATATATATATACATGAGTGTAAATATGCACACCTAAATATATGTACTTATACATTAATATACACTGATATGAATATATATTTATTCATGTATATTAGGATATATATGTATGTATTAGATATACATATAAATAACATATATATATATATATATATATATATATATATATATATATATATCTCTATATATATATATATATATATATATATATATATATATATATATATATATATATATATATATATATATATATATATATATATATATATATATATATATCTATCTCTCTATACTAGCCCTATACAGCATATGACTCCTTCCTTATCATTCTAGCAACAATTTCACATTGGACATTCTTGATAATCGCCTACCAATATTACATTCTAGTATTGCCTGGTGAGCTCAATTAAATGGTAGCTTCACTGGTGTGAAGGTCGTTTAATGGGAGTGGAGTTCAATCAGCTGGGTCCTCTCCCTTCCGCCTCTCATGACAGACCCGTCCATATCCCACCCTCACCGGGTCCGCTTTGCAATGCAGACTTGTGAGAGGTATATAAAGGTGACATCCCTCCTGCCGCAGTACCTCACTTCTGAGCAGCAGAGAGCCCCAATTCCTCTATGCTCGTCGTTTTTTCCACACCCCCACCCACAATATCCCATGAGGTCTTTTGCGCATTCTGGCACATTACCATATATGTCTAAGAGCTTTCTCGTTTCCTTGTTTGTAATTTTTACCTTACAATAACAACTAAAACCATCTCATGTATCTCTTTAGTACACCAGGTCTACAAGGGGCATTCGCTATTATTGCCAACCATTGAAATATTTTAGTACTGCCAGAACATATCATATTATAGAAGCGTGTTAGACTACCCAAAAGAGTATGTATCAATCATATTTGCCTGACATAACCACTCGATGAAATCGCATGGTGCATAAACCTCAGAACACACGCCTCATCAGTTCGCAGCCAAAACATACCATAATCGTACAAGCAAACTTCCCAAGTCTTCTGGGTGTTGCTCTTTTCTGGATTGAGGACCGGTTCTGGAAGCTTCACTGTGAGGGCCTCGAAGTCAGCGTACATGACGTAGGGGGCTGAAAGTTGCTTCTGCCAGTTTTTGAAGGAGAGGATGTTCTTTCCCTCTTCGGGCATGTCTACCTGCACGGCAGTCTGGCCTATGCCTGCACACTCAGGCTTGTGGGCCAGGAGCAGCTTCTTGGTTGTGTACCCGTGGAGGCAACGCTCGTAGAAGATCTTGCGGCCCTTGTACTTTGTCTTGTCATAGAGGAGGCGGTTCAGGTTCTTGATCCAGGTGTAGTGATACAGGACGTCCTTCTCGATGAGCATGAGGTTTATGCAGTTGCCGGGGAGTCTGCTGATTTGGTAGACCATGACAGCTTTCCCGTCCCAGCCAAATACGTTCAGGCCTCTGTCGAGAGCGGTTTCGATTTTTGCAACGTGGGTGACCGGGGTTGGGTAGGACACGCCTGAGCCCTCTAGCTTATCCGTGAGCCACTGAATGCTGTACTTTAATGTTCTCTGCGGATCCTTGCTGGCTTGGTTGAGGGCTGAGATGAGGGACCATAGGATGCAGAAGTCATCTCGGTTCTTCAAGTTTATGATGGCCTTTTTGTTTGTCAGTGCTGGCGGTAGGGGGAGATAGGAGCCGCCTTTGAGTGGTTGATACTTCGCGATGTCGATCCAGATGGTTTCTACCGCCTCGAACATCCACCCAGAACCTAGGTTAACCCACTTCTCCAGCATCTCCTAGATTTGGAGGCCGGCCGGGTCTATCACGGAGTCAATGTCTTCTTTGCCTGGAACCACCTGCTGCTTGTTTCGTAGGACTGGCTCTGTGTACTCCGTGACACCATCTTTGTCGGTCTTGTAGAGATTTACTTTGACTGCGAGCTGGGTTTTGAGGCCACCTAGCAGGTTCAGCTCCTCGGCCAGAACTTTACAAACCTGTGGTCGCACGCCTTTCTGGAAGATCAGGAGGTCTGAGGCAAAGGGGTGAGCCTTGGGGACGTTCATGACCAATCCTCGCAGTTGGTTCTTAATGGCCCGCTTGGTTCTCCTGAAGTTGAGGCGGGGGGTGGGGACCGGTCTGGGTCGCTGGTGGTTGACCTTTGGCGGGGGGTTGGAACTGGTCTGGTGGTTGTCCTTGGACGTGGAATTGGTTTTATGGAGGCTGACCATGGACGTGGAGCCGGCGCTTTCACCACCTCAGACCAGAGACGTGGCGGTTGGGTCGGCACTGGGGGAGGTGGTTGGACTGGTTCATCATCTATCTTGGTCCTCATTCTTGCGTAGATCTCCTTGTACGTCCTGTCGAATGCGTTTTTCATTTCGAGTGCTGCAAGGGCGACCTTCGAGCTTGGGTAGGGCGGTGGGGCTGTGCCGTGGATTTCAGCATAGTCAGCTTGGGTCTTTCGGGCGCGTGTGCTGTGAGACGTCATCATTACCTATACTGCGCCGTTAGTTTAAAAGGGGTGTAAAAATGACAAAAATCAAATCGTGACGAAATCCCCACCTGCGCCTCTTGGTCTGTTAGGTCTCTTAGCTGATAGTTTCCTTGCGACTCGTGGCTCCCTGCCCCTGCCTCCTGTGGCTCCCTGCCCCCTGCCCCCCCCCCCCCCCCCCGCGACTCATTGCTGCCCGAACTTAGTCTGTTGGAAATATTGTTGCTGGTGGTTAGATATCTGGGGTGTGGGCGACCGGGGTTGGGTGGGTCACAAATGTCACCCCAGCGTCAGCAGCCCAATTACCTATACTACTACACGAGCTTGTAAAATATCTGGTGTTGGTTAACTAATGAAACGTTTACACTAACGCGACTGTAACAGCAGCAAAAGCTGATTTCACGTCACGATTGCGGTATTTTGGTCCGAATTCAGACTTTGTGCCACTCTACATTCACTACAATCCATACCGGTAAATCTTACAGTCCGTCGTTGTCAGTCTGCTGTGTACCATGTCCTGAAATCCCCCTCAAAATGATATTTTACTTATTTTCTGAAGTAGAATCGATCGCGTATGGAGAGATTACGTCATATATATAAGCACCACAGGACAACAACCGCATAATGGATAAACATGGACACAGTACAAACTGACAAATGATTACTGTAATTGCTATAAAATGGCACCCCGTTGTTATCTGCCCTATCACCAGGTTCACAATTCTGCTCCTAGGTGTAAGGCTAAAACGAAACTATATTGATGCTCTTCAATTCGAGACCATGGGCCTTTCCGTGCAAAGCGAAAACGAAGCTATAGCAGCTCTACACCCCGAAACCTCAGACTAGCCTTACAACATAGCCAGCTCTGACCGCATGCATTATGCCATCCGGTCATATATATGCATTTTGTAGCAAAATACCTGAAGGCTGCATCCAGTTGAAATAACAGCATGTAAACGAGATCGACGACGGTTATATCGGCGGCATTGTGTATCAATTATCCATTCGAGCTACAACACAATTGAAGTTTTAAAATATTAGTAAATCAAAGAAAAATATAATCTTCTTGGCTTATAATGACTGACTATCAAAAACGTCTGATATTGTTTACACTTAGGAATAATTCTGTTTACATAATTTATTGAAGGCTACTATTTGGTAGCAGACTATTGTGATGACTATTGTGGGCCTGCCTTCAGTGGTAGTTTACACCTTTATCCTTAGTTACTGGGGGTTTGGTTAAGAAATACCTAGCTATCTCCTCCTGGCTGGGTATTCTGGCAGAAGGTGTTGCGAAAGGCGAGTTAATCAAATCTCACTAGGAGGAGGTTTGGATCCTGGCATCTGCTGGGGTCCTTGCAATTAATTGTAATCAAAATTCCCATAATCTGAGGTAATAATTTTGATAAAATGTTTATAAATTTATTTACATATACATATATATATATATATATATATATATATATATATATATATATATATATATATATATATATATATATATATATATATATATATACATGAGTGTAAATATGCACACCTAAATATATGTACTTATACATTAATATACACTGATATGAATATATATTTATTCATGTATATTAGGATATATATGTATGTATTAGATATACATATAAATACATATATATATATATATATGTATATATATATATATATATATATATATATATATATAGATATATATATATATATATATATATATATATATATATATATATATATATATATATATATATATATATATATATATATATATATATATATATATATATATATATATACTAGCCCTATACAGCATATGACTCCTTCCTTATCATTCTAGCAACAATTTCACATTGGACATTCTTGATAATCGCCTACCAATATTACATTCTAGTATTGCCTGGTGAGCTCAATTAAATGGTAGCTTCACTGGTGTGAAGGTCGTTTAATGGGAGTGGAGTTCAATCAGCTGGGTCCTCTCCCTTCCGCCTCTCATGACAGACCCGTCCATATCCCACCCTCACCGGGTCCGCTTTGCAATGCAGACTTGTGAGAGGTATATAAAGGTGACATCCCTCCTGCCGCAGTACCTCACTTCTGAGCAGCAGAGAGCCCCAATTCCTCTATGCTCGTCGTTTTTTCCACACCCACCCACAATATCCCATGAGGTCTTTTGCGCATTCTGGCACATTACCATATATGTCTAAGAGCTTTCTCGTTTCCTTGTTTGTAATTTTTACCTTACAATAACAACTAAAAACCATCTCATGTATCTCTTTAGTACACCAGGTCTACAAGGGGCATTCGCTATTATTGCCAACCATTGAAATATTTTAGTACTGCCAGAACATATCATATTATAGAAGCGTGTTAGACTACCCAAAAGAGTATGTATCAATCATATTTGCCTGACATAACCACTCGATGAAATCGCATGGTGCATAAACCTCAGAACACACGCCTCATCAGTTCGCAGCCAAAACATACCATAATCGTACAAGCAAACTTCCCAAGTCTTCTGGGTGTTGCTCTTTTCTGGATTGAGGACCGGTTCTGGAAGCTTCACTGTGAGGGCCTCGAAGTCAGCGTACATGACGTAGGGGGCTGAAAGTTGCTTCTGCCAGTTTTTGAAGGAGAGGATGTTCTTTCCCTCTTCGGGCATGTCTACCTGCACGGCAGTCTGGCCTATGCCTGCACACTCAGGCTTGTGGGCCAGGAGCAGCTTCTTGGTTGTGTACCCGTGGAGGCAACGCTCGTAGAAGATCTTGCGGCCCTTGTACTTTGTCTTGTCGTAGAGAAGGCGGTTCAGGTTCTTGATCCAGGTGTAGTGATACAGGACGTCCTTCTCGATGAGCATGAGGTTTATGCAGTTGCCGGGGAGTCTGCTGATTTGGTAGACCATGACAGCTTTCCCGTCCCAGCCAAATACGTTCAGGCCTCTGTCGAGAGCGGTTTCGATTTTTGCAACGTGGGTGACCGGGGTTGGGTAGGACACGCCTGAGCCCTCTAGCTTATCCGTGAGCCACTGAATGCTGTACTTTAATGTTCTCTGCGGATCCTTGCTGGCTTGGTTGAGGGCTGAGATGAGGGACCATAGGATGCAGAAGTCATCTCGGTTCTTCACGTTTATGATGGCCTTTTTGTTTGCCAGTGCTGGCGGTAGGGGGAGATAGGAGCCGCCTTTGAGTGGTTGATACTTCGCGATGTCGATCCAGATGGTTTCTACCGCCTCGAACATCCACCCAGAACCTAGGTTAACCCACTTCTCCAGCATCTCCTAGATTTGGAGGCCGGCCGGGTCTATCACGGAGTCAATGTCTTCTTTGCCTGGAACCACCTGCTGCTTGTTTCGTAGGACTGGCTCTGTGTACTCCGTGACACCATCTTTGTCGGTCTTGTAGAGATTTACTTTGACTGCGAGCTGGGTTTTGAGGCCACCTAGCAGGTTCAGCTCCTCGGCCAGAACTTTACAAACCTGTGGTCGCACGCCTTTCTGGAAGATCAGGAGGTCTGAGGCAAAGGGGTGAGCCTTGGGGACGTTCATGACCAATCCTCGCAGTTGGTTCTTAATGGCCCGCTTGGTTCTCCTGAAGTTGAGGCGGGGGGTGGGGACCGGTCTGGGTCGCTGGTGGTTGACCTTTGGCGGGGGGTTGGAACTGGTCTGGTGGTTGTCCTTGGACGTGGAATTGGTTTTATGGAGGCTGACCATGGACGTGGAGCCGGCGCTTTCACCACCTCAGACCAGAGACGTGGCGGTTGGGTCGGCACTGGGGGAGGTGGTTGGACTGGTTCATCATCTATCTTGGTCCTCATTCTTGCGTAGATCTCCTTGTACGTCCTGTCGAATGCGTTTTTCATTTCGAGTGCTGCAAGGGCGACCTTCGAGCGTGGGTAGGGCGGTGGGGGGCTGTGCCGTGGATTTCAGCATAGTCAGCTTTGGGCCTTTCGGGCGCGTGTGCTGTGAGACGTCATCATTACCTATACTGCGCCGTTAGTTTAAAAGGGGTGTAAAAATGACAAAAATCAAATCGTGACGATATCCCCACCTGCGCCTCTTGGCCTGTTAGGTCTCTTAGCTGATAGTTTCCTTGCGACTCGTGGCTCCCTGCCCCTGCCTCCTGTGGCTCCCTGCCCCCTGCCCCCCCCCCCCCCCCCCCCCCGCGACTCATTGCTGCCCGAACTTAGTCTGTTGGAAATATTGTTGCTGGTGGTTAGATATCTGGGGTGTGGGCGACCGGGGTTGGGTGGGTCACAAATGTCACCACAGCGTCAGCAGCCCAATTACCTTTACTACTACACGAGCTTGTAAAATATCTGGTTTTGGTTAACTAATGAAACGTTTACACTAACGCGACTGTAACAGCAGCAAAAGCTGATTTCACGTCACGATTGCGGTATTTTGGTCCGAATTCAGACTTTGTGCCACTCTACATTCACTACAATCCATACCGGTAAATCTTACAGTCCGTCGTTGTCAGTCTGCTGTGTACCATGTCCTGAAATCCCCCTCAAAATGATATTTTACTTATTTTCCGAAGTAGAATCGATCGCGTATGGAGAGATTACGTCATATATATAAGCACCACAGGACAACAACCGCATAATGGATAAACATGGACACAGTACAAACTGACAAATGATTACTGTAATTGCTATAAAATGGCACCCCGTTGTTATCTGCCCTATCACCAGGTTCACAATTCAACTCCTAGGTGTAAGGCTAAAACGAAACTATATTGATGCTCTTCAATTCGAGACCATGGGCCTTTCCGTGCAAAGCGAAAACGAAGCTATAGCAGCTCTACACCCCGAAACCTCAGACTAGCCTTACAACATAGCCAGCTCTGACCGCATGCATTATGCCATCCGGTCATATATATGCATTTTGTAGCAAAATACCTGAAGGCTGCATCCAGTTGAAATAACAGCATGTAAACGAGATCGACGACGGTTATATCGGCGGCATTGTGTATCAATTATCCATTCGAGCTACAACACAATTGAAGTTTTAAAATATTAGTAAATCAAAGAAAAATATAATCTTCTTGGCTTATAATGACTGACTATCAAAAACGTCCGATATTGTTTACACTTAGGAATAATTCTGTTTACATAATTTATTGAAGGCTACTATTTGGTAGCAGACTATTGTGATGACTATTGTGGGCCTGCCTTCAGTGGTAGTTTACACCTTTATCCTTAGTTACTGGGGGTTTGGTTAAGAAATACCTAGCTATCTCCTCCTGGCTGGGTATTCTGGCAGAAGGTGTTGCGAAAGGCGAGTTAATCAAATCTCACTAGGAGGAGGTTTGGATCCTGGCATCTGCTGGGGTCCTTGCAATTAATTGTAATCAAAATTCCCATAATCTGAGGTAATAATTTTAATAAAATGTTTATAAATTTATTTACATATATATATATATATATATATATATATATATATATATATATATATATATATATATATATATATATATATATACATGAGTGTAAATATGCACACCTAAATATATGTACTTATACATTAATATACACTGATATGAATATATATTTATTCATGTATATTAGGATATATATGTATGTATTAGATATACATATAAATACATATATATATATATATATATGTATATATATATATATATATATATATATATATATATATATATATATATATATATATATATATATATATATATATATATATATATATATATATATATATATATATATATATATACTAGCCCTATACAGCATATGACTCCTTCCTTATCATTCTAGCAACAATTTCACATTGGACATTCTTGATAATCGCCTACCAATATTACATTCTAGTATTGCCTGGTGAGCTCAATTAAATGGTAGCTTCACTGGTGTGAAGGTCGTTTAAATGGAGTGGAGTTCAATCAGCTGGGTCCTCTCCCTTCCGCCTCTCATGACAGACCCGTCCATATCCCACCCTCACCGGGTCCGCTTTGCAATGCAGACTTGTGAGAGGTATATAAAGGTGACATCCCTCCTGCCGCAGTACCTCACTTCTGAGCAGCAGAGAGCCCCAATTCCTCTATGCTCGTCGTTTTTTTCCACACCCACCCACAATATCCCATGAGGTCTTTTGCGCATTCTGGCACATTACCATATATGTCTAAGAGCTTTCTCGTTTCCTTGTTTGTAATTTTTACCTTACAATAACAACTAAAACCATCTCATGTATCTCTTTAGTACACCAGGTCTACAAGGGGCATTCGCTATTATTGCCAACCATTGAAATATTTTAGTACTGCCAGAACATATCATATTATAGAAGCGTGTTAGACTACCCAAAAGAGTATGTATCAATCATATTTGCCTGACATAACCACTCGATGAAATCGCATGGTGCATAAACCTCAGAACACACGCCTCATCAGTTCGCAGCCAAAACATACCATAATCGTACAAGCAAACTTCCCAAGTCTTCTGGGTGTTGCTCTTTTCTGGATTGAGGACCGGTTCTGGAAGCTTCACTGTGAGGGCCTCGAAGTCAGCGTACATGACGTAGGGGGCTGAAAGTTGCTTCTGCCAGTTTTTGAAGGAGAGGATGTTCTTTCCCTCTTCGGGCATGTCTACCTGCACGGCAGTCTGGCCTATGCCTGCACACTCAGGCTTGTGGGCCAGGAGCAGCTTCTTGGTTGTGTACCCGTGGAGGCAACGCTCGTAGAAGATCTTGCGGCCCTTGTACTTTGTCTTGTCGTAGAGAAGGCGGTTCAGGTTCTTGATCCAGGTGCAGTGATACAGGACGTCCTTCTCGATGAGCATGAGGTTTATGCAGTTGCCGGGGAGTCTGCTGATTTGGTAGACCATGACAGCTTTCCCGTCCCAGCCAAATACGTTCAGGCCTCTGTCGAGAGCGGTTTCGATTTTTGCAACGTGGGTGACCGGGGTTGGGTAGGACACGCCTGAGCCCTCTAGCTTATCCGTGAGCCACTGAATGCTGTACTTTAATGTTCTCTGCGGATCCTTGCTGGCTTGGTTGAGGGCTGAGATGAGGGACCATAGGATGCAGAAGTCATCTCGGTTCTTCACGTTTATGATGGCCTTTTTGTTTGCCAGTGCTGGCGGTAGGGGGAGATAGGAGCCGCCTTTGAGTGGTTGATACTTCGCGATGTCGATCCAGATGGTTTCTACCGCCTCGAACATCCACCCAGAACCTAGGTTAACCCACTTCTCCAGCATCTCCTAGATTTGGAGGCCGGCCGGGTCTATCACGGAGTCAATGTCTTCTTTGCCTGGAACCACCTGCTGCTTGTTTCGTAGGACTGGCTCTGTGTACTCCGTGACACCATCTTTGTCGGTCTTGTAGAGATTTACTTTGACTGCGAGCTGGGTTTTGAGGCCACCTAGCAGGTTCAGCTCCTCGGCCAGAACTTTACAAACCTGTGGTCGCACGCCTTTCTGGAAGATCAGGAGGTCTGAGGCAAAGGGGTGAGCCTTGGGGACGTTCATGACCAATCCTCGCAGTTGGTTCTTAATGGCCCGCTTGGTTCTCCTGAAGTTGAGGCGGGGGGTGGGGACCGGTCTGGGTCGCTGGTGGTTGACCTTTGGCGGGGGGTTGGAAACTGGTCTGGTGGTTGTCCTTGGACGTGGAATTGGTTTTATGGAGGCTGACCATGGACGTGGAGCCGGCGCTTTCACCACCTCAGACCAGAGACGTGGCGGTTGGGTCGGCACTGGGGGAGGTGGTTGGACTGGTTCATCATCTATCTTGGTCCTCATTCTTGCGTAGATCTCCTTGTACGTCCTGTCGAATGCGTTTTTCATTTCGAGTGCTGCAAGGGCGACCTTCGAGCGTGGGTAGGGCGGTGGGGCTGTGCCGTGGATTTCAGCATAGTCAGCTTTGGCCTTTCGGGCGCGTGTGCTGTGAGACGTCATCATTACCTATACTGCGCCGTTAGTTTAAAAGGGGTGTAAAAATGACAAAAATCAAATCGTGACGATATCCCCACCTGCGCCTCTTGGCCTGTTAGGTCTCTTAGCTGATAGTTTCCTTGCGACTCGTGGCTCCCTGCCCCTGCCTCCTGTGGCTCCCTGCCCCCTGCCCCCCCCCCCCCCCCCCGCGACTCATTGCTGCCCGAACTTAGTCTGTTGGAAATATTGTTGCTGGTGGTTAGATATCTGGGGTGTGGGCGACCGGGGTTGGGTGGGTCACAAATGTCACCACAGCGTCAGCAGCCCAATTACCTTTACTACTACACGAGCTTGTAAAATATCTGGTTTTGGTTAACTAATGAAACGTTTACACTAACGCGACTGTAACAGCAGCAAAAGCTGATTTTTCCGTCACGATTGCAGTATTTTGGTCCGAATTCAGACTTTGTGCCACTCTACATTCACTACAATCCATACCGGTAAATCTTACAGTCCGTCGTTGTCAGTCTGCTGTGTACCATGTCCTGAAATCCCCCTCAAAATGATATTTTACTTATTTTCCGAAGTAGAATCGATCGCGTATGGAGAGATTACGTCATATATATAAGCACCACAGGACAACAACCGCATAATGGATAAACATGGACACAGTACAAACTGACAAATGATTACTGTAATTGCTATAAAATGGCACCCCGTTGTTATCTGCCCTATCACCAGGTTCACAATTCAACTCCTAGGTGTAAGGCTAAAACGAAACTATATTGATGCTCTTCAATTCGAGACCATGGGCCTTTCCGTGCAAAGCGAAAACGAAGCTATAGCAGCTCTACACCCCGAAACCTCAGACTAGCCTTACAACATAGCCAGCTCTGACCGCATGCATTATGCCATCCGGTCATATATATATGCATTTTGTAGCAAAATACCTGAAGGCTGCATCCAGTTGAAATAACAGCATGTAAACGAGATCGACGACGGTTATATCGGCGGCATTGTGTATCAATTATCCATTCGAGCTACAACACAATTGAAGTTTTAAAATATTAGTAAATCAAAGAAAAATATAATCTTCTTGGCTTATAATGACTGACTATCAAAAACGTCCGATATTGTTTACACTTAGGAATAATTCTGTTTACATAATTTATTGAAGGCTACTATTTGGTAGCAGACTATTGTGATGACTATTGTGGGCCTGCCTTCAGTGGTAGTTTACACCTTTATCCTTAGTTACTGGGGGTTTGGTTAAGAAATACCTAGCTATCTCCTCCTGGCTGGGTATTCTGGCAGAAGGTGTTGCGAAAGGCGAGTTAATCAAATCTCACTAGGAGGAGGTTTGGATCCTGGCATCTGCTGGGGTCCTTGCAATTAATTGTAATCAAAATTCCCATAATCTGAGGTAGTAATTTTTAATAAAATGTTTATAAATTTATTTACATATATATATATATATTATATATATATATATATATATATATATATATATATATATATATATATATATATATATATATATATATATATATATATATATATATATATATATATACATGAGTGTAAATATGCACACCTAAATATATGTACTTATACATTAATATACACTGATATGAATATATATTTATTCATGTATATTAGGATATATATGTATGTATTAAATATACATATAAATATATATATATATATATATATATATATATATATATATATATATATATCTATATATATATATATATATATATATATATATATATATATATATATATATATATATATATATATATATATATATATATATATATATATATATATATATATATACTAGCCCTATACAGCATATGACTCCTTCCTTATCATTCTAGCAACAATTTCACATTGGACATTCTTGATAATCGCCTACCAATATTACATTCTAGTATTGCCTGGTGAGCTCAATTAAATGGTAGCTTCACTGGTGTGAAGGTCGTTTAATGGGAGTGGAGTTCAATCAGCTGGGTCCTCTCCCTTCCGCCTCTCATGACAGACCCGTCCATATCCCACCCTCACCGGGTCCGCTTTGCAATGCAGACTTGTGAGAGGTATATAAAGGTGACATCCCTCCTGCCGCAGTACCTCACTTCTGAGCAGCAGAGAGCCCCAATTCCTCTATGCTCGTCGTTTTTTTCCACACCCACCCACAATATCCCATGAGGTCTTTTGCGCATTCTGGCACATTACCATATATGTCTAAGAGCTTTCTCGTTTCCTTGTTTGTAATTTTTACCTTACAATAACAACTAAAACCATCTCATGTATCTCTTTAGTACACCAGGTCTACAAGGGGCATTCGCTATTATTGCCAACCATTGAAATATTTTAGTACTGCCAGAACATATCATATTATAGAAGCGTGTTAGACTACCCAAAAGAGTATGTATCAATCATATTTGCCTGACATAACCACTCGATGAAATCGCATGGTGCATAAACCTCAGAACACACGCCTCATCAGTTCGCAGCCAAAACATACCATAATCGTACAAGCAAACTTCCCAAGTCTTCTGGGTGTTGCTCTTTTCTGGATTGAGGACCGGTTCTGGAAGCTTCACTGTGAGGGCCTCGAAGTCAGCGTACATGACGTAGGGGGCTGAAAGTTGCTTCTGCCAGTTTTTGAAGGAGAGGATGTTCTTTCCCTCTTCGGGCATGTCTACCTGCACGGCAGTCTGGCCTATGCCTGCACACTCAGGCTTGTGGGCCAGGAGCAGCTTCTTGGTTGTGTACCCGTGGAGGCAACGCTCGTAGAAGATCTTGCGGCCCTTGTACTTTGTCTTGTCGTAGAGAAGGCGGTTCAGGTTCTTGATCCAGGTGCAGTGATACAGGACGTCCTTCTCGATGAGCATGAGGTTTATGCAGTTGCCGGGGAGTCTGCTGATTTGGTAGACCATGACAGCTTTCCCGTCCCAGCCAAATACGTTCAGGCCTCTGTCGAGAGCGGTTTCGATTTTTGCAACGTGGGTGACCGGGGTTGGGTAGGACACGCCTGAGCCCTCTAGCTTATCCGTGAGCCACTGAATGCTGTACTTTAATGTTCTCTGCGGATCCTTGCTGGCTTGGTTGAGGGCTGAGATGAGGGACCATAGGATGCAGAAGTCATCTCGGTTCTTCACGTTTATGATGGCCTTTTTGTTTGCCAGTGCTGGCGGTAGGGGGAGATAGGAGCCGCCTTTGAGTGGTTGATACTTCGCGATGTCGATCCAGATGGTTTCTACCGCCTCGAACATCCACCCAGAACCTAGGTTAACCCACTTCTCCAGCATCTCCTAGATTTGGAGGCCGGCCGGGTCTATCACGGAGTCAATGTCTTCTTTGCCTGGAACCACCTGCTGCTTGTTTCGTAGGACTGGCTCTGTGTACTCCGTGACACCATCTTTGTCGGTCTTGTAGAGATTTACTTTGACTGCGAGCTGGGTTTTGAGGCCACCTAGCAGGTTCAGCTCCTCGGCCAGAACTTTACAAACCTGTGGTCGCACGCCTTTCTGGAAGATCAGGAGGTCTGAGGCAAAGGGGTGAGCCTTGGGGACGTTCATGACCAATCCTCGCAGTTGGTTCTTAATGGCCCGCTTGGTTCTCCTGAAGTTGAGGCGGGGGGTGGGGACCGGTCTGGGTCGCTGGTGGTTGACCTTTGGCGGGGGGTTGGAACTGGTCTGGTGGTTGTCCTTGGACGTGGAATTGGTTTTATGGAGGCTGACCATGGACGTGGAGCCGGCGCTTTCACCACCTCAGACCAGAGACGTGGCGGTTGGGTCGGCACTGGGGGAGGTGGTTGGACTGGTTCATCATCTATCTTGGTCCTCATTCTTGCGTAGATCTCCTTGTACGTCCTGTCGAATGCGTTTTTCATTTCGAGTGCTGCAAGGGCGACCTTCGAGCGTGGGTAGGGCGGTGGGGCTGTGCCGTGGATTTCAGCATAGTCAGCTTTGGCCTTTCGGGCGCGTGTGCTGTGAGACGTCATCATTACCTATACTGCGCCGTTAGTTTAAAAGGGGTGTAAAAATGACAAAAATCAAATCGTGACGATATCCCCACCTGCGCCTCTTGGCCTGTTAGGTCTCTTAGCTGATAGTTTCCTTGCGACTCGTGGCTCCCTGCCCCTGCCTCCTGTGGCTCCCTGCCCCCTGCCCCCCCCCCCCCCCCCCCCCCCGACTCATTGCTGCCCGAACTTAGTCTGTTGGAAATATTGTTGCTGGTGGTTAGATATCTGGGGTGTGGGCGACCGGGGTTGGGTGGGTCACAAATGTCACCACAGCGTCAGCAGCCCAATTACCTTTACTACTACACGAGCTTGTAAAATATCTGGTTTTGGTTAACTAATGAAACGTTTACACTAACGCGACTGTAACAGCAGCAAAAAAGCTGATTTCACGTCACGATTGCGGTATTTTGGTCCGAATTCAGACTTTGTGCCACTCTACATTCACTACAATCATACCGGTAAATCTTACAGTCCGTCGTTGTCAGTCTGCTGTGTACCATGTCCTGAAATCCCCCTCAAAATGATATTTTACTTATTTTCCGAAGTAGAATCGATCGCGTATGGAGAGATTACGTCATATATATAAGCACCACAGGACAACAACCGCATAATGGATAAACATGGACACAGTACAAACTGACAAATGATTACTGTAATTGCTATAAAATGGCACCCCGTTGTTATCTGCCCTATCACCAGGTTCACAATTCAACTCCTAGGTGTAAGGCTAAAAACGAAACTATATTGATGCTCTTCAATTCGAGACCATGGGCCTTTCCGTGCAAAGCGAAAACGAAGCTATAGCAGCTCTACACCCCGAAACCTCAGACTAGCCTTACAACATAGCCAGCTCTGACCGCATGCATTATGCCATCCGGTCATATATATGCATTTTGTAGCAAAATACCTGAAGGCTGCATCCAGTTGAAATAACAGCATGTAAACGAGATCGACGACGGTTATATCGGCGGCATTGTGTATCAATTATCCATTCGAGCTACAACACAATTGAAGTTTTAAAATATTAGTAAATCAAAGAAAAATATAATCTTCTTGGCTTATAATGACTGACTATCAAAAACGTCCGATATTGTTTACACTTAGGAATAATTCTGTTTACATAATTTATTGAAGGCTACTATTTGGTAGCAGACTATTGTGATGACTATTGTGGGCCTGCCTTCAGTGGTAGTTTACACCTTTATCCTTAGTTACTGGGGGTTTTGGTTAAGAAATACCTAGCTATCTCCTCCTGGCTGGGTATTCTGGCAGAAGGTGTTGCGAAAGGCGAGTTAATCAAATCTCACTAGGAGGAGGTTTGGATCCTGGCATCTGCTGGGGTCCTTGCAATTAATTGTAATCAAAATTCCCATAATCTGAGGTAATAATTTTAATAAAATGTTTATAAATTTATTTACATATATATATATATATATATATATATATATATATATATATATATATATATATATATATATATATATATATATATATATATATACATGAGTGTAAATATGCACACCTAAATATATGTACTTATACATTAATATACACTGATATGAATATATATTTATTCATGTATATTAGGATATATATGTATGTATTAAATATACATATAAATACATATATATATGTATATATATATATATATATATATATATATATATATATATATATATATATATATATATATATATATATATATATATATATATATATATATATATATATATATATATATATATATATATATATATATACTAGCCCTATACAGCATATGACTCCTTCCTTATCATTCTAGCAACAATTTCACATTGGACATTCTTGATAATCGCCTACCAATATTACATTCTAGTATTGCCTGGTGAGCTCAATTAAATGGTAGCTTCACTGGTGTGAAGGTCGTTTAATGGGAGTGGAGTTCAATCAGCTGGGTCCTCTCCCTTCCGCCTCTCATGACAGACCCGTCCATATCCCACCCTCACCGGGTCCGCTTTGCAATGCAGACTTGTGAGAGGTATATAAAGGTGACATCCCTCCTGCCGCAGTACCTCACTTCTGAGCAGCAGAGAGCCCCAATTCCTCTATGCTCGTCGTTTTTTCCACACCCACCCACAATATCCCATGAGGTCTTTTGCGCATTCTGGCACATTACCATATATGTCTAAGAGCTTTCTCGTTTCCTTGTTTGTAATTTTTACCTTACAATAACAACTAAAACCATCTCATGTATCTCTTTAGTACACCAGGTCTACAAGGGGCATTCGCTATTATTGCCAACCATTGAAATATTTTAGTACTGCCAGAACATATCATATTATAGAAGCGTGTTAGACTACCCAAAAGAGTATGTATCAATCATATTTGCCTGACATAACCACTCGATGAAATCGCATGGTGCATAAACCTCAGAACACACGCCTCATCAGTTCGCAGCCAAAACATACCATAATCGTACAAGCAAACTTCCCAAGTCTTCTGGGTGTTGCTCTTTTTCTGGATTGAGGACCGGTTCTGGAAGCTTCACTGTGAGGGCCTCGAAGTCAGCGTACATGACGTAGGGGGCTGAAAGTTGCTTCTGCCAGTTTTTGAAGGAGAGGATGTTCTTTCCCTCTTCGGGCATGTCTACCTGCACGGCAGTCTGGCCTATGCCTGCACACTCAGGCTTGTGGGCCAGGAGCAGCTTCTTGGTTGTGTACCCGTGGAGGCAACGCTCGTAGAAGATCTTGCGGCCCTTGTACTTTGTCTTGTCGTAGAGAAGGCGGTTCAGGTTCTTGATCCAGGTGTAGTGATACAGGACGTCCTTCTCGATGAGCATGAGGTTTATGCAGTTGCCGGGGAGTCTGCTGATTTGGTAGACCATGACAGCTTTCCCGTCCCAGCCAAATACGTTCAGGCCTCTGTCGAGAGCGGTTTCGATTTTTGCAACGTGGGTGACCGGGGTTGGGTAGGACACGCCTGAGCCCTCTAGCTTATCCGTGAGCCACTGAATGCTGTACTTTGAATGTTCTCTGCGGATCCTTGCTGGCTTGGTTGAGGGCTGAGATGAGGGACCATAGGATGCAGAAGTCGTCTCGGTTCTTCACGTTTATGATGGCCTTTTTGTTTGTCAGTGCTGGCGGTAGGGGGAGATAGGAGCCGCCTTTGAGTGGTTGATACTTCGCGATGTCGATCCAGATGGTTTCTACCGCCTCGAACATCCACCCAGAACCTAGGTTAACCCACTTCTCCAGCATCTCCTAGATTTGGAGGCCGGCCGGGTCTATCACGGAGTCAATGTCTTCTTTGCCTGGAACCACCTGCTGCTTGTTTCGTAGGACTGGCTCTGTGTACTCCGTGACACCATCTTTGTCGGTCTTGTAGAGATTTACTTTGACTGCGAGCTGGGTTTTGAGGCCACCTAGCAGGTTCAGCTCCTCGGCCAGAACTTTACAAACCTGTGGTCGCACGCCTTTCTGGAAGATCAGGAGGTCTGAGGCAAAGGGGTGAGCCTTGGGGACGTTCATGACCAATCCTCGCAGTTGGTTCTTAATGGCCCGCTTGGTTCTCCTGAAGTTGAGGCGGGGGGTGGGGACCGGTCTGGGTCGCTGGTGGTTGACCTTTGGCGGGGGGTTGGAACTGGTCTGGTGGTTGTCCTTGGACGTGGAATTGGTTTTATGGAGGCTGACCATGGACGTGGAGCCGGCGCTTTCACCACCTCAGACCAGAGACGTGGCGGTTGGGTCGGCACTGGGGGAGGTGGTTGGACTGGTTCATCATCTATCTTGGTCCTCATTCTTGCGTAGATCTCCTTGTACGTCCTGTCGAATGCGTTTTTCATTTCGAGTGCTGCAAGGGCGACCTTCGAGCGTGGGTAGGGCGGTGGGGCTGTGCCGTGGATTTCAGCATAGTCAGCTTTGGCCTTTCGGGCGCGTGTGCTGTGAGACGTCATCATTACCTATACTGCGCCGTTAGTTTAAAAGGGGTGTAAAAATGACAAAAATCAAATCGTGACGATATCCCCACCTGCGCCTCTTGGCCTGTTAGGTCTCTTAGCTGATAGTTTCCTTGCGACTCGTGGCTCCCTGCCCCTGCCTCCTGTGGCTCCCTGCCCCCTGCCCCCCCCCCCCCCCCGCGACTCATTGCTGCCCGAACTTAGTCTGTTGGAAATATTGTTGCTGGTGGTTAGATATCTGGGGTGTGGGCGACCGGGGTTGGGTGGGTCACAAATGTCACCACAGCGTCAGCAGCCCAATTACCTTTACTACTACACGAGCTTGTAAAATATCTGGTTTTGGTTAACTAATGAAACGTTTACACTAACGCGACTGTAACAGCAGCAAAAGCTGATTTCACGTCACGATTGCAGTATTTTGGTCCGAATTCAGACTTTGTGCCACTCTACATTCACTACAATCCATACTGGTAAATCTTACAGTCCGTCGTTGTCAGTCTGCTGTGTACCATGTCCTGAAATCCCCCTCAAAATGATATTTTACTTATTTTCCGAAGTAGAATCATCATCGCGTATGGAGAGATTACGTCATATATATAAGCACCACAGGACAACAACCGCATAATGGATAAACATGGACACAGTACAAACTGACAAATGATTACTGTAATTGCTATAAAATGGCACCCCGTTGTTATCTGCCCTATCACCAGGTTCACAATTCAACTCCTAGGTGTAAGGCTAAAACGAAACTATATTGATGCTCTTCAATTCGAGACCATGGGCCTTTCCGTGCAAAGCGAAAACGAAGCTATAGCAGCTCTACACCCCGAAACCTCAGACTAGCCTTACAACATAGCCAGCTCTGACCGCATGCATTATGCCATCCGGTCATATATATGCATTTTGTAGCAAAATACCTGAAGGCTGCATCCAGTTGAAATAACAGCATGTAAACGAGATCGACGACGGTTATATCGGCGGCATTGTGTATCAATTATCCATTCGAGCTACAACACAATTGAAGATTTAAAATATTAGTAAATCAAAGAAAAATATAATCTTCTTGGCTTATAATGACTGACTATCAAAAACGTCCGATATTGTTTACACTTAGGAATAATTCTGTTTACATAATTTATTGAAGGCTACTATTTGGTAGCAGACTATTGTGATGACTATTGTGGGCCTGCCTTCAGTGGTAGTTTACACCTTTATCCTTAGTTACTGGGGGTTTGGTTAAGAAATACCTAGCTATCTCCTCCTGGCTGGGTATTCTGGCAGAAGGTGTTGCGAAAGGCGAGTTAATCAAATCTCACTAGGAGGAGGTTTGGATCCTGGCATCTGCTGGGGTCCTTGCAATTAATTGTAATCAAAATTCCCATAATCTGTGGTAATAATTTTGATAAAATGTTTATAAAATTATTTACATATATATGAATATATATATATATATATATATATATATATATATATATATATATATATATATATATATATATGTGTGTAAATATGCACACCTAAATATATGTACTTATACATTAATATACACTGATATGAATATATATTTATTCATGTATATTAGGATATATATGTATGTATTAGATATACATATAAATACATATATATATATATATATATATATATATATATATATATATATATATATATATATATATATATATATATATATATATATATATTTCACATTGAACATTCTTGATAATCGCCTACCAGTATTACATTCTAGTATTGCCTGATGAGCTCAATTAAATGGTAGCTTCACTGGTGTGAAGGTCGTTTAATGGGAGTGGAGTTCAATCAGCTGGGTCCTCTCCCTTCCGCCTCTCATGACAGATCCGTCCATATCCCACCCTCACAGGGTTCGCTTTGCAATGGAGACTTGTGAGAGGTATATAAAGGTGACATCCCTCCTGCAGCAGTACCTCACTTCTGAGCAGCAGAGACCCCCAATTCCTCTATGCTCGTCGTTTTTTTTTCACACCCACCCACACATATCCCATGAGGTCTTTTGCGCATTCTGGCACATTACATATATGTCTAAGAGCTTTCTCGTTTCCTTGTTTGTAATTTTTACCTTACAATAACAACTAAAACCATCTCATGTATCTCTTTAGTACACCAGGTCTACAAGGGGCATTCGCTATTAATGCCAACCATTGAAATATTTTAGTACTGCCAGAACATATCATATTATAGAAGCGTGTTAGACTATCCAAAAGAGTATGTATCAATCATATTTGCCTGACATAACCACTCGATGAAATCGCATGGTGTATAAACCTCAGAACACACGCCTCATCAGTTCGCAGCCAAAACATACCATGATCGTACAAGAAAACTTCCCAACAATAAGCTGTTATAGTGTGATAATATCCATTTTCTAGTATCATACCCATCTATGGCCATTTACAAAAAATACGTATAAACATGGTAGCAGTTTGAAAACATTATCCGTACATGAGGCAGATCGTTTTGCTATCCCATTGGCCCAACAAACCGTTGCATAGGAAAGTTTAGCCTAGCTTAGCAGCATTTGTGGGCCACTGTGATGACTCGGATGCCTACTCTATCAGGTAGCAGGCCACTCTGATGACTCTGCTGCCTACTATCAGGTAATTGCGATTTCCCTGAACTGTATTATATATATATATAGATATTTTTATATATATATATATATATATATATATATATATATATATATATATATATATATATATATATATATATATATATATATATGTGTGTGTGTGTGTGTGTGTGTGTGTGTGTGTGTGTGTGTGTGTGTGTGTGTGTGTGTGTGTGTGTGTGTGTGTGTGTGTGTGTGTGTGTG
The DNA here is from genome assembly GCA_034190875.2 of Urechis unicinctus. Taxonomy (NCBI): domain Eukaryota; kingdom Metazoa; phylum Annelida; class Polychaeta; order Xenopneusta; family Urechidae; genus Urechis; species Urechis unicinctus. The sequence continues at coordinate 55,529,016 of CM067357.1, forward strand.
TGTGTATGTGTGTGTGTAGTAGGTAGCCATTATGACTATATCAAACTTTTGATCATATTTATCCTGATATTAAGATGCAATATTTCCTGGGGTGACCCCTTTTACATGCAAGTTGCCGAGATTAAACATATGAGTTCTGTATCTATTCACGATTTGGTGACCGTCAGAAACATTTGAGGCACACTGAAAGACCCCGTTCGTCTCTGCCGCTGATTTTGTCGGTCGTAATAAGCCAGTTCTCGTGAAGTGGATGATTTTAGATCGCAGATTTCGAAACTCGCCCACGTGTCGGTGACAGTTATTAAGAACATCGATTCGGCGACCAGGACAGACGCCCCAGTTAACTCGAGAAGAGTGTCCCCTCTTATTTCGTCCTCTTGTTGTCTTGTAGTTTGTGTGGTCATCGTATGTCTACATCAAACATCTGTGCTCATGTAGCTTTTTTGCCATACCAGCACCACCCATGGATCTGACACGTTTCTGTTAACACTTTAATTGCCTCTGACCCAGATATTGACGAGGCTGCATATGCTTCAGTGATCACAGATGGACTTCAACTGCTTAACCGGCCTGGAGCAAGTTTTAACGGGCCTGGAAGCACCTCGCGTGTTAAACGGATACAATAAGTCTTCTGGTGTTACTGATGGAGCTAGATGGACCTCAGAGAAGACACCTCTGTGAAGGACAGTGATATCTGTAGCGCTACTGAGATAGAAACAGTCGTTGCTAATGTGGCTCTCTTTAGTTATTATTGCATTGTCAGCATAAGATGAAAAGACTAGGAAGGAGGAGTAAAGGACGCCCTTCGACATGCGCAGCGATGTGATGGCCATCTGAGAGGACATTATGGCCTACTGATTTGATATAATGGCCCACTGAAATGGCATGATGAACATCTAAAATGAGATGATTGCCTTCTGAAATGACATGATGGCCTGCTGAAACGACATTATGACCTTCTGAAATGAAATGTTGGCCCTTTGAAATGACATGATTGCCTACCGAAACGACATGATGGCCTTATGAAATGACATGATTGCCTTCAGAAATGACATAATGACCTACCGAAATGACATGGTGGTAATATGAAATGACATAATGGCCTACAGAAATGACTTGATGGCCTTCTGAAATTACATTATGACCCTCTGAAATGACATGATACCCGCTTATAATTATATGATGGCCTACTCAAATGACATGATGGCCAATTAATTTGACATTATGGCCTTCTGAATGACATGATGGCCTTCGGAAATGACACGATAGTCTAATTGAATGACATGATGGTCATTAGAAACGACATGATAGCAGTTATAAACCACATGATGGCCGTTACAAACGATATGATGGCCTACCGAAATGATATGATGGGCTTCTGAAATGACATGATGGTCTACGGAAATCACATGATGGCCAAAAAAATTATACAAGGGCCTACTGAAATGACACGATAGCCTCCTGAAATGACATGATGGCCTACCAAAACGACATGATTGTCTTCAGAAATGACATTATGGGCTTCTGAAATGACATGATGGCCTTCTAAAATCAAGGCCTGCTGAATCGACATTATGACCTTCTGAAATGAAATGATGGCCCTCTGAATGACATGATTGCCTGCTGAAATGGCACGATGGCCTTCTGAAATGACATGATGGCCTTCTGAAAAGACATGATGGCTTACTGTAGTGACATAATGGTAATCTTAAATGACATAAAGGCCTACATGACATGATGACATGAAGGCCTTCTGAAATTACATAATTGCTCTCTGAAATGACATGATGGCCTCTTATAATGTCATGATGTCCTACTCAAATGACATGATTGCCAATTAATATGACATGATTGCCAATTAATATGACATGATGGCCAACTGAAACGACATGATGGCCTTCTGAAATGACATGATGGCCTACTGAAATGACATGATGGCCCAATGAAATTATATAATTGCCTACATAAATGACATGATGGCCTTCTGAAATGACATGATGGCCTTCTGAAATGACATGATGGCCCACTGAAACGATGTAATGGCCTACTGAACCGATATGATGGCCTTCTGAACTGACATTATGGCCTTCTAATTTGACATGATGGCCTACTCAAATGACATGATGGCCAATTGATATGACATAATGGCCGAATGATATGACATTAGGATCTTCTCAAATGATATGATGGCCTACTGAAATGACGTGATGGCCTTCTGAAGCGATTTGATTCTCTCCTGAACCGATATGATGGCCTTCTAAATTGACATGATGGCTTACTAAAGTGACATGATGGCCTACTGAAATGACATGATGGACTACTGCAATGACACAATGGCTTTCTGAAATGACATAATGGGCCACTGAAATGACATGATGGCTTTCTTAAATGACATGATGGGCTGCTGAAATGACATGATGGCCAACTGAAATGACATGTTGGCCTTCTGATATGCCATGATGGCCTTCTTAAATGACAAGCTCTTCTGCTGAAATAACACGATGGCCTTCTGAAATGACATGATGCCTTTCTGATTTGACATGATGGCCTTTTGAAATGACATGATGGCCTACTGAAATGACATGATGGCTATCTGAAATTATATGATGGCCTTCTGAAAGGACATGATGGCCTTCTGAAATGAAATGATGGCCTAATGAAATGACATGATTGCCTACTGAAATTACATGTTTGCCTACAGAAACGACATGATGGCCTATTGAAACGACATGGCGGCCTTCTGAAACGTCATGATGAAGACGACACAGAGGTTAATAATGATTATAGTATGTAGATGCTGACGGGTCTGCAGATGCAGTAGTGATAAATCACAGGTCGTTCACAGCTGGTTAACGAGCCTGGAAACAATTATCAATGTTCAATGCACTTCCTCTGTTATGGAAGCTGTGGTTGTTATGACTTATGGTCATTGATAAACAGATGCAATTAGACATCTGGGGTTAATGATGGAGCTAAACGCACCGACGAGAAGACACTGTGATATCTATAGCGATACGGAGGTAGAACAGCGGATGAAACTGATGCACAATTCGGTTATAATTGCCTCAGATGTAAGGGATGAGATTTGAGATGAATTGGGGACACATGTAACGTCATGCACAATGGCAATACTTAGCAACTGAATGATTGTGGGATGACGACGGCATCGATGGCGACGATACTATTTCATCCTGTTCATGTTTATGATGGCTCTAGATACAAAGACAAGACTAGGATGAAGGTAGTGGTGATATTTCACTCGTACTTCTGATGAAAAGGATAATTATTGATGATTAGGATGATTATGCTGTTGCTGATGATGAAAATGACCATAGAGATCACGATGATTATATGATGAAGACTATAAAATGACGATAACGATGACAACGGTGATGATAATGTCGGAGAGGATAATGACGACGGCGATGATAATGATGGAGAGGATGATGACGACGGCGATGATAATGATGGAGAGGATGATGACGACGGCGATGAAAATGATGGAAAGGATGATTACGACCGCGATGATAATGATGGAAAGGATGATGACGACGGCGATGATAATGATGGAGAGGATGATGACGACGGCGATGAAAATGTTGGAGAGGATGATGACGACGGCGATGAAAATGATGGAAAGGATGATTACGACGGCGATGATAATGATGGAGAGGATGATGACGACGGCGATGATAATGATGGAGAGGATAATGACGACGGCGATGATAATGATGGAGAGGATGATGACGACGGCGATGAAAATGATGGAAAGGATGATTACGACCGCGATGATAATGATGGAGAGGATGATGACGACGGCGATGACACTAAGTATGAAGGTGATAATGAACCGCCCATTTTAGTGTATCAATCCGAGTAATTAGTTCTCTCCACAACCGTTTATAATGTGTCATTTTGTGTGGTAATCAATAAACCAGCAGTAATTGACTAAGTTGGATAGAATCCATTGGTCTGTACAGGCGAAAATATTTCAGCCATGAATGCCTGTCGAAAGTTTTAGTCTGGTGCTTGTATATCTATATATGAAGTGCCCCTATCTGTGTTATCCCAACGTACATTATCTAAGGATCAACCATGCGCAATAAACACATCCATATTGTAAGGATGAATTATAAATGGCAATTTTGTCATGAAACAATCAGCCATTATCTGATTATGTGAAGCAGCTGATTTGCAAAATGGATTCCTGCTGACATCTGAATGAACTAAATAAATTCAACATACTCTGATGGTTGTCCGGAGCGGATGTTTTTATTTCATGAAGAGGAAAAACGTTTTTCTGCTTTGCAAGTTGCACCTGTCAGCGAGTATAATACTCGTGCGCTGACGCAGAGAAATTCGCGATATGTGATTATAAAATCCAGTCTCAGAGCATTTGAGCGGCATCCGTATCATAATCGTGACGCCTCAGATCAACAAGGTGTGAAACCAATTAAAGCAGACAGACAGGTGACCATTATATATATATATAAATATATATATATATATATATATATATATATATATATATATATATATATATATATATATATATATATATATATATATATATATATATATATATCTATATATATAATATTTAGATTTGACCATTTTAATACGATCAGTCTAGCCTTAATATTGTACAAAGATAAACTTTCAGGAATGATTTCCTTGAATTTTTAATATTATAGCAAAGTTAAGTTTTAACAACTAACCATTCGTTGACATTACCTATTAAACCTCAGTATCTTCCTTGCAACCATATATGCTTTGGCCCAAATGGTCAAAATAATGTTTAAACATGAGTGTAGAATAAGTTAATATTAAATTGTTTTAAAGATTTGTCCCCAGTCGATCTCGTGTAATAATTATCTGCGTGAGATGGGATGCTGCACCTCTCAAAGTAATGGTTACCTTGCAATACACAGATCGATAATCGGCAGGCAATAATTAAGAATACTCCATGTTGGCTGGATGTTATGACGATTTGCATGAAGTTGGATATGGCGAATGAATAAAGGAATAAATGAGTTTGCGGATGAGTTAGTGATTGAATGAGTGAATGAGTGAATGATGAGCGAGTAATTGAGTGAGTGAGTAAGTGAGTGAGTGGATGAGTAAATGAGTAAGTGAGTGAGTAAGTGAGTGAGTAAAAAGAGTTAGTGAGTGAGCGAGAAGATAAGTCCATAAGTGTGTAAGCAAGAGAGGGAATGAGTGGGTGATGGAGTTAGTGGTTTGGTTAGCGAGTAAGTGTGTGAGTGGGTGAGTGAGTGATGGAGTTGGTGGGTTACCCGATTCTGAAACCTGCAATGCCAAGTAGCGTGTGCAGGTCTCAAACTGCTTATGCTAATAGACATTGCAGCTCGTCTTATCGTACCATGTGAGATACCTGCATTCGCCAACCAGCGTTGCAGGTGGAACGAGATCTCATGACACGAGCGGTGATCTGCGAGAGTGGTTGCAGCGTGAGTATCGCCACCTAGCGAATGACACTCGTGATCTCCATCTCGTTAATCTCGATAATCGTTTTGCGATCATGGAAAACGCAAGCAAGGAATCAGGTATTTTAGTTGCCACATTTTAAAACTTTATTCATGTCTTACTTCAAAACTTAATTGTGGCCCCGGATAAATCTTTTAAATAATGATCCTTATAATCATGATCGGATTTACTATTTATACGCGGTGAACTCATCTTGCAATTTTTCGGTTTAATACTGAAATTCGGACATTTGTCATTTATTAAATTGCCAATGTTTAACCTAAAAAGCCTTACTCGAGGGTTCGATAACGTTCTACATCTTGTGACTTATTGCCGGTGTACAAGCGAAAGTGATTTCTGGGACAGATTTCTGTCATATACAGTTGGCTGTGTAGTTTCCCATGGATAAACATTCTTTTTCCAACCATGTTTTCCATACATCTTATTTCATTAAAAAATCGATCCGCCTGGCCCCTTATCCGTAACAGGTCCCCAATGGGTACCAAGGGTAGCTGCAACGACAGGCCACCATTCTTGATTTCTGTCATATATTGTTGGCTGTGTAATTTTCCATGGAAAAACATACCTGTGCTATCTATTTGTATACATTCAATCTTATGAAAGTTTAATAAATTTGCCTTCCAACCACTCCATCAGAGGCCCAATAGGTTCCAGGGGTTGCTTCAACCGCAACTCACCCAGACACCCTTAATGTAATTGATCAAATAAAAATGGCACTTTCAAAGGCACGATAGAATCATCACAAAATCAATAATCAACAAAGATTTATTTCACAAACACGAATACAAACAGGAAAATAGTCGCATAAGTTAAAGTTAACCGTTGCATCTCCCATCCAGATTGGTGTTACCTAATTATTAATAAATGATGTATAAACACGTCTATATTGACCTTTAAATCTATATGGAGGTTGATCATTATAATATTGCATCACAGTGTGAACAAGGTTGTTTTGGTTATCAAAACTAAAACAATAGTAACATATATCAAACAATTGTTCATGCAAGTAATTACTGCATTCCGGAATGATTTTGCCGGTATTCTACTATCCGAGTGAATATGACAGATTGAGTACCATTACTAAAATTATAAAGCTAATTCAGCATTTTATCAAACGAAAGTTTTTTTTAATATTGATTGTTGCTCTTAAAGAAATTTGAACATTCATTATGCACTCAGGAATTAGTCCATTGGCCTTGGTACCATTAAAGCAGTTATTCCATTGTGACTTCTGGATCAATATTTTGAACGAAATAGGGTTGATGATTCAGTCTTCTATTCTACTATCTTGTCATGAGGGACATCACTGTAGCAACACAGAGAGAATGGACTATATCAGTCATTAACAACACATTATATCATGTTTATTACAGCAGTTTAACAGATAGGACAAGTGTTCAGACAGAGCTTTTGGCTACAAGATTTCTAGCAGATATTGGTTTGAATGTGCTCTATTTAGAACAACATTACAGAGCGACTCAATTGGCGAACACTATGTACATCGTGCTCATAATCTGCCCATGCCTAAATAGATTGTACAATCTTATGTTAATGTAGACTAGGACATTCACCGTGGACTGTGTTAAGCTTGGTAATAAGAAAGTGTTAGAAACACTAACCTCAGCAGCATAGGCTTCGACCAGTCTACCCACTCCCCAACCACTTATCACAGATGTTTAAATTACTCACTGGTTCCATGTACCAGATATACAGTGCTGCATACATTTGGTGGATATGCTGGAGGGGTTTGGCATTATCCAGGGAGAACATGGTCCAAATTATTTTCCGACACCTTTAAAAATAAAAAATTAAAAAAAAGGTTAACTGTAGATAGCCAGATGGCACTTAATATAGTTTCAATTGTGTATCAATTACATACTATCCCTTCGTCATTGATTTAAGTGAGCAATTCACTTATCTTAGTGTAAGGGTCATGTGCTCTGTCACTAATATCATGATTCTATTTGCAGAAAATGACTATTTTCCCTACTACGACTGTTCATTCAGGCAACAGCTATATCCAACAGTGGGTGCATCTCATAGAGGCATTGAGTAGACCATAGCCTGGCTTTGATCAAACTATTATGTTACTTTTAGTTACCGGCGCAGTTAAAGCAAAATGTTGTGGACTGCAATCTTGCTTAAATTTAAACTTCCAGTTGTCCATGGTTAAACATTATTAGCTTATTGTTAAGTAATTTACCTCACACTCTAGTAGATTTATATAATATTCAAGTCCTATTGAGTACAGTCTTTCCATAATATACTCTCTTGCTGTTTGTACCGTGTTTGTGTTTTTCCAATATATCCCACCTTTAACATAACACTGTAACAGACAGTATTGTGAACTGTGGCTTTATATCACTTCATAAAATAAGGAGTTACCAGAAAGGTCAACGTGTGCACATGAAATGCTAAATATTTGTTCATTTGAAATCGCATGGTTTAATAAAAGCTGATTGACAAATCATCAGCACTGTCATACTTCCATTGATCACACCTATGCTGTTATTAAGTCATAGGAAATAGCTTGCATTATATCAACAGCACAAATCGGATGGATGTGGTTTTGGGTCGGGACCGTAACAATAACACAATTGGCTTGGCATAATTCTGGACAGGACAGAGAGACATCAGTAGTAACTAAGTAAGGACAGATACCAGTCCACCGACTACAATGTATTGACTATTGTAGACTACATGCTCCATGGAATACGGTGCTTGAACACAGAACAAGGCATTTCTAATATATTGACAAACGTAAACAGTGTCTGGGTTGATTCTACTGTTTACCGGAAACATCAGTCAGACCTGTGTGAAGCTGGTGCAAAATATTGGAACCAAAAGCCCGACGGGAAAACTCTGGTACAGATCAGTGGCAAATAGCTTTTGCCGAACTTTAGCATGTAAACACAAATCAGGCCCAAAATCACACTTTTAACACACTGAAAGAGAAAGAAAACCTGTTTTGGTGACACAAACCTATTAAATCAGTTCAAATTGTTGGCTTGTTGAAGTAAATTGTGGTTGCGGTATCTAACCAGACAGGTCACCTCTGTGGCGACTAGGATTTTTGCTCAGCCCTGACTTAGCCTAAGTCAGGGCTAGGCGACTAGGATTTTTGCTGACCTTGTCTAGGTATTTTTACAATTACATGCCACAAAATGTGTGAACATCAATAAACAAAGTAAGTATCTATCATCCATGACTTTACATGGCTAATGATATTATCATTTGTGCAGGTGGTTCGAAGGTGTTCCTTACTCCTAGTCAAAAAGGTGTACTTTGGGAAGCCTTTGAGTCTGGTCTAACAAGTTATGGAAGTCCAGCTCTAAAAGATAGAGTGACTGCTCTGGCAACACAACTTAGCCTTTCAACACAGCAAATAAAGGTAGGAGTAGTAAACCTTGGATTGATATGTAAGCTGACAGTGATCTGTAAAGGAGTTATACAGTGCCTGACTACTGCTTTTGAAGATGATCATGATGATGACGCTGAGCATGATGTAGTATTATCAAACCTTATTTATGTTTGTTGTTGCAGAATTTCATTGACACCAGAAAGAGTAGGGCCAGAAGACAAAAAAGGCACGAAAAGGTGTCTTTGAGACATACAAGCGGTTATGGGGCATTCATTTCACCGCTTCTCTCTAATCCAGGTTACAGTCAATTGTATGAATCATCTGAACCTGTGCCATCTATTTCTATGTTCTGGGTATCATTGAATATATTTTGAGTTACACATTTATGGGGCTTTCAGACCTTGGACCCACAGTTACATCCCGAATGAGTGAGGCAGGGAAGCGGTGGAGAGAAATGGACCAACATCAGAAGGATATTTGGAGGTGCTGAAAAAACCCTTCGCCGTTTACATGTGACTTTACCACACAAAATACTAGACATACATTATCATTCCGGAAATGTACACTACAATCTATCTGTGATCAACTGTATTGACTACTTGATCGGTTACAGAGATGCGGCCAAAGAAAATGACAAATGCATGCCAACTATGAGCATGACAGCAACTCAAAAGGAAGTGTATGTGAAAAAGAAAATCAAGGCTTTGCGTTTATTGGTAAGTGACATGGATGTACAAACTAATACTCAATGAAATTTAGAGATAACAGAAATCTAATAATATTTAAATATGGTTCAGAAAACGTTGCTGTTGTTATGTTGATTAGAGAGAAAAAACAGTAAATAAGCAACCTCATTAAATTCATTACAATTCATTAATCGATAATACCTGCTGTACGTGCATTAATTTAAATATTGTTCTATGTCACGTTTTCAGATTCAGGATTTAGAGGAAGTAGGGACAGAAAGTGTTATCCTGATTTCTTCCAGTAAAAGCAGCAATGCCCACACTTTCGGCAGCAGGAAGGGCGAGAATTTCATTGATGTTGAAGAGGATATTGGCACAAAATTTTACTGTGCTGTCCAAGGTGATAATCCTGGCAGTTCTTTTGTTCAGATATGTAAACACAGTTTTTGCTCAAGAAATAATTAATCAAATCATTTAAATTGTCGACCAGATCCCATAAGTTATGACCTGTATGTTGGTTTCTATTTGCTTACAGGTGTCCCTCTGATCAACGACGAATCATCAGTAAATCTAAGAGGACAAGTTAAGTCCATCTACAACAACTGTTATGGTAATACATTTAAGAATATGCCCTAGATATCAGTTGCTTGAATCCTGTACCAATTCATACCAATAAGGTACTCTTGTGTATTGTGTCTCTAGCCATGGCGATAGGGAAGCAGGGGCTCGAATGCCATACAGTCAAATTGATGACGGCAGGATATGTATTTTGGCTGAAGGCCTTCCACATGGCACACAATTGAAAAGGCCAAGCTGTTATGGCTCACCTGCTCTCAAAGCTATCATTGCAGCTCAGGCAAACATCAAATTTCAAGGTAATCAATATTATGATTAGGAAAATAATTATCGTTTGTGTGGCAATAATGTGAATAATTCTGATGGAATCCAGGTAAATTTATCAAGTGTAAATAGTTCATCCAACTTGTATACTGCGTATACATGTGGAACCACCATATATTTTTTTGTTTTTTTTAACCAGTCATTCAACGACCAACAGAAAAACCAGTTCGACCTGCACTTATTTCCACTACACTGCAGCAAAACACAATTGCTGCCTCAACACCTACAGAAGAGTCTCCAGAGCGAACTGTCACTTCAATTGTTGGAACTATACCAATGCATGTCCATGATAGTAAGATTAGATTACATGCATAGTTCATATATTTACTATTTGGCTTTTTCTTCAAAATATTAATCCACCAACTGAAGTCACCATTGTATAACTCAAGTGTTTACTTGATGCAGGTGCCCCTCAGCAGCTAGAGAATGAAAAGAGAATCATTGGTAGGCATATACATTTATTGATTCAATTACCCATACAGGGATTGGCTATATCATCAAAACACAGATAAATGAAATTGGTCTACTGCAACCATGTATATGCTTTATTTTATTCCGCTGACCAATCCAAACTTTTACATGAAAAGACAAAATTATGGTAAAATTTGGAACATAATGTATTGTTAGTTAGTATTTGAGCTATACAATTACCATATAGGTTGGTAAACCACATGCAAACCTTCAGGTGATGGTGCCATTAAATTGACAAAAGAACAAGTTTATCTTTAATCAGTATTCAACAGAATGGCTCTTTGAAGGGATTATACTGTAAAAATGCAATCTGCTGTTGAGGCGAATGGAAATCCCATATATGCCCAGCCTGTAAATATTAATTATCGTATTTGTTTGATCATCCAAATATTTGTGTATTTTCAGCTCCTGTGAAATTCACAGTGGGAAGAGGAAATGTCTGATGATGACATCCCACTCAGTTTGTTAAAATTTGTCGAAAATTGAGACTATCAATCAATATGAAAAATTTAGCGCTCATTATATTTCCATGTTTTTACATAATTTACATACTGATTGCTGCCGTAAGTTTGTTTCCAGGTGTATTAACCCCAAACAAGAGGCAGCGCCTTCACTCAATGCACTATGTGAGTTTTATGACCAGGGATACAGTGCAGACATCAAGCGGCTCAAACAAGTGTCGGACCAATGATATCTTCCCTCAACCCCGAACAAAAAATTCAACCTATCGTCTCCTTGAACTTCAATAATTTCCACGGCATTAGTCTAATGTTCTTCAATCAGTTAATTTCCATGACATTAGTTGAGTTCATTTCCATGACATAAGTTGAATTCTTCCAAGTTATTTTACAAATGTCATGAATCAGCTCATTGGTTTTTCCCATGTTGTTTTAGAGCAGAGTAATTCTTTGAAACTAATGTCAAACCCGGTTAGATTTTTATAGGTCACCTTTAAGGGTCAGGGAGCTAGAATAAACCTATTTGTATAATCATTATGAAATTCTTGTGTAATTCATTAATATTCACTTTACAATTGTTATTAAATACTCAATAAACAACAAAAATTCTACTACTGGACTCCAGTGCTTTATTTGGCTAGTGCCCATTCAAGCAACAGCAAGCAGCAATGAATCCCATGACCAAGGAATGTAGTGAAGTTCAAAGCATAATAAATGGTTCACAAGCGTCAGAAAACTCAAGTTAACCTGCCAATTAATGGATTGTTAAGATTCATCATCATTGGATATTTTTGATAGTGGAAATTTCATTGTGCAATACACCACCGAAATGAATTTAAAGGATAACTGAATTAGAGACTATTTGACCAAAATATCATTATTGCACATAATATTGAATGTCATGCATATCAATGACATCCTCTACTTTGGTTGGTAAGGGAGGCCTTTACTGCTGTCGATCTGCTTCATTTCCTTCACGAAGTACAGATAGACACTTGTACGATGAATAAGACGAGTCAGGTAGAAGGTTATTTCTCGGAGTGCCGGTACACCAAGTCCAAGTTTCTTACTTTGCAATTCAATGATATATGCAATATTGTTGAAAGGGTCCGGTGTCACATGCAGAAAGTAGCCTTATGCAGAAAGTAGCGAAAGACCGCACTGCGCATGCGCACAAATCTCGGATACTTTCAGCACGCCGTGTCGGCGTGCAGAAAGTAGCGCTATGCAGAAAGTAGCGAAGCCCAAGCGCGTGGAGGATAAGGGTTGCCCCATGCAGAAAGTAGTGAGAGTGAGTGGAGCGCCATAGCGTAATTACTGTGATCATATAAATGAAAATAATAAAGTGTGTGAAAGCTAGTAAACGCCCCTCAAACTTTCGGCATGTGACATACTCCCATGCTGAAAGTTGCCACATCTATGCAGAAAGTAGCGAAGCCCAAGCGCGTGGAGGATCAGAGTTGCCCCATGCAGAAAGTAGTGAGAGTGAGTGGAGCGCCATAGCGTAATTACTGTGATCATATAAATGAAAATAATAAAGTGTGTGAAAGCTAGTAAACGCCCCTCAAACTTTCGGCATGTGACATACTCCCATGCTGAAAGTTGCCACATCTATGCAGAAAGTAGCGAAGCCCAAGCGCGTGGAGGATCAGAGTTGCGCCATGCAGAAAGTAGCAAGAGTTAGCGGAGCGCCATAGCGTAATTACTGTGATCATATAAATGAAAATAATAAAGGGTGTGAAAGCTAGTAAACGCCCCTTAAACTTTCGGCATGTGACATACTCCCATGCTGAAAGTTGCCACATCTATGCAGAAAGTAACGAAGCCCAAGCGCGTGGAGGATCAGAGTTGCGCCATGCAGAAAGTAGCGAGAGTGATATAGTTATACTTGACATCGACATCATTAAAGTCACCATGGCAAAGCTCAGGGGAGCAGAGACAAAAGCTGTGGAGAGAAGGTCCCAGACAGTCACCAACGAGCGTCAGAACAAGAGGATGTGTAATGCTATTTCCACAGGTATGCAGCTGACTGATGAAGAAATCAACAATGCCCAGGCACTTATAAGGAAACAATACCCTGAGGTGGATGGACTCCAGGATGTCTTACTCTTCGGGGACAGTGGCTGTCACTTCATTGGGACTTCAAAGCAGCCTTTCATTCAATTAATTAATGTGTTCTCAAATCACTGGATGTGTGTTTCAAATTTTTTGTGTGGCTCAGGGACTGTGAGGCTGTTTGACAGTATCTACTGTGGCAAGACTTCGCCGATCCTGAAGAAGCAGGTGGCCTGGCTCCTATACACCCAGGAACCTAAGATGACTTTCGTTTGGCCTGACATCCAGAAACAGAAGGGAAGCACTGATTGTGGTTTGTTTTCTATTGCAGTTGCTGAAGCCCTATGTAGAGGAGTGGACCCATCAACCTGTAACTGGGAGCAGTCTCTAATGCGCCCACACCTTTCAGAATGTTTCAGGTCCAACAAGATGACAGCTTTTCCAGAAGCACAAGGACATCGTCATCCAAGAGAGCCAAAGTTAGTTGAAATACCCGTTCACTGCCACTGCCGCCAAACTCATGAGGGACGCCGATTGATGGTCGAGTGCACTGGGTGCATGGGAGTATGTCACATGCCGAAAGTTTGAGGGGCGTTTACTAGCTTTCACACACTTTATTATTTTCATTTATATGATCACAGTAATTACGCTATGGCGCTCCACTCACTCTCACTACTTTCTGCATGGGGCAACCCTTATCCTCCACGCGCTTGGGCTTCGCTACTTTCTGCATAGCGCTACTTTCTGCACGCCGACACGGCGTGCTGAAAGTATCCGAGATTTGTGCGCATGCGCAGTGCGGTCTTTCGCTACTTTCTGCATAAGGCTACTTTCTGCATGTGACACCGGTCTTGCATGTCTTTGGTTGCATTTCAAACCTGCAACGCTGATTGGCGTATGCAAGTATCTCACATGGTACGATAAGACGAGCTGCAATGTCTATTAGCATAAGCAGTTTGAGACCTGCACACGCTACTTGGCATTGCAGGTTTCAGAATCGGGTGACTGGAAACACCAGTGATTACATCAGAGGGTAACACGCATGATTGTATAAGCAGTATTTGATTTGTAAATATCTAGTCTTGCAGTGGAGCAAAAACTGAAAAACGTTTTGTCTGCGATGTTTTTCTCCTAGGGGGATGCAAATGCAACAAAGGGAGGTGTCTATATGTTCAGGATACACACCCAAGAACAGATTCCACGCATGCAACCAATTGAGAAGACGGCAACGTCGATAGCTCCAGAGGCCAGGAATAAGGCAGAACGAATTGGTAGCCAGTACTATCTCTCCAATTAATATCCAAAATCCTCTCCAAACATATGTGTGTGTGTTTGTGTGTGTTTGTGTGTGTTTGTGGGTGTTTGTTTGTGTGTGTGTGTCTGGTGTGTGTGTGTGTGTCTGTGTGTGTGTGCATGTGTGTGTGTCTGTGGCCTCTTTACTAACGAAGAGCAATTATGTTCTCGCTCATACCACTCTCACAGATTTAAATGCCGGATTCAATCACTAACTCATCAGTAGTCTGGCCAGCTTGGTCATTCTCCATCTCATTCACCCCTTCATACCCTCTCTCAATCACTCCCTCGCTCCCCCTTGTATATCCACTCATTCACGCGCAAACCACGTTTTCTCTGTTGTATCTAGCCATTCATCAAGCTAAGGCACAAAACTTCCCACCACCAACACCTATTTCACATCAACAGTAATAAATTATCAGTACCTATAACATAGCACATTTTAATAGGCCAATTGCTACAGGTTTTGACTTTTAATGTCAAATCTATTTTTCTGTCCAGCCAATCATCAAGTTACGGGACAAAACTTCTCACCAACAACACCTTTTAAGCATCCACAGTGATAAATTATCTGTACCCTTTTCGAGTATGCACCTGTGAACACCTGTGAACAAATCCCACCACCATCACTCTCGAATGAATCATCACGCCAGCTCATTAGCTTGAACACCTGGTATTGGTTAGAGGTTATCAGTGAACAAGCCGATATCATTCATGATATGCACCTGCTGGCCCTGTCAAAATAAAAGTAGCTCCGATGTTGCACAATTAGATAACACAGCACATCTTACTGGGCCAATTGCTACAGGTTTCGACTTTTAATGTCAAAACAATTTGGTAGGTTTAAAGCGCTCTTCAGTGTGGTGCACAATCTGCACCTCTGGACAATTGCTCTGTATGAGATACATCATTTCGAGCGAACTCAATAGCATGGTCGTCCTGCATTTGTTAGAAGTGATCAATCTTTACTATCTGTATGTATATGAAGCTATTCACAACTGAACGTGATTGCCTCAGATGGCCGAGACTATCCAGGTGGGAAGGTTGTAGAAATGCATGGCGATTCTATTAGTCAATCGGAAACTGGCGACGAGTATTTCTAACACTTTGTACCTATCTAAGGTGACCAAACTGTGCATGTATTATATCGTTTGAGTCCAGATAATATATCAAGATGCTACTGTGATTCCTTCAAGACAATTCATTATTTCATTTTGTTTGACCCTTAGATAGTGTACGACTGGATGACTTCATGCTACAGATATGCAAACATACCAGACTTGCACAAGCTCAGCCATGCATTCCTAACTAAAATATATTCGCCTTCTCAGACCAATGGGTCCTACCTAACCAAGTCAATTACTACCGGCTCCTTCAATCCAGGAAATAGCAAACTAATACATGTAAATAGAGCTACTGTAATTGATTTAGGTTTCATGCGAGCGACATCAATAGTTAAGGTACAAAAAAATTGTAAGTTTATATGCAGTCTGTAAGCCTACTCGGGGTATTTAACTAAAATGCTGATCTGATATGACCAACTTGATAGGCCAATTGTTACAGACTTCGACTTTTTTTAAAGTAAAAACAATCAGAGAGCTTGAAAGTACGCTACATTGTTTTGCAGAATCTGCACCTCTAGAACAATACGAGCCGCAGGCATCATTGCGGATTCGTTATTTTGGGTGTTCTGCATTCGTTAGAGGTCATCAATCGTAAAGGTCAATATAATGGTCGCTGTAAAGTTGTGAAATTAGATTACACACAGTGAGTGAGATGTTAAGTCAGTGTGTGAGTGAGCGAGTGCGTAAATCAGCCTGTTAGTCAGTGAGTTATACTGGGTGTTAATGAGTCAGTTAGTCGCCCTCTTTGTCGTAAGTGCTTGAAACGCCAGTGGATACACAAGGGGTAACACGCACGATCGTGTAAACAGTATTTCATTCATGAATATCTGTTTTTTAGTGGAGTGAAAACAATTGACAAGACGCCAACACCAACAGCACCAGGGGCCACAGATATTTACCCTCTACGAGTGAATAAATCAACATATTTCTCATTGTTCCATATTTTCAATAACAACCTAAATGTAATAGGAGCCAGTAAGCAATATGAGAAGCCTCGTTAAAGTAGATGACCTTGTACATCCATTAAGCTTATATCCCATGAGTGTCATTATTCCATGGGAGGATTCTCTGGTCGTGTCATCCAGTGTCTGCCACGTGGAGTATGACGAGAGGCTAGGTAAGCAATTGTAGCCTTCTCAATTAGACAACTGTTTGAGCCAGGGACGGTGATATTATCTTGCAGTTCCTTCCATTTGTCTTGGTGCCGGATTATTGTTGTGAGTATTCACAATAAATGACAATAAACCCCATCTGTTACATTGGTGCCTACTACACAAGTCATTAACTCTTATCTCTGAATCACAAGCTGCAAAACTTATATCACTAGCTTGTTTCATGCCCAATACACTGGAATGAAGTGCCATAAGACGTATCGCAAAAGATATTTGTACGGATTAAATAATACCAACATTACCGTCTGTTGTATGTTATCAGTTCTTATATTGGTTCTTTTTTGGGCTCATCGTTGTCATTTTTTTAAAAATAACATCAATACAAATCACAGTTGATTTCAGCTTAAGAATATCAAATATTTCATATATTTACTTGAAGTACATTGGGGGCTGGTTCTATATCTAAAAACATTGTTCGAAAAGCATCAGTCAATCGGGAAGGAAGTGAATGAGTCAAAGGGTAAATGATTCAATGACCAGCATTCCAACTTAACGTCAATAGCGTCCCCCACCCTACGACCACAGAGATAAGAACAACAGAGACATTTTCCCACTCTCATTGATTTACAATGTGTTTATGCACTTGAGCTTTAATCAATATGACATTGTACAATATGACATTATCGCAATAATTCATTATATTGCCATGTAATCTGATTGTAAGAGTCGCACATGCTTTGGTTGCGGACTGATGACGTATGTGCTTTGGGTGTGGTTATGTCAGGCTGTTACGATCGATACCTTCTTGTATTGATTGACACACCTCTAAAATATGACTTCGATGGCAATAATCCTGAATGTCCCCAGAAGGATTGATGACTTACATGGGATTGAGTGCTACACCTCTTAAAGTAACGATTGTGTTGGGACTTACCAGGCAATACATCGATCAATCAAGGCAGGCAATAATCACGAATATTCGATATGGGTTTGGAGCTTGGGCGATCTGCATGAAGTAAGTGCTGCTTATGGCATAATATCCATCACATCCCCGACCCATTAGCCCCTACCCATCAACATCGACAGCAAAAGGATATCAGGAACAACAACTATTTTAAAGTAATGCGTGTGCGTGTGAGGTTTTGCACCTGCGCGCACCTAAACGAACTAGCTTTCAACAACGTTTATGGTGGTTGGGTATATAATTTGAGCTGAGAACAAATTCTAGTTTTGACTTTGAAGTATTGCACAGCCGAAACCCCCGGAATTCCACGCATATCACCGCTGTTAGCCTATCCTAATCCCCACTCTGAATATAATGGTTTTTCATATCATTAAAAAGAAAACCATTATAGACGTGTACGGTTAACAATCGGATGGTTCCTACCACAAAACAGGTAAACAGAAAAAATCTAATAAATTACCACCCAGATTAATGTTGGCCAAACATACTTGGTATTAGATAATAATTGCTACTAAGTGTGCTCTGTAAGCTCTCCCATTAAAATCGTTATATCATATCCCTTAGGGCCTGGTTCTATGAACATCTGGTATGTTGCAGATGCAGCATATCTAGTGTTTTCGCTCATGGAGAGACAAACACCAAATACACACTCTTCACTTCCTAGCCATTAAGAAATAAAACCGATTTGCTTCAATGTTTACATTTATCTTATTTTAATTGTTGATTTCTAGCGAGATAAATAAGGGCACTCATAACCTGGCAGCATTCATACGATATCTGCATTATACACCAACAAATCATACAAACAAAGGTGAAGGGGAAAAGGGGTGGAAGGGGTTAAATGTTTGTTTCTGTATGCAACTTGATGTCAATCATAAACAATTATACATCGGAAACTCGGTCTTAATCAATAACGTGTTATGTCGTTTACATGCACAATCAGCGTTCCCAAATTTATTGTTTTGTTTTCATGTAAACTTTGTTGAAAAGGTCAACCACTCTGTATCTCCGATTATTCAATGTTTGGTCAATGTCAGAAGTAGGCCTTGATATTGGCATAATGCTCCTCTCCTAGCCCTATTTACTAAACCATAGATTGTTCCGTACGTAAGTGGCTCATACTTGGATAATGCGAATAACAATGGCTTGATGGGTCGTACATGGTACGTTTATGAATAGCGCCCCCCCACCCCTGATTGATTCGAACGCTGATAGTTTGAACATGAACGATTCGCACGTGGATGTTTAGTTCATGTTCGCGCGTGAGTGGTCCACACGTTAATGTTTTTATGTGGATAGTGCCGACGCGTAATAGCTCTTGTGTGGACAGTTGCTTCATAGGGAGATGGTTCGTACGCTCATTCGTACATCGACGGTTCATACGCGTATGGCGCATACGTGGGTGGTCCATACAGATATGGTTCGTAAGTGTGTGTGGCCTTCGTGGATGGCTATTTCGGAGATGGTTCGTGCGTCGATTGCACAAACTTGACCAATTCATGTGTGGGTGGCGGAGAAGGGGGGTAAGTAGTATCCGTAAGTCATGCATACGTAGGGTTTGTTCATAAATCATAACAATGATCATGAAAACAATAGCCCGGATGATGTCGAACAGTTTCTGCTGTGAATGCTTCTGATTTCAATATGGTTGCTGTTAGCCCTTACATTCAGACTTTATGAGAAGGGAAGAGTTAAGAGTATTGCCGTGTTCCCGCGTTACCTGGTGTAGCCATGTCCTTAAGTTACCCTAACATTATGAGGAGGTTCAGTCATCACCTCTGTGCTTCAGCTCCACAATGACAGCATCTGTGACTCTGCAATCAATGCTCATATCAAACATCTGTGGATTGGACAGATATTCACTGTACTGTAAGCATCAGCACACATGCTACCTCCGATACAGTGCAGCCTGCAAATACAAGCCAGGGGGGCGATGTTAGGGGAGGGGTGCAGGTGGGGGTAGTAGACATACCATGCTTAACGCATTGACTGTCAGACTAAATCACTCACTTTTTAGTAGCCAGGTCCGACTCAATCACTCCCTTGTTACGTGACCCACACAATCTCTCATTTTCACAAACAGTATTCTACATCTGTTCGATACAACCTAATCAGCAGGGAAACCACTCACGACCACAAACAATCGAGTTCGCATCAACAGTGATGTATTACCTGCATCCTAATCAAACCAGCGTGTGTGGCAAATTTCCATACATCATTGCGCGCCGACTCGTTCGCTGGGCCAAGGAATACTACAATCTGTTATTATCAACGAGAAGCTGCGAACAATGTGCCATCACATTACACATCTTAATTCGCCAATTACTACACATAACTGAACATGCCAACCTTAGGTAGGCGTAGATATCCTGCTAAAGAGGGCGTGGTGTTAAATTGTTACTGAATCTGTAACCAGATACCACTGGTTGGTGGGAAACTTGCGGTGGTTATGGTCTACTCTCTTTACTCATCTACGGAGATAGAACTGGGCGTGGTTTCTGCTGAATTAATTCATTTAATAACTCGAATTGCTACTGTGTATCTCCCTACTGAAATTCATACGTTTCATTAAGGAAATAATTATTGCAGTAACACAGAGATATGTAGCTCTGAAGGGGCACTTATTATTGCATCTATGCTAACAAATCAAACCTACACAGGACTAGTCAAGTATTCCTGGCTGAAGTATCTGTTCGTTCTCTGTCAGGTGGTTCAGTCAATTCCTACAGACTCCATCAACGCCACGACCGACACAATGGAGACAATAATGCTATAGATCCAATAGAGGACGGTGTCTTACAACCGACCCGGTCAACTGTTACATAACAATTTCGTTTGATCTCAGCGGCCCATTTGTTCACTCAGTGGTCCCAGCCTACCTGGCATTGTAAACTTGCCCGTATGGCCAGTCCACCCATGTATAAATCAACATATCGAGTGATATCGTTATTGATTTGCGTTTTACATTAGTCCCAAGGACAGGATTTATTTAATGCGAAAGTAGCCATACAATTAATAGTCGATTGTTGCCTTGCAACTGTCTGTAATACGGAGGGCAATTTGCTTATTGCGGTTGTTGGCTGTGGTCCTCAATAAGACAAATTGGTTCCCTTTTAATTATTAGAATTGAACATCCTGATTTGTTTTTGAATTTTTCAATGAAACGAACAATTAAAGAAAACCAGTACGTGTTGGGAATTAGGCGCTATATGAATTTTAGTGTAGATTGGTCGTTTACGACCCAGAACCCATTATGTCCAAGTAGCACAATCCAAATTGGTTTAAGATCTCTTTGGTGATTATTGGAATTACTGTTTGTTTTCCTAATGCTATGAACATGTCAAAAGACCGATATCATTCCCAGTAAGCATGGTTCATGCTTACAAAAATGTTATTACAATTTCGCACATCCTTTCACCACCTACATGAAAATCAACATCGAGAGTAATGCAACATCGATTTAATGATGATGTAAACTGCATAACTGGCCCGGGGTTTTACAGGTGATTACCGGCAGTGGATGCGTCATGAGAGCCGTGGGCTGTCGCTATGCAGAGGGTGCAGGCAGTTTATAAGGCGTTGTGTAGTTGTGTTGGATGACGCTAGTTAACATACGCGTTGTGTAATTGTGTTGGATAATGCTGGTTAGCATACAAGTTGTGCTGTTGTGTTGGATGATGCTGGTTAACATACACGATTTGAAGCTGTGTTGGCTGACGCTTGTTAACATACACGTTGTATGTTTGTGTCGGATGACGCTTGTAAACATACACGTTGTATAGTTGTGTCGGATGACGCTTGTAAACATACACGTTGTATAGTTGTGTTGTTGACGCTGGTTAACATACATGCTGTATAGGTGTGTCGGATGATGATGGTTAACATTGACAACAAATACTTTCTTTCTCTGTCTTAAAGCAAATACTGTTCGCATACTTGAAGAGGTGGTTAGTTGTTTTCACTAACAAAAATCGGATTATTGCTGCCTACCAGTTCACCGACTCAGATGGGCAAAATGGGAGGGTTTCTTTGACATTCCCTCTTGTTTTGTGTCAAGTATGTTACTTTAGTTTGAACACCTCACCCTTTGCCAGGATCATTCTTGCGTCTATTCCGAGAAACAGGCTCCTTGTCACATCAAGAGTTTCAGAAGTTTCAGTGTATTGCTTCCTATGCATAATGATATCGTTGTCATGGTAACGTTCATTTTCCTTCATATCAAAGGGACTTCTGTGTGGTGTTTCTGGGAGTCATATGGACAACAAATACACACACACACACACACACACACACACACACACACATATACATATACATATATATATATATATATATATATATATATATATATATATATATATATATATATATATATATATATATATATATATATATATATATATATATATATATATATATATATATATATATATATATATATATA
This sequence comes from Urechis unicinctus, assembly GCA_034190875.2. Lineage (NCBI taxonomy): Eukaryota > Metazoa > Annelida > Polychaeta > Xenopneusta > Urechidae > Urechis > Urechis unicinctus. The sequence continues at coordinate 55,551,389 of CM067357.1, forward strand.
TATATATATATATATCAACCCTTCAGGTCAATATAATGGTCTCTACAAATTTGTGTAATCAGATTACAAAGAGCATATCAGTTGGCAAATTGCTTCTGATAGCCGACTTGGTTTGAGATATTAAAACAGTTGTAATTTAATGTGAAAACGATTTGATAGTTTGAAAGTGTTCAACAGATGATGATATACACCATTTCGGAGTGAAACATCATTCTCCCACACCCAGCTGGCACATGTCAGTTCAACACAATAATGACCGATATACTGAAATAACTTCACGAGAACCATCTGTGTGTCTGTGAAGCTGTTCACACGTGAACGGGTTGCCTCAGATGGGTTGGTCACCCAGCCGGCGAAGGTATGGAGATAGATGAAAGCCGATGTTGTTAGTCAATCGTAATTTTGCAGCAATTATCATTAACAATTTGTACAAAACAAAACTGTGCACGTCTTCTATTGAGTTCAGATAATAACTCAAGATGCTACTGAGTCTCTTCATGACGAAATCATTGTTTGCAATTCATTCCTTCATTATGGATATGTTTATTACGCCTATTCTTCTTTTGGGTAATGTACGTTTGAATAACTCAGGTTGGGGCACTTCATGTTGCCGACTTGCAAGACTAGTCTTGCACAGGTTCAGGAATGCATTCCTGGCTTTTCAGACCAATGGTTCCTATCCAACTCAGGCATTCGTTATCGTTTCCATCACTGCTAGGTCCCACTCAATGCAGAAAATAGCGTAATCGGTACATGTAGATGGGGCTGATGGAAATGCTTTACTTCAAAGCCAGGGGCGTGAACAGTTCAGATGTAAAACAATCGTTGGAGACTGTAGTCCTACACGAAGCATAGAGCTGAAATCCTGAAATGATGTGTTTGGCGACCAGAAGCCTCGGTTGACCACGAGTGTCGTTACGTTTGGACGCACTTTGGTTTAGCTACGTTATGCTGGGCTGGTACACTCTCCGACATCTATGCTTAAAGTGCAGCAAATGTTTTCACAACGCTACCATGCGCATATGTGTTTATGCAAATGTGCATTAAACAATATGAGATTAGATAATTGGACATGTTCAAAATATTGATGGTCTGCTTGTGAGAGTTGTGTACAAGTTGGCTGAGGACTGATAACTTTGGAATATGAATTTCGTTCCATTCCATTCAGTGGTTATGTTATGCAGCGACGATCGATACACTTTTGTATTGATTAATAGCTTCTAAAACATGGCTTCAATAGGCTTATTCAGGCAGCACCAACATATCTAATTGGTTGGCAATAATCAGGAATGTCCCCAGTAGACCTCGTGTAATAATGGCATGCGTGAGATGGGATGCTGCACCTCTCAAAGTACCATGCAATACACATAACGATAATCGGCAGGCAATAGTTAAGAATACTCCATGTTGGCTGGATGCTATGACGATCTGCATGAAGTTGGATACGGTAAATACAACAAAGGGAGTTGTCTATATATTCAGGATACACACCCATGAACACATTCCACGCATGTCAACAATTGAGAAGACGCCAACGTCGATAGCTCCAGAGGCCACAAACAATTTTGTAAATCAGCAGGGGTAGATTTATTCTCTATGAGAATCGACCACGCTGTGATTATTGGGACGAGTAAATTAATCAACATTATTCTCATGTTTCCATATTATACACTACAACCTGAATTTCATAGGGGTCTGCTGGCAACATGGAGGCCCTCGTTAGTGTAGATGACCTTGTGCATCCATTAATTTAATGTCCCATGAGTGTCGTTAATGCACGAAGGATCCTCTGGGCGTCACTCGCTCACTCTCACCCACTCCAATCACTCCCGCCCACCCTGTAACTCACCCACTCCCTCCAAATTACTCTCGCCAACTGTGTAACTCACCCACTCCCTCCCAATCACTCCCACTCACCCTGTAACTCACCCACTACCTCACAATCACTCCCGCCCAACCTTTAACTCAACCACTCCGTCCCAATCATTCCCGCCCACCCTTTAACTCACCCGCTCCCTCACACTTATATTCGTCCACTTACTCTTTCTCCCACTCACTCACACACTAACCCTCTCACTCGCTCACTCTTATGTTTGCTCAACCATTCCATCGCTTACTTACTCACTCACTCACCCACGCACTCTTTCACTCGCTCACTCCAACGCATTGACTCACTCATTCGCTCATCCACTTTCCAATTCACTCGCTCACTCGCTCACTCACTCATTCGCGCACTCATTAATGTTTTTTTAACTCATCCACTCACTCGCATAGTAATGCATTCACTCATTCACTCACTCATTCATTCTCACATATACTCACCTACTCTCACCACATTCATTTACTCTTTCACTCTCGTAGCCATCACTCATTTGTTCAATCACTCAATCAATCAATCACTCGCTCTCGCTCTAACCAACTCGCGCACTATCTAACTTCATCCCTCATCAGCACATGCATTGGCTTCCGGACTCACAAACTAAACATATCATTTCCGTCCATTTTGTCATACGCAGCTTGTAACTCAGAAGTACTGCTTTGATTAAGCTAAACGGGCTTCTGTCCACATCAGGAGTTTCAGTGTATTGCATCCTATGTATGATGACATCGTAAACGTTATTACATCCATTTTTGTCTTCATTTTGAAGGGACTTCTGTGCGATGTTTCTGTGAATCATATGCACAACATATTCAGTGCTTCACTAAAAGACAGCAGGCTTCAGATAGACACTTGGCATTTAATCATCGGGAAAACATGATACATTGCAAAACAGCATTCCCGCTTAACGTCAATATCGTCCCCCACACAACAATTACAGCGATAGCAAAAACACAGACATCCTCCCCTTGCACATGCTAATTATATGACAGAGCATACGCATATATATTAACCAATATTTACATTTGTCTCCTTTTGTCAGCAGAGAATGAGGCAGAACGAATTAGTAGCCAGTACTATCTCTCCAATTCATATTCAAAATCCACTCCAAACATATATGTACGTGTGTTTGGGTGTGTTTGTTTGTGTGTGCGTATGTGTATTTGGGTAGAGGGCCATGTTTGAACGTAGGAGCATGTATTTGCCGGTCAGAGACAACTTCCGTTCCGTACAATGTTTTGGTTTTACATCGACTTGATACTTTCGCCGGTGGCGTGGAGCTCAAAGCCATGACTATATGGTTGCCATTCGGTTGATCGCTAGCATCTTTACTAAACAACAGCATTTATGTTCTCGCACATGCCACTCTCACAGATTTAAATGCCGGCAAAATCACTAACTCATCAGTAGTCTGGCCAGCTTGGTCATTCTCCATCTCATTCACACCTTCATTCCCTCTCCGAATCACTTCCTCGCCCCCCCCTTGTATATCCACTCATCCACGCGCAAACCACGCCTCCTCTTTTCTGTCCAGCCAATCATCAAGTTACGGCACAAAACTTCTCACCAACTACACCTTTTAGCATCAACAGTGATAAATTATCTGTACCCTTTTCAAGTATTCCCCTATATAATTTTGCCGAATCTTCACCTCTAAAAACATACAAGCTGCAGGCATCCTTGCGGACTCGTTAGCTTGGGTGTCCTGTACTTGTTAGAGGTTAATATAATGGTCGCTGTAAAGTTGTGTAATCAGATAACACACACTGAGTGAGTGGTTAAGTCAGCGTGTGAGTGAGTAGTATAAGTTGCAAAGTGCGTAAATTAGCCTGTTAGTCAATGAGTCATACTGGGTGTTAATGAGTCAGCTAATGACTCAGTGAGTAAGTCGCTGATTCAGATAAATAAGTTAATGAGTGAGTCAGTGAGTTAATTGCCTACTTTGTCGTAAGTGCTTGAAACGCCAGTGGTTACGTCAGGGGTAACACGCATGATCGTGTAAGCAGTATTTCATTGATGAATATCTGGTTTTGTAGTGGAGTGCAAAATGTTCGGTCTGTGATGGTTTGGGGAATTCAAATACAACAGAGGGTGTTACCCAATAATTTAGGATAAACACCAAGGAATATATTCCACGCATGCAACCAATTGACAAGACGCCAACACCAACAGCTCCAGGGGCCACGGATATTACCCTCTACGAGTGAATAAATCAACATATTTCTCATTGTTCCATATTCTAAATAACAACCTAAATGTAATAGGAGCCAGTAAGCAATATGAGAAGCCTCGTTAAAGTAGATGACCTTGTACATTCATTAAGCTTATATCCCAGGAGTGTCATTAATCCACGGGAGGATTCTCTGGTCGAGTCATCGAGTGTCTGTCACCGTGGAGTATGATGAGAGGCAGGGTATGCAATAGTAGCCTTCTCAGTTAGAAAACTGTTTGAGCCAGGGACGGTGATATTATCTTGCAGTTCCTTCCATTTGTCTTGATGCCGGATGATTGTTATGAGTATTCACAATAAATGACAATAAACCCCATCTGTTACATAGGTGCTTGGTACTCAATACATTAACACTTATCTCTGAATCACAAGCTGCAAAACTTATATCACGTGCTTGTTTCATGTCCAACACACTGATATGAAGTGTCATAAGACGTGTCGCAAAAGATAATTGTACGGAACAAATAATATCAAAATTACCGTCTGTTATCCGTTCTTATATTGTCAAGACAATTTTTTTTAAAAATAAGATTGGCATCCAATATCACTCTCACTCTCTCTTACACACTATCTGTATCACACTCGCTTCCTGTGTTTCTCTCTATCTCACACTCTCTTTCGGTGTTTCTCTCTCTATTCCTCTCACTACCTCTCTCTCTCTCGGTCCCTCTCTCACTCTCTCTCTCCCTCTCTCTGTAAGTGTGTATCTCTCTATTCCTCTCCCTCCCTCTCTCTCTCTTGCTCTCCTTCTCCCTCTCTCTTTCTTGATTTCGCACTCTGTCTTTCTCTCTCTCTCTCTCGTTCTCTCTCTCTCTCTCTCTCTCTCTCTCTCTCTCTCTCTCTCTCTCTCTCTCTCTCTCTCTCTCTCTTTCTCGCTCGCTCGCTCTTCATCTGATAGCAATATATCTGTAGTCATATGCCAAGGCCGAGTTTGATGGATCATATGGCTTTCTTGTCAAGTCATATGACCAATGCATGTGATTCACTCATGTATGAAAATAACAAATGCACCATATAGCATCAATCGACGTGTCTTAATTGACGAAAATATTGTAGACTTACATTGATGTTCATATAAATAGAATGATGAATATCTAAACGATTTCGCAGTCAATACAGAAATTAAAAAATTCTCAACAATATATTCCAGCTATAGCATCCTGGTTCATTAACATTACCACACGTGGTTCATAGCAAGTAGCTTTATTGGTTTAATTTTAATGATTACAATTGAACCTCTTTATTTGATTAGAATTTGTTGTACTTTTTAAATTCAGTTATCGGAACCCAGTAAATGTGGTAGAAACTAACTATTACTTTTAGAGGTGCAGCATCTCATCTCACGTAGGTCATTATTACACGAGGTCTACAGGGGACATTCCTGATTATTGCCAACCAATGAAACATGTTAGTGTAGCCTGAACACGTCAATCTAATTGTTTTAGAAGCTGTGAATGATTATAAGAGTGTATGGTCATCGCATACCACAGTCACTAAATATAATGGAACGAAATTTATATTCCAAAGTTATCAGTCCTGAACCAACTAGTGCTATTTGAATTTTAGTGTGGATAGGTCTCTAACTACCTAGAGCCACTTATAGCCAAGTAGCATAAACAAATCCTAATTGGTTTTAGATCACTTACGTGAATACCAGAATGGATGTTTGCTAAATGAAATGAACATGTCACAAGACCGAAATTATTCCCAGTTGACGTGAATGAAGCAAACTGAAATGCTATTAAAATTGCTCACATCCTATCACAAACTTACATGCAAACACAACAACCAGAGCAATGAATCATTGATTTAATTGTGATGAAAACATCATGACTAGCTGACCAAAGATCTGTTAGCTGTTTTACAGGCGATTACCGGCAGTGGATGCGTTATGAGAGCCGTGGGCTGTAGCTATGCTGAGGATGCAGGCAATCTATAAGGCCATATATAAGGTAATGATTGTCCTTCCATGTTACTTTGTAAGAGAAATGCATATTTGCTGTCGTGTCCCTGCTTAAAGCAAGTCTTGATATATGATCATTGGCGAGGTAAATGTGAGAGGTGCTGTTGATATGCTCGTTAGCTATCATAGCGGTACTGGGTGTCGGTGTTTTCTGTGGTGATCACAGGTTGCTGTTGCTGCACGTTGGGTCGGATCTAGATAAATCATAGCCAAGAGCAAGAATAGTTATCTAAAAGACATACGCTTGCTCAATTACTCATTCCCTCACTGCTTAACTCCGTCATTCACTCACGCATTTATCCGTTCACTTACTTAATCACTAATTCACTTTCTCACTCAATCGGCCATTCACTCAGTCACCCGCTCACTCCAACCCACTCCCTCTCAATTAACCCTGTCTCCCTGTAACACACCCAATCACTCACGCCTACATTCGTGGACGTACTCACTATTCTGCTTACTCACACAATAGCCCACTCACTCACTCGCAAATTCACTCACTCACGCCATCGCTCAATCACTTGCTATTTCACTCACGCGTCCGTTCACTTGCTCACTCTTACTCACTGGCTGACTCCCTCACTCACTCACTAACTCAATCACCCATCCACTCACTCATTAGCGCGTTCGCCTTGTAACTCATTCACTCATTCATTCCTATATTTGTCCATTCATTCGCTTACTCAATGACGCAGTCACTCACTTTATCACAAACTTATTCACTCAAGTATGTATTCGCTTACTTCCTCACGTAGTCATCGCTGGTTCACTCACTCACTAATTCACTACCACAGCCATTTACACACCCACTATTCCTATCATTCACTCGCTCACTCACTCACTGAGTCACTATCTTGCTCACTAACCAACTCGAGTACTACCCCACTCCCCCTCATTAACATTTTCATTGGCTACCACACATACACATTTAACCATATAATTCCCGTTCACGTGGACTCGTGCAACCCATATCAAGGATGTCGCAGACACGTGGACGCCTTCAGAAGTTCCCTTTGAATCATGCTCAAACACGCCCGATCGTACATGCATGTTGTATAGATTTGTTGGTTGATGCTGGTTAACATACACGTTAATATATAGTGTTGGAGGATGTAGGTTAATATACACGATGTGTAGTTGTGTAGGATGAGGCTGGTTAATATACACGATGTGTAGTTGTGTAGGATGAGGCTGGTTAACATACACGTTGTCTAGCTGTGTTGGATGATGCTGTTTAACATACACGTTAATATATAGTGTTGGAGGATGTTGGTTAACATACACTTTATATAGTTGTATTGATTGATGCTGGTTAACATACACGTTATAAAGTTGTGTTGGATAATGCTGGTTAACATACACGTTGCTTAGCTGTGTTGGATGACGCTGGTTAACATACACGTTGTATGGTTGTGTTGGATGACGCTGGTTGGCATACACGTTGTGTAGTTGTGTTGGATGACCCTGGTTAGCATACACGTTGTATTGTTGTGTTGGATGACTTTTATTTACCAAGACACATGTGCGCTGGGCACAAAAGACCCAGTGTGTCTACTGCACTGAAGTACGGCTCTGAGTATCAGTGCCTATGTGTGATGACATCGATAATATGGTTACGTTCATTTTAGCTTCATATCAAAAGGACTTCTGTGTGATATTCCTGGGAGCCATATGGACAACGTTCAGCGCTGAACTAAACAGCGGGCTTCAGACATACATAGTTGGCATTTTGTTATCGTGAAAACATATGATTCATTACAAAATAAACTCGCTGTCGAGAATAAATCATTCAGATATTACATCACCCGACACGGATTTCGTATACATCTATACAACCACTGTTGACTTGAGCTTAAAAATAATAAAGAGTTCATGTATTAAGAGTTCAAGTGTGTGTGTGCGTGCTTATGGGTGTGTGTGCGTGCATGTGTGTGTCTCTCTGTGTGTGTGTGTGTGTGTGTGTGTGTGTGTGTGTGTGTGTGTGTGTGTGTGTGTGTGTGTGTGTGTGTGTGTGTGTGTGTGTGTGTGTGTGTGTGTGTGTGTTTTTTTTTTGCAAATGTGTATGGGGGTAGGTGGCCGAGTGTGAACGTTGGAGCATGTTTTTGCTGCTCAGAGACAACTTCTCGTTCCGTACACTTTTCGGTTTTACAACGAATTCATTCGCCTGTAGCGTGAGGACCAATGCTATATCTATATTATTGCCATGCGGTTGATCGCTGGCCTCTTCACTAAATAAGACTAATTATTTTCTCACGCATACCACTATTGGTTATTGAACTGCCTGACTAAGCCACTGTCTTATCACTAGTCTGGCCGGCTCACTCATTCTCCATCTCATTCACCCCTTCATTCTCTCTCCCAATCATTCCCTCGCTCCCGTCCATCTTGTGTATCCACTCATTCACACGCACATCATGCCTCCTCTGTTCTATCCAGCCACTCAGCACGCTAAGGCACAAAATAGGTCACCCCAACACCAATTTTACATAAATTGTCGAATTTGCACTTGTAAAAATCTCCTTCTACACAATCCTCCCATGAATCAATGCGTCGACTCATTTACGTGGACCCCCGGTATGGAATAGAGGTTACTAGTGAATTCTACAGGCCGGTATTATCCACGATAGGCTGCTGGCACTGCCGGAATACCAGTAGCTCTGATGTTGCGCAATTAGATAACCCATCACATCTTAATAGGCCAATTGCTACAGGTTTCGACTTAAAATGTAAAAACAATTTGATAGCATGAACGTGCTCTACTGTGTACTGTCGAATCTGGCAGCGAGAATTGCTAACTCTTTGTACTTCCCTATAGAGACCAAATTGTGCATGTCCAGATAATAACTCAGCTGACAAATTCATGGAGATTCAGGCAGATGCTATTAGTTAATGGGAAACTGTCAGCGAGTATTGCTAACTCTTTGTACTCATGAATCCTGATAATAACTCAAGATTCTTTCATGACTGAATTGCTAATTGTAATTCATTCTTTCATTACGGGTATACTAATTGCTCGTGTTTGACTTTGAGATGCTGTACATTTGGATAACACAGATAGGGGCACTTCAAATAGCAGTGAGGCAAGCTCACCATACTTGCACAGGTCCAGTCATGCATTCCTGGCTGAAATAGTTTCGCCTTCTCAGACCAATGGTTCCTATCAAAATCAGTCAATTGCTACCGTTTCTTGCACTAAGTTCAACTCAGTGCAGGAAAACACATAAAAGATGCAGAAATAACTACTGTAATTGCTTTCCTTTCACGTGGGAGCCTGGGGCATAAACAATTCTGGTATAAAACAATTGTTGTATTTCTGTAGTCTGTTGGCCTACACAAAGCACAAAACTGAAATGCTGAACTCATGTTTGGTGAGTAGAAGCCTCGATTGACCATCTTGTGTATATGTGTTTTTGCACATGAAAATGAGATTGCACAATAAGACACTATCACAATATTTTAGTATAATCCCAGGTGGTCTGCTTGTAAACGGGGCGTAGATTATGTTTGAGACCTGATCACGTGTAGGTTTTCGGAAAGTAAATCATTGAATTCCATCGAGTAGTTATGTAATGCAGCGATGATCGATACACTCTTGTATTCATTAACACACTTCAAAAACATGATTTCGATGGACTTGCTGAGGCAAAAACAACATATCTCATTGGTTGGCAATAATCAAGTAATGCCCCCTGTAGACCAGGTGTAAAAATGGGATGCCTCACCTCCCAAAGTAATGGTTACAGTGGTATTCACCATGCAATACACAGATCGATCACTGGACGGCAATAATTGAGATTACTGGGGGCTAAGACGATCTGCATGAAGTTGGATACGGCGAATGAATAAGTTCGTGGACGAGCGAGTGAGTGAGTGAATGAGTGAATGAGTGAGTGAGAGAGTGTTAGTGAGTGAGCGAAGGAAAGAGTTTGTGAGTGAGTGCGTGAGTGGGTGAGTTAGTGAGTGAGTGAGCGAATGAGTGAGCGAATGAGTGAGTGAGTTCATGAGTGAGTGAGTGAGAGAGAGAGAGAGAGAGAGTGTGTAAGTGACTGAGTGAGTTGTTTAGTTAGTAAGCTGTGTGAAACTGTAGTAGATTTAATGAGTGTGTGAGTCAGCTTGTAATTCAATTAGTACTTCTGGGTGTGAGTGAGTCAGTCGGTGGGTAGGGGACTTGGTCAGTGGGTGAGACAAGAGTGAGTGGTTTGCTCAATAAGTGAGTTTGTGAGTCAGTATGTCAGTGAGTGAGTCAATTAATGAGTGAACATGCCCCCTTTGACGTCAGTGCTTGAAACAGCCCAGTGGTAACATCAGGTGCAACACGCATGATCGTGTAAGCAGTGTCTTATTAATATATATCTGGTCTTGTAGATGAGCAAAATCTTGAAACAAATGTTGAAAGTTTTGCACCTTCTCTGGTCGTGTCATCCAGTGTCGGCCATCGTTGAGTATGTTCGGACCCAGGGTATGACTTCCCAGTTAAACAGCCGTTTGGACAGGGGTGGTGATATCATATTGCAGTTATTTCCATTTGGCGGATTATTGTTGTGAGTATTTAGCAATCAATGATGATGGACCCATATATGTGCATATATATATATATATATATATATATATATATATATATATATATATATATATATATATATATATATATATATATATATATATATATATATATATATATATATATATATATATATATATATATATATATATATATGTATAATGTATCCACTGCTGCGTGTTTGTTTTGTAATGCATTATATATCTTCCCAATAATTAAATGCCTAGTATGTATGTTTATAACCTGCTGTTTAGTTCAGCTCTGCATGTGTTGTCCATATGACTCCTAGAAACTACATACAGAAGTCCCTTTGATATGAAGGAAAAATGAATGTTACCATGTAAACGATGTCATTATACATAGGAAACAATACACTGAAACTCCTGAAAATCTACATGTGACTAGTAGCCTGTTTGACTCAATCAAAACCGCACTTCAGTACTGTAGGGCACAAAGGGTCCTTAGGTGTTCAAACTAAAGTGACATGCATGACCCAAAACAACAGGGAACCTGAATGTCAAAGAAACCCTCCCATAGTGCCTATCTGTGTCAGTAAACTAGTACGCAGCAATAATCCGATTTATGTTATATATATATATATATATATATATATATATATATAGAGATATATATAGATAGAGATAGATATATAGAGATATATATAGATAGAGAGAGATATAGAGATATAGATATATATATAGAGATATATATATATATATATATATATATAGATATATATATATCTATAGATATATATATATCTATATATATATATATATATATATATATATATATATATATATATCTATATATATATATATATATATATATCTCTATATATATATATATATACATACTGACGATTACAACCATTCGTAGACTCCAACCTTTCGTGGACATATTTTGTATGTACATTTTTACTATAATTATTTTCAAATTATTAATTCGGGATACCTTGAATAATATAATAAAAGAAGTTTAGTTCCAAAAAAATCTTTTTGCGACTTTCTAAACCTGGTATATACTTTTGGTCCTCTAAAGGTCGTCCACGAATGGTGAAGTTACTAATTTATATGTATAAATCCAACCTTTCGTGGCCATATATATTTGCATTTATTTGCGGAATAGAGAAATTTTGATTTTTTTTTCTATCATTATGGATTAGAATTATAATATTTACTGTAGATGTGGTCATACTGAACCATTGACAGCGTTTTGCGAACGTATTCAAAGTTGTAGATTGATGAATAATAAGACAAAATACAGTTCTGTGGTGTTAAAATTAAAACAACTATCAAATCTTTAAAATAATTTAAATATTAACTTATTCTACACTCATGTTTAAACATTAGTTTGACCATTTGGGCCAAAGCATATATGGTTGCAAGGAAGATACTGAGGTTTAATAGGTAATGTCAACGAATGGTTAGTTGTTAAAACTTAACTTCGCCATAATATTAAAAATTCAAGGAAATCATTCCAAAAAGTTTATCTTTGTACGATATTAATGCTAGACTATCGTATTAAAATGGTCAAATCTAAATATTTGTAAACATTTTGATAGAAAAAGTGCATTGACGTCACGTGGACATAGTGGTATATCCTTTTGTCGACCCAAGTCTACGAAAGGTGTATATATATATATATATATATATATATATATATATATATATATATATATATATATATATATATATATATATATATATATATATATATATATATATATATATATATATATATATATATATATATATATATATATATATATATATATATATATATATATATATATATATATATATATATATATATATATATATATATATATATATATATATAATGGTCACCTGTCTGCCTGCGTTAATTGGTTTCACACCTTGTTGATCTGAGGCGTTACGATTATGGTACGGATGCCGCTCAAATGCTCTGAGACTGGATTTTATAATCACATATTGCGAATTTCTCTGCGTCAGCGCACGAGTATTATACTCGCTGACAGGTGCAACTTGCAAAGCAGAATAACGTTTTTCCTCTTCATGAAATAAAAACATCCGCTCCGGACAACCATCAGAGTATGGTGAATTTATTTAGTTCATTCAGATGTCAGCAGGAATCCATTTTGCAAATCAGCTGCTTCACATAATCAGATAATGGCTGATTGTTTCTTGACAAAATTGCCATTTATAATTCATCCTTACAATATGGATGTGTTTATTGCGCATGGTTGATTCTTAGATAATGTACGTTGGGATAACACAGATAGGGGCACTTCATATGTAGATATACAAGCACCAGACTAAAACTTTCGACAGGCATTCATGGCTGAAATATTTTCGCCTGCACAGACCAATGGTTTCTATCCAACTTAGTCAATTACTGCTGGTTTTATTGATTCCCACACAAAATGACTCATTATAAACGGTCGTGGAGAGAACTAATTACTCGGATTGATACACTACAGTGGGCGGTTCATTATCACCTTCATACTCAGTGTCATCGCCGTCGTCATCATCCTCTGCAACATTATCATCACCGTTGTCATCGTTATCGTCATTTTATAGTCTTCATCCTATAATCATCGTGATCTCTATGGTCATTTTCATCATCAGCAACAGCATAATCATCCTAATCATCGATAATTATCCTTGTCATCAGCAGTACGGGTGAAATATCACCACTACCTTCATCCTAGTCTTGTCTTTGTATCTAGAGCCATCATAAACATGAATAGGATGAAATAGTATCGCCATCGATACCGTCGTCATCCCACAATCATTCAGTTGCTAAGTATTGCCATTGTGCATGACGTTACATGTGTCCCCAATTCATCTCAAATCTCATCCCTTACATCTGAGGCAATTATAACCGAATTGTGCATCAGTTTCATCCGCTGTTCTACTTCCGTATCGCTATAGATATCACAGCGTCTTCTCGTCGGTGCGTTTAGCTCCATCATTAACCCCAGATGTCTAATTGCATCTGTTTATCAATGACCATAAGTCATAACAACCACAGCTTCCATAACAGAGGAAGTGCATCTGCAGACCCGTCAGCATCTACATACTATAATCATTATTATCCTCAATGTAGTCTTCATCATGACGTTTCAGAGGGCCGCCATGTCGTTTAAATAGGCCATCATGTCGTTTCCGTAGGCAAACATGTAATTTAAGTAGCCAATCATGTCATTTCATTAGGCCATCATGTCAAATCAGAAAGGCATCATGTCATTTCAGAAGGCAATCATGTCATACAGCAGGAGAGCTTGTCATTTAAGAAGGCCATCATGGCATATCAGAAGGCCAACATGTCATTTCAGTAGACCATCATGTCATTTCAGCAGCCCATTATGTCATTTAAGAAAGCCATCATGTCGCTGCTCATGTCGAAGGGCTTCCTTTCCTCCTCCTACCTAGTCTTCTCATCTGATGCTGTAAATGCAATAATAACTAAAGTGAGTCACAGTAGCAACGACTGTTTGTATCTCAGTAGCACTACAGATATCACTGCTCTTCACAGAGGTGTTTTCTCTGAGGTCCATCTAGCTCCATCAGTAGCACCAAATGACTTATTGTATCCGTTAAACACACGAGGTGCTTCCATGCCCGTTACAACCTGCTTCCAGGCCGGTTTAGCAGTTGAAGTCGACCTGTGATCACTGAAGCATATGCGGCCTCGTCAATATCTGGGTCAGAGGCAATTCAAGTGTTAACAGAGACGTGTCAGATCCATGGGTGGTGCTGGTATGGCAAAAAAGCTACATGAACACACATGTTTGATGTAGACATACGATGACCACACAAACTACAAGACAACAAGAGGACGAAATAAGAGGAGACACTCTTCTCGAGTTGACTTGGGGGTCTGTCCTGGTCGCCGAATGGATGTTCTTCATAACTGTCACCGACACGTGGGCGAGTTTCGAAATCTCTGATCTAAAATCATCTATTTCACGAGAACTGGCTTATTACGACCGACAAAATCAGCGGCAGAGACGAAGGGGTCTTTCAGTGTGCCTCAGATGTTTCTGACGGTCACCAAATTGTGAATAGAAACAGAACCCATATGTTTAATCTCGGCAATTTGCCTGTAAAAGGGGTCACCCCAGGGAATATTGCATCTTTATATCAGGATAAATATGATCAAAAGTTTGATATAGTCATAATGGCTACCTACTACCTGGTAGTAGGCATCAGAGTCATCACAGTGGCCCACAAATGCTGCTAATCTAGGCTAAACTTCCCTATGCACCGGTTTGTTGGGCCACTGCGATAGCAAAACGATCTGCCTCATGTACGGATAATAGAGTCAGACTATCGTTTTATTGCAATGTCCTATTGTCATTTTCTTTCATTGTGATACAGTTTAGGGCAATCGCAATTACCTGATAGTAGGCATCAGAGTCATCACAGTGGTCTGCTACCTGATAGTAGGCATCAGAGTCATCAGAGTGGTCTGCTACCTGATAGTAGGCATCAGAGTAATTACAGTGGCCCACAAATGCTGCTAAGCTAGGCTAAACTTCCCTATGCAACGGTTTGTTGGGCCACTGCGATAGCAAAACGATCTGCCTCATGTACGGATAATGTTTTTAAACTGCTACCATGTTTATACGTATTTGTGTAAATGTGCATAGGTGGGTATGATACTAGAAAATGGAAAATATCACACTATAACAGCTTATTGTTGGGAAGTTTGCTTGTACGATTATGGTATGTTTTGGCTGCGAACTGATGAGGCGTGTGTTCTGAGGTTTATACACCATACGATTTCATCGAGTGGTTATGTCAGGCAAATATGATTGATACATACTCTTTTGGATAGTCTAACACGCTTGTATAATATGATACGTTCTGGCAGTACTAAAATATTTCAATGGTTGGCAATAATAGCGAATGCCCCTTGCAGACCTGGTGTACTAAAGAGATACATGAGATGGTTTTAGTTGTTATTGTAAGGTAAAAAAATACAAACAAGGTAATGAGAAAGCTCTTAGACATATATGGTAATGTGCCAGAATGCGCAAAAGACCTCATGGGATATTGTGGGTGGGTGTGGAAAAAACGACGAGCATACAGGAATCGGGACTCTCTGCTGCTCAGAAGTGAGGTACTGCGGCAGGAGGAATGTCACCTTTATATCTCTCACAAGTCTGCATTGCAACGCGGAACCGGTGAGGGTGGGATATGGACGGGTCTGTGATGAGAGGCGGAATGGAGAGGACCCAGCTGATTGAACTCCACTCCCATTAAACGACCTTCATACCAGTGAGGCTACCATTTAATGGAGCTCACCAGGCAATACTACAATGTAATATTGGTAGGCGAATGTCCATCGTGAACCTGTTGCTAGAATGATAAGGAAGGAGTGATATGCGGTACAGGGCTAGCATATATATATATATATATATATATATATATATATATAGAGATATATATATATATATATATATATATATATATATATATATATATATATATATATATATATATATATATATATATATATATATATATATATATATATATATATATATCTCATATATATATATTTTATATATTATATGTATATCTAATACATACATATATATCCTAATATACATGAATAAATATATATACATATCAGTGTATAATAATGTATAAGTACATATGTTTAGGTATGCATATTTACACACACACATATATATATATATGTATATTTATATGTAAATAAATTTATAAACATTTTAATAAAATTATTACTACAGATTATGGGAATTTTATTACAATTAATTGCAAGGACCCCAGCATATGCCAGGATCCAAACCTCCTCCTAGTGAGATTTGATTAACTCGCCTTTCGCATCACCTGGTGTCAGAATACCCAGCCAGGAGGAGATAGCTGGGTATTTCTTAACCAAACCTCAAATAAATCTGAGAATTAAAAATACCACTGAAGGCAGGCCCACAATACTCTTCACAATAGTCTGCTACCAAATAGTAGCCTTCAATAAATTATGTAAACAGAATTATTCCTAAGTGTAAACAATATCGGACGTTTTTGATAGGTAGTCATTATAAGCCAAGAAGATTATATTTTTCTTTGATTTACTAATATTTTAAAACTTCAATTGTGTTGTAGCTCGAATGGATAATTGATACACAATGCCGCCGATATAACCGTCGTCGATCTCGTTTGCATGCTGTTATTTCAACTGGATGCAGCCTTCAGGTATTTTGCTACAAAATGCAAATATATGACCGGATGGCATAATGCATGCGGTCAGAGCTGGCTATGTTGTAAGGCTAGTCTGAGGTTTCGGGGTGAAGAGCAGCTATAGTTTCGTTTTCGCTTTGCACGGAAAGGCCCATGGTCTCGAACGAGAAATCTAACAGCAATCCTGACACTGCACGGAGAGCGCTAGGAGCAATCCTGAAACTGCACATTGAACGCTATGATTCATTTTATCCCCCGGCAGTGGATGTGTGACTTTAGTTGGCTCTAATATTAGCATGAAAATTCGAAGAAATTACAGATTTTATGCATTAAAATGGGTAACTAAATTACAAACGTACTATTTATATAAACATTCATCTCATGCGCACCCATAAATAAATTGGTCGATCTATACTGTCATCAACTTCATGCCGCAGTGCATATATATATATATATATATATATATATATATATATATATATATATATATATATATATATATATATATATATATATATATATATATATATATATATATATATATATATATATATATATATATATATATATATATTTATATATAAACTTCGAATTGTCCACACACTCGAACACCAATATGGCAATCCCATCGCTGTACAAACCTCAAGTTGAACTCAGTCATATAGCAATCCCATCCGTGCACACACTCCAAGTTCTATATGGCAATCCCATCGCTGCACACACACTCCAAGTCAAATATGGCAATCCCATCGCTGCGCACACACACTCTAAGTCCAATATGGCAATCCCATCGCTGCACAAACCCCCAAGTTGAACTCAGTCATATTGCAATCCCATCCGTGCACACACTCCAAGTCAAATATGGCAATCCCATCGCTGCACACACTCCAAGTTCTATATGACAATCCCATCGCTGCACACACTCCAAGTTCTATATGGCAATCCCATCGCTGCACACACACTCCAAGTTGTATATGGCAATCCCATCGCTGCACACACTCCATGTCAAATATGGCAATCCCATCGCTGCACACACACTCTTAGTCTAATATGGCAATCCCATCGCTGCACAAACCCCCAGTTGAACTCAGTCATATTGCAATCCCATCCGTTTTATATTTGTGCGTTCGTCCAGGGGATGTGTCATCAGGAATTGCAGGTACATACAATGCTTGTAATCATCTATGAAGTCTGTGCATGCACAGAAAGTACTATATGTTTGTGCAATTGTAATGGCTGGTATTCATTGAACTTAAAGTAGAACAGCAAATGATTTTTATTGCCTTTATGTCATAGACTTTAGTGTTTTCTTTCGAATGATTAGCCACTCGTCCATCCATTCACTTCACTGCTTTTAATATATTTTGTTTAAGAATCATTTGGTTGAATATTGCAAAAAATTAAAAACGATAAATAAATTCATCAGCTTCTAAATAAGTTTGTTTAAATTTGGCCATGTAACATGCGACAAGGGCTTCTTTCATTAGAACATCCAGGATGTATAAAGGCATCTGCAGCTCGGATTGTGAATCTAAATAAAGCAGTTATCAGTAGTTGTTAGCATGATGTTTGATCTGATGAATGTGGTGACGATGTGTCGTGTAGTCAACAGACTGACAATCACCATGGGGTAGTTTCACTCACACGGCACAACACAACAGAAACAGAAGGACTCTTAGACAGAAATGTCCCTGACGTTGAGAACAATGCTGATGATTCTTGTCGTGGCAATCAACAATTTGTCACCTACCGTACGAAATACGGCAAATTTGCTAACAAGTCAATTTTTTTTTTATGGAGGTTCGAATATTGTAATACAACGCACTCCTGGAATACAACCGAAAATCCATTGTGGCTTCCCATAGACTACGTGGACCTATTTTTTTAATTTCTGCTCATAGTACATATACCACTGCACCATATTACCTAGTTTAGATCAAAACTCAATGGTCAAATCTTTTTTATGGAGGTTTGATGTCATTCTGGAAAAAAATTTACAATAAATTCATAAATGGCTTGCCGTAGGGTGTGGTGAGACATCATTTTTTTCTTGATTTTTTGTAAAGCAGATGCTGTACTTTCTGTATGTTAAAAATAATGTAATTCGCTGTATGAACTTTTCTGTAGAACCAAAATATTACCAAAAACGCTTATGTGGATCTTAAATTCGCCATACTCAGAAATTTACACCAGTGACCTATACTTTGTATTTTACATTTCGTTAGCTTTATATACGAGCTTACTCTCTGCAAAAAATCGTGAAAATCCATGTACGAATTTAGAACTTTTCGCAATTGTCTTTCAGCATTTCTTGCGAGTTGACTTCCAAGCCGTCAGTAAGCATACCTATATAACGGCATGCGATGTTTTAAGAGTACAAACTTTCTAACGATGTCGTGCCCTCAGGACTGAGAGGTCGCAGACTAGATATAAGAGGTGATGATGTAGATGAGGAGGAAGAGTATGTGAGTTGTAGGAAAATTGTGCTGTTGACCTCATTGAATAAATGCCTGCTTTTTGTATGTTTTGACAAGTTTGAAAAAATTTATTTGAATGTTGCATTTAATATAAGAATAAAATATTAAAAAACAATAAAAACACGTACATTTTTGTTTTTTAGTCTGATGGCTGCGGGCGCTGTTTTACATGTTACTGATATTCAATAGTCTCACCTTCAGGTCTGGGAGACCTTAATGTCTTGAACTGGAAAGGCATCCCAAATTTGGGATGCTCCAATCACAAGCCGTGTCTCCCGGTAACTCTCGGGTACTTTTGAGTCGTTGTCTTTCATTGGTTAGTTCTACAAATTCCGAAGAACTTGTCCAACCGGACGAGTGATTTTTATGAGCCGGGCACACATTCTACAACACTCCGATTTGTTGTTTCACGCTGAGTGGCACCGTTAATCACACAGTCGGCGAGAGAAGCAGACACACAACTGGTTCTTTTTAACTGACTATTACGTAAACATACTATCGTGCAGCTAAGCGATTAAAGCGCTTGTTGTGGTGTCAATTTGAACCTTTGAGACGCCCCATAATTCCAGAAGACATTCAATGTGTTCTCATTGGACGCAGACCACTACAATGTCCATGACGTCACATAGAACCGAGGGTGCGTATCACAGGCCAGACATGCGCAATTAAGGTCAATCCGGGTCACAACCTTTGCGTTGATTGGTCACGAAGATTAACGAACGTGTCTAATGAATATTCGGACGCGCCAGTTTAAGACCTTATCTTTTCGTAGACTCTAGGGCCAGGACTATTTTTTACTATTATTTATAACTGAAAATGTAGGGCCGGTAGAAAATTTGTAGGGCCGGTAGAATTTCAAGGTTACCGGCCTGACTGGCCAGTGAAATATTTGGCTAATTTCTAGCCCCGAGGTCCATATTAAACCCCAAATGCAAGTCTTATACTGAAGAGCTTAACAGTAGGTGGTCAATGAAATATTTAAAAGGGTTGTATTGCATATTCTTACTGTGAGCATCCAAAAACCGCTTTATTTGGTTCGAATCGGACCTCAAGCTACAAAGTTACATTTTCTAGTAAAAGATTAACTTTCCAGTATGGGTACATTTAATGTGTCAATGTACAATAACTTTCTTGTATTAACTGGGTTATTTGTAGCCTCCTTGAAAAAATTGTGTTCATAGAAATCCACATTTAAAGTGATTATTTGTGATACAGAGGGCCATGTTTATTTTGTGCTAGTGTGAGCTATTTTTCCAATTATTGCCCTATTTTGGACATCTATCATGCAAATTATTAGGCCTGTAAATAAATGCTGCATATATAAAAACTGATTTCAATATTCAACTATAGGCTAAAAATGATGCTTATTGAACATTCAACAGGTAGGGGACGACAGCCGATTGAAGTGATATACATCGATTGAAGGAAAACCCTCACATCGAAGGGACTCTTGTCATAAAGTGACCACCATACAGCTGTTGCATATTTAATCAGCAATTTTAAACGAAGCACATTACATACTTTTTATCAGTAAATATATGATTATTCATAATATTTAACATGAAACCACTTTTTCCTGATCAGTATAAGCATTCAAACTATGATAATGTAAACAGTCAATGAAAAGACTGACCAGGGCACGAAATTGGCAAATTTTTCAACTGGCCCTTCAACAAAATGAACTGGCCCTGCCACTATTTAACTGGTCCTCTCAATGGTCTTGTTATTCACAATGCCGAAAGTTTAAATGCAAACGCTGAGTGAAGGTGGACTTTTTTTTCATCACCATTGCATTTAGGTAAACGTTTGACAAACTTGTACATTGTTAAACCTGGGAAAAATAATTTGCGCGAAGTATCAAATAAGCGATGCATAGAAGACTTGTAACGCCGGAAAAATTCGACACTCATTTGCATTGTGCACGTGACACAGACTGACCAATAAAAACGAGTTAAATGGTCTAATTGATAATCGTGTGCTTTCGTCAATACGGAAATAACCTAAGTACTCTGGATAAAAGCTGAGGTCAAGTCAATTGGGTCAGTTTACAATTTCAAACGATCGCGCGATTGTCAACATGTTTATCTTTTGACGTCGAGCATGGTAACAGAATAGTTATCGGCCTGGCGGACCGACTACTTTGACAAATGAGTCGGCGGAATAAACATTTAGTCGGCGCGCACGGACTAGAAATAGTCAATTTCGTGCCCTGCTGACCAATAGCTATGCGGTCCCTGGTTTCATTGATGGGGCTGGTGTAGAGAGGTAGGGGCTGGATTGCCGTGCACGATGGTAATATAAATATATACATGTTGTGCACGGCAAGGGGCAGGGTTGATACAAGGCATTATATCAAGTCCTTGGTTGGTGAGGTATGTTTTATTACTTTATGATTTGGCTCAGCATTTGATAAGACATACTGCCCCAATCCCAACTCCAGAATGCAGTTTACCTATTGAGTCTCTCCTGCGCTAGTAGAGGATCTCTAAAGAATAAAATGTTTTGCAAAAGTATTTGTATGGTATCAAAATGAAATGGCAAACATTTTATATTTCTAAAGGTGATGCAACTAAGGTGTCATTATTTTAAGAAGGAATTCCTTCTTCTCATATGAAAGGCATGATAAATATGATGATTGTTTATTTTGACGCAACTGCTTTAGTGGTGTTTCCTGTTTGCAGAGAATTCGGAAACTGTATTATCGCTCGTCGAGGATATTCACATTTATCCAACTCCATTTATCTTATGCTATTCAATGGATGACATTTTTATGTTTACCAGTTTGATCATGGAGATTGTCTAGATGTGCCAACTGTTCTATTTCAACCGTTCAACAGCATTAAACGCAAAAATATAACTGGAATTGCAAAATAGTCATTAACGCAAGAAGGTTTTAGGTACGAGTAGACACGTTTTCCGGTTTCCATCATCCGATCTTCGTAAACTTCGAGTTATTTAATATATCCGAACATTTCAAATTCGAGCTATAACTTCAAATATCATAATGTATACAGAGATGTGCAGTGTCAGGATTGCTGTTAGATTTCTCGTGGTCTCGAATTGAAGAGCATCAATATAGTTTCGTTTTAGCCTTACACTTAGGAGTTGATTTGTGAACCTGGTGATAGGGCAGATAACAACGGGGTGCCATTTAATAGCAATTACAGTAATCAATTGTAAGTTTGTATTGTGTCCATGTTTATCCATTATGTATTTGTTGTCGTGTCGTGCTTATATATATATATGACGTAATCTCTCCATACGCGATCGATTCTACTTCGGAAAATAAGCAAAATATCATTTTGTTGGGGATTTCTGGACATGGTACACAACAGATTGACAACGACGGACTGTAAGATTTACCCGTATGGCTTGTAGTGAATGTAGAGCGGTACGAAGTCTGAGTTTTGACCAAAATACCGCAATCGTGACGTGAAATCAGCTTTTGCTGCAGTTACAGTCGCGTTAGTGTAAACGTTTCATTAGTTAACCAGAAATTTTACAAGCTCGTGTAGTAGTATAGGTAATAGGGTTGCTGACGCAGGGGTGACATTTGTGACCCACCCAACCCCGGTTGCCCACACCCCAGATATCCAACCAGCCAGCAACAATATTTCCAACGGACTAAGTTCGGGCAGGGAGCCACAAGTCGCAAGGGAACAATCAGCTAAGAGACCTAGCAGAACAAGAGGCGCAGGTGGGGATTTCGTCGCGATTTGATTTTTGTTATTTTTACACCCCTTTTAAACTAACGGCGCAGTATAGGTAATGATGACGTCTCACAGCACACGCGCCCGAAAGACCCAAGCTGACTATGCTGAAATCCATGGCACAGCCCCACCGCCCTACCCACGCTCGAAGGTCGCTCTTGCAGCACTCGAAAAGAAAAACTCATTCGACAAGACGTACAAGGAGATCTAAGCAAAAATGAGGACCAAAATAGATGATGAACCAGTCCAACCACCTCCCCCAGTGCCGACCCCACGGCCACGTCTCTGGTCTGAGATGGTGAAAGCGCCGGCTCCACGTCCAACGTCAGCCTCCATAAAACCAATTCCACGTCCAAGGACAACCACCAGACCAGTTCCAACCCCCCGCCAAAGGTCAGCCACCACGCGACCCAGACCGGTCCCCACCCCCCCGCCTCAACTTCAGGAGAACCAAGCGGGCCATCAAGAACCAACTGCGAGGATGGGTCATGAACGTCCCCAAGGCTCGCCCCTTTGCCTCAGACCTCCTCATCTTCCAGAAAGGCGTGCGACCCCAGGTTCGTAAAGTTCTGGCCGAGGAGCTAAACCTGCTAGGTGGCCTCAAAACCCAGCTCGCAGTCAAAGTAAGTCTCTACAGGACCTACAAAGATGGTGTCACAGAGAACATAGAGCCAGTCCTACGAAACAAGCAGCAGGTGGTTCTAGGAAAAGAAGACATTGACTCCGCGATAGACCCGGCCGGCCCCCAAATCCAGGAGATGCTGGAGAAGTGGGTTAACCTAGGTTCTGGGTGGATGTTTGTGGCGGTAGAAACCATCTGGATCGACATCGCGAAGTATCAAACACTCAAAGGCGGCTCCTATCTCCCCCTACCGCCAGCACTGGCAAACAAAAAGGCCATCATAAACGTGAAGAACCGAGACGACTTCTGCATCCTATGGTCCCTCATCTCAGGCCTCAACCAAGCCAGCAAGGGCATCAATGTACAGCATTCAGTGGCTCAACGATAAGCTAGAGGACTCCTACCCAACCCCGGTCACCCACGTCGGAAAAATCGAAATTGCTCTTGACAGAGGCCTGAACGTATTTGGCTGGGACGGGAAAGCTGTCATGGTCTACCGAATCAGCAAACTCCCTGGCAAAGGCATAAACCTCATGCTCATCGAGAAGGACGGCCTGTATCACTACACCTGGATCAAGAACCTGAACCGCCTCCTCTACGACCAGACAAAGTACAAGGGCCGCAAGTTCTTCTGCGAGCACTGCCTCCACGGGTACACAACCGAGAAGCTGCTCCTGGCCCACAAGCCAGAGTGTGCAGGCATAGGCCAGACTGTCGTGTGGGTAGACATGCCCGAAGAGGGAAAGAACATCCTCTCCTTCAAGAACTGGCAGAAGCAACTTCCAGCCCCCTACGTACTCTACGCTGACTTCGATGCCCTCACAGTGAAGCTTCCAGGACTGGCCATCAATCCAGAAAAGAGCAACACCCAGAAGACTCAGGAACACCAGGGCTGCGGCTACGGCTTCATAGTTGTATGAGAGACCTCGCCCCAGTAGTCTACAGAGGAAGAGACACCATAGAGAAGTTCCTCAAGGCCCTACACAGGGAGGAGAAAAAGATCAAGGCCGTTCTCTTCAAGCCAGTCCCCATGCGGATGACCCGAGACGACAAGACCGCAACCCAACGCCACGTCTGCAGCAAACCACTCGAAACCGACCGGGTCTGTGACCATTGCCACATAACCGGCAAGTACAGAGGGCCAGCCCACAACGCCTGCAACCTAAAGCTTAGGTTGAGTCCCAAGACAACCCCCATCCCTGTGGTCTTACACAACCTGAGGGGCTATGACTCCCATCTCCTGATGCAGGGCATAAGCAAGGTGGAGGGAGACCTCAACTGCATCCCCAAAAACATGGAGAAGTACATATCCCTATCCCTCAGCCAGCTCTGCTTCATCGATAGTGCACAGTTCCTCCTGGCCTCCTTCGACAAGCTGGTCTCCCCAACAACCCAGACGCCTTCTCCGTGACAGCACAGCATAAACCAGACCAGGCAAAGCGAGGGCTACTCCTACGCAAGGGAGTCTTTCCCTACGAGTTCATGGACAGCTGGGATAAGTTTGTCCCCTCCCATTCATCCAAGACTTCTACAGCAAGCTCTCGGAGCAGGGCATATCAGCCACAGACTACGCCCATGCGCAAAAGGTCTGGAGCACGTTTGGCTGCAAGAACATAGGCGACTACAAAGACCTCTACCTCCGGACAGACGTCGTCCTCCTTGCCGACGTGTTTGAAACATTCCGGAAGACCAGCCTAAAGCAATACTGTCTGGACCTGGTCACTACTACACCAGTCCAGGCCTCTCGTGGGACGCTGTACCAAGAGCACAGTGGTAAAACTCGAACTCCTCACTGACTACGACAAACACCTCTTCATTGAGACGGGTCTGTGTGGAGGAATAAGTATGGCCTCACGGCGCCACGCCAAGGCAAACAATCCCTACGTAGGAGACTTCGACCAGGACAAGCCCACGAGCTATATCCAGTACCTCGACGCCAACAACCTCTATGGATGGGCAATGAGCCAGCCCCTACCCCATATCCGGTAAACATTGAATGACCACACAGGGTCAGTGGCCCGCCGGCGCTGGTCTTGCTCTGCCTCACCGGGCTGGTAGAGGTAGCAAACGCCAACATCAGAGGGAAACTTTTGCTCTTTGACCCCCAGCGGGCGTCCTGGTACGACTGCAGAGGGTTTGTGTGCAACTCGCTTTGCCTCTATAGCATCTTTAGGCTTTTTTCCAGTCAAGCGGGTGAACTCATTATTTATCACAGAGACTACAGCCTGCAGTCGAAAAACCCACTCAGTCGATCGTTTTCCAGTATCCTTTAACTCTACCGCATACTGGTGTCCAAAGAGCCGCTCAGCAAGGGTGCGGTTAAAGCGTTCCACTATACCCTGGTCGCGATGGATATTCACACGGCCACGCCTGAGTGATACTCCATGTTTTAGTAACAGCTGATTCGCTGCTCCCATAAACTCCCGTCCGGGATCCACCTGAAGTAACAATTGCCAAACAGGGACCATCTGGAAATGTAAACTCAGTTTTCGGTTTCATCAAATCCTTGTTAGTAGACTGCGCTGACGAACCTGCCATCTTTAATGTTAAGCTGTGCATCCATAACAATATACATATAGACGTTCAATGCACCGGCCGCCTCTGCCTTTTTTGTGATCTGAATGGTGACACCCTCAGACGCATTCTCCACAGCCCTGCCACTACCATGCAGCTGGTCATCATTACTCGTCCTTAAGTCGAGCCACAGAGCATACTTACTGGTTAGGTACTCTCCTAGGGAAACGTCTTTTACTGCTATTGCTACACTGGGGTCTCGTTTAATCATTGCTGCAAAGGCCTTCTTCACCTCATCCCACTGCTGGTAGCCACGCATGCCGTGGGCATAGAGCTGATTGGGGATGCCCTCAATGGTCACCTCGACCTTCGTAATCTTTGGCTTGTAGAACGACTCTGTTTTCCTGGCGAATGAGGCGCCCTGGGGGTCTTCAAAGAGCAGTAGGATGCCCTTCATGCTGCAAGCCGGCACGTTGAGATTGATGTTCCACAGTGTATCTCTTTTATTGTATACAGACTTTCTGTGACGAAGTACACGGTCGCACAGAATCGAGAGCCGACCTGTGTACAAGGTGCGTATCATGCGGGCCAATTTGTTTGGGTAACCGTGTCATACTCCTGCGAGATGACATCAATTTTGTAGCTTGTGTCGGTGTCGCCTGTTGCGTGAATTACGCGGTTGTAGTCGTTGAACGTGAGCTCGTATTCCAGTCTGTCATAAAGCGAACTCTGGTAGAACGGCATGTGGCTCCCAAAGAGTTCAAAGTCAAGCAGAACGTAGAACCTGTTAATATACATATCGGCTACAGCCTTGTCCTCTTCCTTGGTCTCACTGTCATCAAAAGACATGACCTCATTACCAGAAATCTTGATTGTCAATTTCTTAACCACAGCGCGACCCAGGTTTTGCACAACGCTGCGGTTAGCATCGGTCGATGACAGCGTGATTGCAAAGGCCAGCCTTGCTGTCCCTGGAACAATGACGTCTTCTGCACCTAGATTGGGAAAGGGAACCAGCAGTTGTTGGTTCTGATCAATAGTGCTTGGATTATTTGTAATAACTACAGACTGCCGCACGCCCTTTACCCCTAGGGGTTCGCTTATCCGGCGGTGTGGGTTTAGTTTGCGTCCGTAAGTACTCGTCATGTTGAATTCTTAATTACAGTTGTATCTTTAACACACAAACATGGAGTTTGATAACCCAATATTTGACGACGCCATGGAGGAAGACCCTGGAAGAGAGGATGAGGATTGGCCCGTGGGAGGAGAGGATGAGACTCCCCCACCGGCTGCTCTCCCACCTGTTATAGAAGGGGACATTGGGATGGATCGGTCTATACCACAGGAAGGCCGACTCGTTATAAGTGCTGTCGATGATTATTACGATGCATTGGCTGAAAAAGGCCACACACCTGCTCTAGGCCGCGATTATACAAAGTTTGAACTTGTTAGAAGAGAGTTAAGTTTGAAGGACTACCCTAACCTAAGTATTACACATTCTCGTACTAAGGCCCCGCTTTCACTTCAAACACTAGCTAGCAGACAGGGTGGGGGGCCTTAGGCCGTCCGTCATGGTTTGGGGTTCACTGGGTGGTCCCGAAAAGTAGCAACAGCCCTCCAAGGCGTTGACAAAGCAGCTGCTAAAGCTGCAGAGAGTTTAGAAATGAGAGGTCCTGAAGCGATTCCGGGACGGGGGGTGGCGCGGAAGAAACAAGCTCTATAGAGGACGTTCATAATACCATCCAAGACTTAGGTACACAAACAGGCAAAAAACTACCACTCAGAGAGCTCATGGGGCTTGACAAGGCTATGCAGACCCAGAGGGGTGAGCTGGTCAACAACCTAGCTCAGATAACTGAGATAGAAAGGGATATGGCAGCTCAGAAGGCCAAATTGGCATGGTTGGATGGGAGGGGGAGAGGTGATAGTGGCTCATGGAGATTTCAAGCAATTAAGCTCGTAGATCTGCAGGAACAGCACCGTGTCCGTGTTGAGGCTGCAACTGTAAACCGCGAACATCTGCGAACCCAGATTAACAGCGTCAGGGAAACGATCGATAGACTTCTTAAAGAGGACAAGACCTTAGCTGAAAAAAAGCAGCTGAACTCCTTGGAAAACGCCCTGAAGAGCCTAGCCAGTAAGGCAGCAGCTGCCCTTCCAGGAATCATTGGCTCCATCGTATCATGGTTGCTTACGTCAGCTGCAAAGGTAGCTGGTTGATGGCAGAACATGTGTGGGCCGCAGCTGTGGCGGTGGGAGGAGTTATCCTCTTGATACTCGGCAACCTACTACGTAGCAAACCAAAGCACAGCTAAGCCTATAACGATTCCGCCTACAATAAGAGCAGTTTTCTCATCCTCATGCGCAGATGGTGGGGCAGCTGGTGGAGGGTCTTTGGTGGTGGGTGGAGGGTCTTCTCTAGCGGGTCCGGCAGGCTGAGGGTTAAAGCTTCCTCTGTCTGGAGGTACAGCAACCGCGTTGACATCAGTATTGCTGCCGATTTGCTGTTCCTCAGTTGCAATGACAATCAGACTGTTGTACTCGGCAACGTTTCCAATGGCGAGGCTCATATCCGACGGAGCCATGTAAAGGCCTGTTCCAAACACATTATCAACCTTTGAGGAAGCATTCTGGAGGACGTTCTGATACCGTCAGATGGATGATGGAATGTCCACTGGAGAGTTGACAGCATCCTCAACGTTGGCATGAAATTGCTTTTGAGCATCAAAGGACATGCCAACGCCTAGTATCTCTGAGCGGGTCTGCGCCAGAGCACCAAGAATGGCCCAGACATAGGTCCTTATCCGTGTGATACCTGGGGCGGTGAACCCCGCTGATTCATCCAGGCAGTGTTTGCTCCATCCTGGTCTTGCTTTATAAAATCAATGTGCAGCTTGCCACCCTGGAAAACAAAGCTGTCGTTTGATTTCTCAAAGGTTTGCCAAACGGATTCGTATAAGTGGGTGTTTCCGTAATGAGTGATCATCCGTACCTTGTGTGTTTCAGGGTCGGTGGAGTAGACCCACCCTAGGCCCTGGTTACCGCCCTTTATCCTCCAGTTGCTGTTTTCGTCAACCCCAAACTCGTGACAGAGCCGGTGGTAGATTCTCTTGTCAAAGGTGTTGTTGGTGGCCTACCATGTGGCGTCGTCCAGCAGTGCTATTCTCATTTCGTCTAAAAGCCTCCGGATGGTGTAGTAGACGTGGAACCTGTAGAGGTTGCTTGGTGCTGGGGAGTCAGATCTGAGGTGGTCTAGGGCAGAAACTCCACAGCTGCTGGTTGCGCACCATACAACGAAGTTCACCTGGTTCTGCCAGTATTGCATGTAGTTGGTTCTCCAGCCAACTACAAGGCTGTCGTCGCTGATGTTTGGCGCCAAGTATTTATCAAACAGGTTGGAGAACTCTACACTAAACGCATCTGTGATATTATCCGATTTTACCTGGATGAGGAGATGTATTAGATCCTCGCGGGCATTATGGGGTACGTATACCGGCCCGGGTTTGTACGTTTTATTCGTATTGAAACTAAAGGCTTGTTTATTCATAGTGGTATGTATCACACTTTGTCAAATGTTCAAAGCGGCGACGCTGTGTACCTGCAAAATCCTATTGAAAATAGTGCAGGTGATCTATACGTAGGTCTTAGGTCAATCACGTATACTGTGAGCTGGTATAACATTGAATCAGATGTGCCCCTTCTATGGCTGCCAGATGGTTCTGGGTCAGAGGCGTTACACCTTTACGGTTTCCCGCCTGGCCTCTGGAGCTTCAAGCTTATACAGAAGGAAATTGAATCTTTAACTCCAGATATTTTAGGTCCTAGGTTGAGCGCTGAAGATGCAACTGGGTTTGTTTACCTGAAAGTTCCTCCTTCTGGGTCTTTACGATGTGACGGTGTGTTAAAAATATTAGGTCTTGATGTCGGTCTGGGTGGAGGGTGGATTCCTTCAGGTATTTACAGAGGCGTCCGGCCCGTGAACTTTAGCATCTTTAACCCACTTTATTTCCACCTCGATCAAGTCAGTACCACGCACAACATACTTGATGGTGTGCCCACTACGCTTCTTGAAGTAGTAGACTGTGGGGTCTCTTTCGGTGATATCATAACCACTAACATCGCTAATCCTGTGTTAACACGTGTTAGTGCAGGAGCCGTGAATGAGTTAAAGGTTCAGATAAGAGATAGTAAGGGACGTATATTGAACAACCACGACTTTTCTATTAGTGTTGTTCTTCAATTAACAAGATGTCAATAAAAGCGATTATTGATGGAGCTCAACTGAAAACAGATCAGGGCAGCGCCGACCTCTCGGAATATGCAACAAAGACCTATGTAGACTGGATAAAGATGGCGGTATTATGACTGGAGACCTTGAAATGGGAGTTAATAAAATCGTTCAGTTGGGAGACCCAATATCGCCTAAAGATGCTGCTAATGAAAAGTATGTTGATGACAGACACAGACAGCATCGTAGGGACCTGAGAGAACACATAAGCTCCCAAACGGGGTCGAGACTCACAAGACTCAAGCTGTGGATATACCATGTTATCCAATGGTAGGATCCTTCGTATGGGGTTGTCTTTGGGTGTTGGTGTTTGTGCTGATACTGCTGTTATAACAGTCGTTCCTGTTATTAATGGAACGAATCAAGCGGTAGGAATAAACAAGCCTGCTGACCAGCGGGCTGTTGTAATATCTTTAGACCAGCCTTTATAGTTAGAACAAGGCAACGTTATTAACTTTTATACAACCACTCAAAACAGAGGGGCGACTTGGTCTGTAGTATCGCTCTTAATTGAGCTCAACTTATAGACTTGTGTGCCTATAATGGTAGTATGAAACAACAACCAACTGCGCCGCCTGATGAGAATCCAGGCCACTCCTATCAGCTGAATGAGATCAGTCTCAAAAAGCAACACCTTGAGAAAGAAATTGAAAAATATGGTGATGTGTATAAAAAATATAGGTGTGCAGTAAACTCAGTGGACGCTGTAGACACTACTTTAGTTGCTGTGGGTACATGTCTTGGTGCAAGTGGTGTGGGTCTGATGTCTACGGTGGTTGCTGCCCCTATTGCTACAGTCTTGGGTGCTACCGGGGCCACTTGTGGGCTACTTATAATTGCTGAAAAATTCGGCGGCTGACCATTAAGGTGAAGAAACATGATCAGATCCGCATTCTAGCGCAGAGCAAATTGAATACCATTGCTGACATTGTATCGGCGGCACTTGAGGATGGTTATATCTTGGATCATGAGTTTAAGCTCGTTTTAGCTGAGCTCACAAAATATAGCCAAATGATGGGTGAAATTAAGGCACGTAAGGCTGTTTCAATCAATGAAACAGACGCGAGGGGGCTGTGAATATACCGCCCTCAATACATAGACGTTGTTTGAAAAAGTGCAAAAGCCTCCTAGTATGACAACTGCTCTCCAGTTTCAGCAGGTCCACAGAGGCCCCAGGATTTCCCCTGCGACTCCACCTCCACCGAAGATTGGGCTGTATGTTATCTGGCCGGCTCCTACCCCACGTGACTCATTCCTATCCCCTCCACTATAGGGGGAGAGGGTGATATAACTAGGAATCAGTACTGGAAGTAGGTATAGATGTATATGGTTTAGAGGCCCCGGGTAACCTCTTCACGATACACAAATACAGTGGCACTTGACAACGTGAGCCCTGCAATGTCATACTAAGAGACAATCGTAGTATGATAACTTGATGCTATATAATGATTAGAGTTTGAGTTTAGAACAAATACGGATGTCACAACAACAACAAAACACTCTCTGTTTACTCTTTAGAGCGTTAATTGAGAATGACACTTGGAAAGACTGGCTCTCCCAATACACCGTTAAAATCGGTTGTTTTTAAGATTTTTAGATTTCTGGTAATTACATTTGCAGCGACTAATTAGCTTAAAAATGTGCTGTGTACACCCCAAACAGGTGTATGATCTAATTTTTACGTGATTATAAGGACGCTATGAATCCTAACGTGCACATATGAATCACAGCCACTAATCATAACATGCACATATGAATCAGCCTATTGAATAAACGAGGGTATTAAGTATAGAAATGAATACAGAAGAGCGTATTACTGAACTTGAGGGTGGTGTGAAAGAGTTTATGTTAGATACAGATTATATGAAAGATGAAAAAATAGACCTGGAGTGCAATCTGAGTGATATGGAGACCAAGTATGATGGCCTTGTGGAACGGGTGAGAGATCTGGAGGTTAAGAACGATGATCTTATGGAGCGATTGGAGTATTTCGAGGGCCTTATTAGCAGACAGACATCCAGTTACCGGTCTATTTAAACAGTAAAGAGCCCCCCCCCCCAGACCAGCGGACCTGTCTATTTAAAGAATGAGGCTGGGGGTATAATGGATATGGGGTTTAAATCTTTCTGCAACGATCATACAGGAGTCAAGCAAAATACGGACCAGTGGGAGACCACGAGGAAGGGCTGCGTTGGAGGAAGTGACTACTCCGCTATCATAGGACAAAACTACTTTAGCAGCTGTAGTAAGAAGCTGACTGAAAAAACTAGCAACAAGGGTGTTCGCTTTAGCCTGCCTCTGGGGTCAAACTTATGAGGAGGTTGCAATTGCGGTATTGGAGAAGGTGAACGACACCAAGGTCTACAGAAACAATATCTATATTCAGGGCAGTACGACGGCCTACTCTCTGGATGGCATTTGTGTGCTCATGATCCAGCGGGCACAGGCCGGGGGTGGGGTGGATGCTGTCTGTCGGGGGCATCCTGAGGAGGTTGTGCTGATCGAGATAAAGTGCCCCTACACTCGGAGTCCTTGGAGGGTGATTCCATGTATAAGCCTCAGGTTCTGTTGGGGCTGCACCACTGTCCGGGGCGACCATCGGGGTGTTTGTCAACTGCGTCTTCAGGTTGTGTTCCTACGAGGACTTGGGGAGGGCTGATGCGTATAACCAGGTGTATCACAAGGATCGGAAGAAGTATAAGGAGACGGTGGGTTGGGGATGGGCGTCGATTGAGGGCCTTGAAGACGGCGACTATGGCGCGAATGGGAGGTTTAATAGTTGCCTGGACGTGGAACAGGAGCACTGCGGTCCTTGGCTGGGGAGACCAAGTGGGACCGTTGAGAGGTCGACGGGGGCGTTCTACTGTTGGAATCTCTTTACGATGAGATTGATTACCGCTCGTCCTGATCCCGGCTTTATCAAGCAGAACAACACTAAGGTTACCCAGTTTATAGAGGACCTCGACCGCGTGATAAATGGAACCTACACAGGTAGACTTGGCCCTAGAATGTTTACACTTGAAGGCCTCTATGCATAGACCCTGGAGGTTGGTAGTATAGGTAATGGTGGTTCCCCTGCGACTCCTGGCTCCCTGCCCCTGCCCCCTGCGACTCATTGCTGCCCGAACTTAGTCCGTTGGAAATATGGTTGCTGGCTGGTTGGATACCTGGGGTGTGGGCGACCGGGGTTGGGTGGGTCAAAAATGTCACCCCTGCATCAGCAGCCCTATTACCTATACTACTCGTGTGACACTTATTGACAAGCTCCTCTAAGTGTTCCACTCGCTCCATAAGATCATCGTTTTTAAACTCCAGATCTCTCACTTTATCCTTCAGTTCCACAAGGTCATCGTACTTAGTCTCAATATCAGCCACAACATCACTCAGTTCGTCCTCCTGATCTATGCTATCGTCTTTCAGATAATCTGTGTCGAACATCAACTCTTTTACACAACCTTCAAGTTCAGTAATACGCTCTTTGGTGTTCATTTCTATACCTTATACCCTCGTTTATTCAATAGATCGGTATATACAGTGCGTTCATGGCCGCGCAATTAACAATTATTCTGTGTATTGAGGAGATCAATAAGGTAATTCACAGTCCGCTTAATGGTAAAGAAGCACCTTATTTTTGTCTGATACCTTCTTATGCTTCGTCTTTTCCACGTTTTTTTCATTGATTGAAACATTCTGGTGTGCTTTGACAGATCTAGCCTTAATTTCACCCTTCATTTGGGTATATTTTGTGACCTCAGCTAAAACGAGTTTAAACTCATGATCCGAGATATTACCATCTTCAAGTGCTGTCGATACAATGTCAGCAATGGTATTATATTTGCTCTTCGCTACAATGTGAATATGATCAAATTTTTTTTACTTTGAATGTCAGTCGCCGACTGACGAATTTTCCAGCAATTCCAAGTAGCCAACAAGCGGCTCCAATAACACTCGACACTGTGGCATTAGGAATGGCAACTACTGTAGACGTTATACCTACACCACTTGCGCTAAGACACATACCAACAGTAACTAAAGCAGTGTCTACTGCGTCCACTGAGTTCACTGCACGCCTATATTTCTTGAACATAGCACAATATTTCCTTCTCAAAGTATTGCTTCTTGAGACTGATCTCATTCAACCGATAGGAATGCCCTGGATTCTTATCAGGCAGCTCCGAATATAACGTCGGAATGGTTGGCTGTTGTTTCATACTGCTGTTTTATACATCGGTCTACCTGTCTAGTTCAATTAGGAGTGATACTACTGACTTTGATGCTTCCCAGACATCCTGTTTGAGCACTACTTGGTGCCAAACATAAGCAACGATAAATTTGTAGTTGGCTGGAGAACCAAACACATACAATACTGGCAGAACCAGGTAAATTTACATATAGATTATATAAAGCAAGACCAAGCGGCTGCAGGCACTTCCTGGAGTACTTACATACTGAAAAAATCTGAGGACTTCACAGCCCCAGGTATTACACGGATTAACGACAGTATTTGAACCTATGTTTAGGCTATTCTTGGTGCAAAGGCGCAGAACCGCTCAAAGATACTGTGTACAGTACATCCTTTAACACCCAAAAGCAGTTTCAGGATAATATTGAGGATGCTATCAACTCACCAGTTGACATTCCCTTATCCATCAGCAGGTATAAAAACCTGCTCCAGAATGCTCTCTCAAAGGCTGATTATGTGTTTGGAACGGGCCTTTACATGGCTCCGTCAGACATGAGCCTCGCTATTGAAAAAGTAGCTGGGTACAACAATCTGATTACGATCGCGTCTGACTAGCAGCAGATCGGCATCAACACTGATTTAAACGTGGATGCTGCAATTTCAAATGGAGGAAGATTTGACACCCCGCCTGATGATATAGGCATCCCCTCTCCACTTGTCCCAAACGGCGTTCTGATCGACCACGCGAGGATGAAAAAAACCGCTCTTATTGGCGGCGGAATCCCAATAGGCTTAGTTGTAGGAGTATCAGGAGGATAACTCCCACACCACCACAGCTGCGGCCCATAAATGCTCTGCCATCCAACCAGCCACCTTTGCAGCTGACTTCAGCAGCCATGATACGATTGAGCCAATGATTCCTGGAAGAGCAGCTGCTGGCTTACTGGCTAGGCCCTTCAGGACGTTTGCCAAGGAGTTCAGCTGTTTTTAAATCCATTCCTTTACACCGGAATTGTCAGCTGGCGTCGGTATTGGTGCCGGGGTGACACTAGTGCCCCCTCCACCCGTCAAAGCAATTAGCAGGGTCGAGATTGCCAATCCAATTGTTGTGGGGATGGAAGCGGTTGTAACTCCTTGCTACCGGAATAGGGTGCGTACACGCTCGGCAAGCATTACGTCTTGGTTAAGAAGTCTGTTGATAGTTCCCTGGTTTGTGGTTGATTTGAGTCCGCAGTATTTTTGGGTTTACAGAGGTAGCTTCTAGTCTTACTTGTCTTTCTCCCGCAGCTTTGCAAGCTCATTCGCTTGAAATTTCCATGTTTGACTATCACCCCTCCCATCCTTCTCCAGGCTTGCCATTTTAGCTTCCCGCTGTTTTATCTCCCCATCTATTTCGCTTAGCCTTGCTAGGTTGTTGACCAGTTCACCCGTCTGGGTCTGCATAGCCTTGTCAAGCCCTATAAGCTCCCTGGGTGGCAGTTTGTCGTCTGTTTGTGTACCTAGGTCTTCTTAGCGTTATTAAAGCCCTCCATGAATCTTCTTTCATCTACACCACCTTGCTCTGTCACAGCTTCGGGGCTGCTCATTTCTAACTTCTCTGGTAGTGCAGCTTCTGTTTTAGCAATAAAAGTGAACGTGTCGGCTCACAGCATGAAGGGCGTCTTACTGCTCTTAGAATACCCAGCCAATGCCTCATTCGCCAGGAAGACAGAGTCGTTTTACAACTCAAAGAGTACAAAAGTTGAGGTGACCATTGAGGGCATTCCCAATCAACTCTATGCCCAGGGCATGCGTGGCTACCATCAGGGGATGAGGTGAAGAAGGCTTTTGCAGCAACGAATAAACGAGACCCCAGTTTAGCAATAGCTGTAAAAGACTTGGCATTGTCGGGCGTGTCCCTAGGAGAGTACCTAACCAGTGAATATGCTCTGCGGCTCGACTTAAGGATGAGTGATGACGACCAGCTGCACGGTAGTGGCAGGGGCCTGCAGAATGCATCTGAGGGTATAACCATTCAGACCACACAAAAAGCAGAGACGGACGGTGTATTGAACGTCTATATGTATGTTATTATGGATGCACAAATTAAGATTAAAGATGACAGTTTCGTCAGCGCAGTCTCCTAAGTTTATATTTCCAGATGGTCCCTGTTCGGCTATTGTTTGTGAGCAGACAGGATGCGAGAAAAATGTATTCATCCTCGACCTACTTGAAGGGCCCTTCTTGGGTATAAGATGATACAGAGGTGTACATGGTTGATCCAGGGGAGCAGCTCCATGACCACTTGAGGGTTTTCTACCAATGTTTTATGGGCTAGGCTAACCAAGAAGAAAGACATATTATCCGAACTGGCCTTTAGGGGTCGCCATGCGCAGCAAAGTGTCTGGGTCCTCACCCAAAAGTACAACTCTGTGCTGAAGTACCTACATGAGCAGACCAGCTTGGCGGTGCTCTTTCACATCAAGGACCGTGACTCATTTGAAGAGGCCCTACGTGAGAATGATGTGATCCCAACATGGAAAAACGCGCTGCAGTACGCCAGCTACAAGCAAAGACCAAGCACACAAAACTGCTGCTGAAGGCTGATCAACCTACTGCATATGCCGTTGGTTGAAGCGATATTGGCCCTGACAGCAGCCGCTGCCTCAGTTACCAGTTTAGGCTTAATCATCTGGGCAGTAGTGTCCTACAGACGCTGGGTTCAGCAATATATTAGACTCTAAAAGTGTATACGTATATTCATGGATCATTGATCAACTCCTTGTACAGGACACAGGAACCCAGAGGGGACATGTCTTCTAAGAGAGATAGGCTTGCTGCTGTCATAGCTGGGGGTCAGACCCATCAGTACCTTGGTGAACAGCGCCTTACAACTGACAAGGTTGAATTAATATCTGATGAAGAGATCACAAAGCTATTTATGAGATACGAGTCTCGGCTAGGCACTAGCATGACGCACACTATAGGTAAGGCAGTGCTACAGCTAAACTCAGATATTGCTTGTTTGTTTCTACCAATCTCACCAGACCACCAGCAAAAAATTACAAACCTCGAGGCCGACCCATTTGTTGGGCACGCGCTAAGCACTGCTACATGTGAGCTATATCATCACTATGGCATGATCTTAGCTCCATTTACAGCGGCTTTAACAACAATTAAGCACTGTGTATTTGGACAAACAAATTTAGTATACACAGAATCAACAGGTGCCGGCAGAGAGAAAGATAAGTTAAGCACTACTACTTGCACGCCATAGGATGCGCTTAACTATGCTATAGCATGTACTTAACTTTGCTATAACATGTGCTTAACTCCACTATAGCATGTGCTTAACTAACATATAGCAGGTGCTTAACAATAGCTGTCAATTGGACAAAAAAATTAATAAGTGAATATGGAGGAAACGAACACGAATCAAGCGGAGACAACGCCGGCAGAGATAACGTCAGTGACCAGTGAGCGACCTACAAAAATTGATAAAAAAGTTGCAGCAGGGCAAAAGTGTGATGCAGCTCGAAAAGCCAATCAGAGTAAGTTTCTGAGAGGCTAAGACCAAGCTTACACACACTAGAGATGAAGCTGTTGAGCCAACATCAATGCGCAAGCCTCCGGAAAGATAGGCTTGGTCAACATGTGCTTTGCCTTAAGTTGTCGGTTGATTGGACTGGCATGGTATAGGTACAGGCACAAACTAGTAGCCTCACACTCTAAACAGGTTGTGGTAGAAAAGCCTCCAGACATTTATTTAAAGGATCCTTTTTATATGGAATAAGATGACAATACCAACTACTGACAGAAATATGCTTGTCAACGTGCTGTACCACGGTGCAGTTGTTTCCGATATATCAATAGGTAATGCCAAACTCAGTAAGATGGCTCTGGGTTGGGCTCTGCCACGTCTTGTCTTCACGCCACATGACCTAGCTATGGCTGTTGTCTATGTAGCACTAGCTATGACCACAAAGGATATGCTAATTAAACAAGAGATAATTCCAGGTGATATACTTATGTAATGGCCCCGATTCCGCTACTTGTTAGAGGTTCCCTTGTTAACGCCCTTGCATTCTCTGAGAGCAACTTCTTATTCTCTAAGTTATGAAGCAGACAAGTGGACGTGGAATGTAAGCGTCATGATATGGCAATAGTACAGCAACAATCTGCTCAGTCAGCATGGGCTAAGAAGCGTACTGAATGGTCAGACTTCATCAATGAGCAGCTCCGCCGCCAATAATACTTTCAGGGATGTTGACGAGGCTATGCGTGAATACTACCTGATTACAGGTAAATCCGTTGACCCACTGGACTTTCAGACTTTTACGTGCCCTCAGATGACCAAAAGTACGTCAGGTGACGTTCATTATCCTGGGCATGGCAACGACTGGACATGCTTGCTAAATAGGCGACGCATTTAGAAACTCATTACTTAATATGTATATAACAATGGATTTCTATAGTCCTAAGGGCTACTGGAAAAGCATTACAGCTATCAATAAGCTTGCAACAGATGCAAGGGTTTCTGAGGAAGTTGCTAGGGGGTGGCTAACAAAGCAAGCTAATTGGCAAATCTACCTGCCAATGCCAAAACACATCAATTTTATGTGTCTGGTCCTAATGAGGTTCACCAAGCTGATCTCTTATTTCCTCCTCATAACGATGTGAAACACTGGACTTACAAGTATGCCCTCACAGTTGTGGACGTGGCCTCACTCTACAAATAGGCTTAGCCATTGACCACAAAACAGGCTAAAGAGGTCGCAGGTGCACTGGAAAGGATATACAATCGTGGAAAACTGCATTGGCCTAAGCTACTTCAGGTTGACCCCGGACATGAGTTTATTGGGCCAGCGAATCAGCTGCCAGCTAAACATGAAGTCTTGGTCAGGCCTGGCCATGTGAATGTCCATCGAGATCAGGCTATTGTGGAACGCTTTAACTGCACACATGCTGAACGACTATTAGAACACCTGTATGCCATAGATTTAAGGGCTACTGGGAAACGATCAATTGAGTGGGTTTCTCGACTGCAGGCTGTAGTCTCTACCATAGGTAATGAGGTGACCTGCTTCACTGGAAAAAAAACCTAAAGATGTTATAAAGGCAAAACGAGTTGCACAAAAGCCATCTTCCGTTGTATCAGGGCACCCGCTGGGGCTCAAAGAGCAAAAGCTTTCCTCTTGTGTTGGCATTTGCTACCTCTACATGCCAGGTGACCAAGACCACCGTCGTCGTGCCACTGACCCTGTGTGGTCGCTCAATGTCTACCGGATTGGACGCTCTGTCACTAAACCTGGTGAACCTGTACCATATTATTTATTAGATGGACCACTCCGTGGCTTTGTAAAAGAGGAGCTTCTTGTGGTGCTATCCATTACCCAGTTACGACCAGACTGTATTCTCAGTTAGACAATAGATATCTAGACTATACACGCAATAATGGTAGTATTTGCAAAAAAGTGCACTGCGTATTGGTTGGAAAGAAAGACAAATGTAACAGCCCCTGGACACAAGAGTTTTGTGGATTAAACAGATATAAGATAGAACATGGTGATGTTAATCCCATTGTACGGTGTGTTAAAAATTATCACATCAAGTAGCTTTATTGGTTTAATTAGAGAGCTGTATTTTAATTGCAACAATTGAACCTCTTTATTTGATCTGAATTTGTATCCCAGTAAATGTGGTGAAAGTTAACCATTACTTTAAGAGGTGCAGCATCTCATCTCACGTAGTTCATTGTTACACGAGGTCTACAGGGGACATTCCTGATTATTGCCAACCAATGAGAAAGCCTGAACAAGTCTATCGAAGCCATGTTTTAGAAGCTGTTAATCAATACAAGAGTGTATGATCATTGCTGCATAATATAAGCACTGAATGTAATGGAACGAAATTCATGTTCCTAATGTATCAGTCCTTAACCAACTAGTGCTATTTGAATTTAAGGGTAGGTCGCCAACTACCTAGAGCCACTTATAGCCAAGTAGCATTAACAAATCTTAATTGGTTTAAGATCACTTACGTAAATACCAGAATCGATGTTTGCTAAATGATATGTCACAAGACCGAAATTGTACGTGGATGAAGCAAACTGAAATGCTATTAAAATTGCTCACATCCTATCACAAACATACATGCAAACACAACAACCAGAGCAATGGATCATAGATTTAATGGTGATGAAAACATCATGACTAGCTGACCGAAGATCTGATTGCTCTCCCAGGGTTTTACAGGCGATTACCGGCGTTATGAGAGGCGTGGGGTGTCGCTATGCTGAGGATGCAGGCAATCTATAAGGCCATATATAAGGTAATGATTGTCCTTCTATGTTACTTTGTAAGAGCAATGCCCATTTGCTGGACTCGTCTCTGCTTGAAGCAAATCTTGATATATGATCATTGGCGAGGTAAATGTGAAAGGTGCTGTTGATATGGTCGTTAGCTATCATAGCGGTACTTGGTGTCGGTGTTTTCTGTGGTGATCGCAGGATGCTGTTGCTGCACGTTGGGTCGGATCTAGGGAATTTATTGCTAAGAGCAAGAATAGTTATCACGAAGACATACGCTTGTTCACTCACACATTCCCTCACTGATTAAATCCGCAACTCACTCACTCACGCACTTATCCGTTCACTCACTCACTCAATCACTAATTGATTTTCTCACTCAATCGGCCATTCACTCCATCACTCGCTCACTCCCACCCACTCCCCACAATCAACCCTGCCTCCCTGTAACTCACTCAATCACTCATGCCTACATTCATGGACGTGCTCACTATTCTACTTACCCACACACTAGCCCACTAACTCGCAAATTCAGTCACTCATGCCATTGCTCATTCTCTCACGCATCCATTCACTCGCTCACTCTAACTCACTGAATGACTCACTCACTCACTCAATCACTCAGCCACTCACTAATTAGCAAGCTCTCCGTGCAACTCAATCATTCATTCATTCATTCCCATATTTATCCATTTATTCATTCAATCAATGACACAGTCAGTCACTTTATCACAAATTTATTCACTCCAGTATGTATTAGCTTACTTACTCAGGTAGTCATCACTAGTTCACTAACTTACTCATTCACTACCACAGCCATTTACACACCCACTATTCCAATCATTCACTCACTCACTCGCTCACTGAGTCACTATCTCGATCGATAACCAACTCGAATACTACCTCACTCCCCCCTCATTATCATTTTCATTGGTTACCACACTTACACATTGAACCATATAATTCCCGTTAACGTGGACTCGTGCAACCAGTTTCAAGGATGTTGCAGACACGTGGTCGCCTTGAGAAATTCCCTTTGAATCATGCTCAAACACGCCCGATCGTTCATACACGTTGTCTAGCTGTGTTGGATGATGCTGGTTAACATACACGTTAATATATAGTTTAGGAGGATGTTGGTTAAAATATACGATATGTAGTTGCGTTGGATGATTCTGGTTTACATATGCGTTGTGTAGTTGTTTTGGATGATGCTGGTTACGAACGCGTTATAAAGTTGTGTTGGATAATGGTAGTTAACATACATGTTGGGCAGTTGTGTTGGATAATGATGGTTAACGTACACGTTGTTTAGTGGTGTTGGTTGACGCAGTTTAACATATACTTTATACAGTTGTGTTAGATAATGATGGTCAACATACACGTTATATGGTTGTGTTGGATGATCCTGGTTAACATACACGTTATATGGTTGTGTTGCATGATCCTGATTAACATATACGCTGTATAGTTGCGTCGGACGACGACGGTTAACATCGGCAACTGATACTTTCCCTGTCCCAGGGTAAATACTGGTTAACATACACGTTGTGTAGTTGAGTTGGATGACGTTGGTTTACATACACGTTGTATAGTTATGTCGGATGATGCTGTTAAACATACACGTTGTGTAGTTGAGTTGGATGACGTTTATATACCAAGACACATCAGCGCTGGGCACAAAAGACCCAGTGTGCCTACTGCACTGAAGTACGGCTTTGAGTATCTGTACCTATCAGTGATGACATCGATAACATCGTTACGTTCATTTTAGCTTCATATTAAAGGGGCTGTTGTGTGATGTTTGTGAGGGCCATATGGACAACATATTCAGCGCTGAACTAAACAGCGGGCTTCAGACATACAGAGTTGGCATTTAATTATCGGGAAAACAAAATAAGCCCGCTGTCACGAATAAGTCATACAGATATTACCTCACCACACACTGATGTCGTGTACATCAATATAAACCGACTGTTGGCATTAGCTTAAACATGTAGTTACCTAAAGTGTGTTTGTGTGTGTGTTTGTGTGTGTGTGTGTGTTTGTGTGTGTGTGCTTGTGTGTGTGTGTGTTTGTGTGTGTGTGCTTGTGTGCTTGTGTGTATATGCATGTGGGTATGGGGGTAGGTGGCCGAGTGTGAACGTTGGAGCATGTTTTTGCCGCTCGGAGCACTTTTCGGTTTTACAACGAATTCATTCTGGCGCCTGTAGCGTGAGGACCAATGCTATTACTATATTATTGCCATGCGGTTGATTGCTGGCCTCTTCACTAAATAAGACTAATTATTTTCTCGCGCATACCACTATTGGTTGTTGAACTGCCTGACTAAGCCACTGTCTTATCACTAGTCTGGCTGGCTCACTCATTCTCTATCTCATTCACCCCTTCATTCTCTCTCCCAATCATTCCCTCGCCCCCGTCCATCTTGTGTATCCACTCATTCACACGCACATCATGCCTCCTCTGTTCTATCCAGCCACTCAGCAAGCTACGGCACAAAATATGTCACCCCAACACCTATTTTACATAAATTGTCGAATTTGCACTTGTAAAAAAAATCTCCTTCTACACAATCCTCCCATAAATCAATGCGTCGATCCATTCATGTGGACCCCCGGTATGGAATAGAGGTTACTAGTGAATTCTACAGGCCGGTATTATACACGATAGGCTGCTGGCACTGCCGGAATACCAGTAGCTCTGATGCTGCGCAATTAGATAACCCATCACATCTTAATAGGCCAATTGCTACAGGTTTCGACTTAAAATGTAAAAACAATTTGATAGCATGAAC
This sequence comes from Urechis unicinctus, assembly GCA_034190875.2. Lineage (NCBI taxonomy): Eukaryota > Metazoa > Annelida > Polychaeta > Xenopneusta > Urechidae > Urechis > Urechis unicinctus. The sequence goes on from CM067357.1 coordinate 55,595,096, forward strand.
GTGCTCTACTGTGTACTGTCGAATCTGGCAGCGAGAATTGCTAACTTTTTGTACTTCCCTATGGAGACCAAATTGTGCATGTCCAGATAACTCAGCTGACAAGTTCATTGAGATTCAGGCAGATGCTATTAGTTAATGGGAAACTGTCAGCGAGTATTGCTAACTCTTTGTACTCATGAATCCGGATAATAACTCAAGATGCTACTGGGATTCTTTCATGACTGAATTGCTAATTGTATTCTTTCATTACGGGTATACTAATTGCACGTGTTTGACTTTGAGATGCTGTACATTTGGATAACACAGGGGCACTTCAAATAGCAGTGAGGCAAGCTCACCATACTTGCACAGGTCCAGTCATGCATTCCTGGCTGAAATAGTTTCGCCTTCTCAGACCAATGGTTCCTATCAAAATCAGTCAATTGCTACCGTTTCTTGCACTAAGTTCCACTCAATGCAGGAAAACTCATAAAAGGTGCAGAAATAACTACTGTAATTGCTTTCCTTTCATGTGGGAGCCTGGGGCATAAACAATTCTGGTATAAAACAATCGGTGTATATCTGTAGTCTGTTGGCATTCGCAAAGCACAAAACTGAAATGTTAAACTCATGTTTGGTGAGTAGAAGCCTCGATTGACCACCTTGTGTATATGTGTTTTTGCACATGAAAATGAGATTCCACAATAAGGCACTATCACAATATTTTAGTATAATTCCAGGTGGTCTGCTTGTAAACGGGGCGTAGATTATGTTCGAGACCTGATCACGTGTGGGTTTTTGGAAAGTAAATCATTGAATTCCATCGAGTAGTTATGTAATGCAGCGATGATCGATACACTCTTGTATTCATTAACACACTCCAAAAACATGATTTTGAGGGACTTGCTGAGGCAAAAACAACATATCACATTGGTTGTCAATAATCAAGTAATGCCCCTTGTAGACCTGGTGAAACAATGGGATGCTTCACCTCTCAGAGTAATGGTTACAGTGGTATTCACCATGCAATACACAGATCGATCAGTGGACGGCAATACTTTAGATTACTCCATGTTGGCTGGGGGATAAGATGATCTGCATGAAGAAGGATACGGCCAATGAATAAATCAAGATCGAGGATGAGTGAGTGAGTGAGTGAGTGAGTGAGTGAGTGAGCGGGCAAGTGAGTGAGTGAGTGAGTGAGTGAGTGAGTGAGTGAGTGAGTGAGTGAGTGAGTGAGTGAGTGAGTGAGCGTAAGTGGGTGAGTGATGGAAAGAGTTTGTGAGTTCATGAGTGAGTGAGTTCATGAGTGAGTGAGTGAGTGAGTGAGTGAGTGAGTGACCGAGTGAGTGAGTGAATGAGAGAGTGTGTAAGTGAGCGAGTGAATTGGTTAGTTTGTGAGTTAGTCGCGGAGTAAAGGTGCAGTACATTTAATGAGTGTGTTAGTCAGCTTGTAATTCAATGAGCTCTTCTGGGTCTGAGTAAGTCAGTCGGTTGGTCGGGGACTTGGTCAGTTGGTGAGACAAAGGTTTGCTCAATCATTGAGTTTGTGAGTCAGTAAGTCAAAGAGTGAGTCAATCAGTAAGTGAACATACCCCCTTTGTCGTCAGCGCTTGAAACAGCCCAGTGGTTACATCAGATGCAATGGTCGTGTAAGCAGTGTCTTATTTAAATATATCTGGTCTTATAGATGAGCGAAATCTTGAAACAAATGTTGAATGTTTTGCAACCTAGGGGTATATGCTCCATCGCAAATACAACTGAGGGCGATGTCCAATAATTCAGGATACATACCCTGAACACATTCCATTGATGAAACACATTGACAAGACGCCAACACCAACAGCTATAGAGGCCACAAGCGATTACGTAAATAAACGGAAGAGAAGATTTATTCACTACAAGAACGGACGTAATTGTGACTTTGTAATTTATGTAGTTACCAACCATTCTGACATTTTTGGGACGAGCGAAATAATCAACATAATTCTCATAAAAGCCAGTAAGCAAAAATAGAAGCCCCGTTATAGTAGATGACCTTGTACATCCATTAAGTTTATGCCCCATGAGTGTCATTAATCCACGGAAGGATTCTCTGGTCGTGTCATCCAGTGTCGGCCACCGTTGAGTATGTTGGGACCCAGGGTATGACTTCTCAGTTAAACAGCCGTTTGTGTCAGGGGTGGTGATATCATATTGCACTTATATATATATATATATATATATATATAGAGATATATATATAGATATATATATAGAGATATATATATATATATCTATATATATATATATATATAGATATATATATATATGTATATATTTTTTTTCTATATATATAAATATATATATACATATATTTATATGTTATATATGTATATGTATATATATATATATATATATATATTATTTAATATATATATATATAAATATATATATATATATGTTTCCACTGCTGCGTGTTTGTTTTGTAATGCATTGTATATCTTCCCAATAATTAAATGCCTAGTATGTATGTCTATAACCTGCTGTTTAGTTCAGCTCTGCATGTGTTGTGCATATGACTCCTAGAAACTACATACAGAAGTCCTTTTGATATGAAGGAAAAATGAACGTTACCATGTCAACGATGTCATTATACATAGGAAACAATACACTGAAACTCCTGAAAATCTACATGTGACTAGTAGCCTGTTTGACTCAATCAAAACCGCACTTCAGTACTGTAGGGCACAAAGGGTCCTTAGTGCTAAGGGTGAAGGGTGAGGTGTTCAAACTAAAGTGACATGCATGACCCAAAACAACAGGGAACCTGATTGTCAAAGAAACCCTCCTTTTGTGCCTATCTGTGTCAGTAAACTAGTACGCAGCAATAATCCGATTTAAGTTAGTGAAAACATCTAAACACCTCTTCAAGTATGCGAACAGTATTTACCTTAGGACAGAGAAAGTATTAGCTGTCGGTGTTAGCCGTCATCATCCGACACAACTATACAGCGTATATGTTAACCAGCATTATACGACACATCTACACGGCGTGTTCGTTATCTAGCGTCATCCAACACGACTATATAACGTGTATGTTAACCAGCGTCATCCAACACAACTATACAGCAGGTATTTTAACCAGCGTCATCCAACACAACCATACTACGTTTATATTAACCAGCGTCATCCAACACAACTACACAACGTTTATGTTAACCAGCGTCATCCAACACAACTATACAACATGTATGTTAACCAGCGTCATCCAACACAACTATACAACATGTATGTTAACCAGTGTTATCCAACACAACCATACAGCTTGTATGTATGACCAGGCGTGTTTGATCATGATTCATTGAGGCCACGTGTCAACGAAATCAGTGATACTGGCTACATTACAGAAATGACATGGACTGATGTTTAAATGGGTGCGAAGGAATAGGTAAGTTACAAAGAGAGTGCGCAAATGAATGAGTGAGTGAGTAAATGTGCGGGTCAGCGAGTCAGTGCGTCAGTGGGTTAGTGTGAGCAAGTGAATGGATTCATAAAGGAACGAATGAGTAAGTGAGATAGTTAGTGGCTGAGTGAGTGAGCGTATGTGGGTGAGTTAGTTAATTAGTTAATAAGTTAGTCATTGAGGGAATGAGTAAGTGAGCAAGCGTATGACTTCATGATAGCTATTCTTGCTCTTGGCAATGATTTCCTTAGATCCGACCCAACATGCAGCCAAAAGCAAAGCCAAACCTGTGATCACATCGACAACAAGTGCCTCTATGATAGCTTACGAGCATATTAACAACACCTCTCACATTTACCTCGCCAATGATCATAATTCAAGACTTGCTTTAGGCAGGAACGAGTCCAGCAAATGGGCATTGCTCTTACAAAGTAACATAGAAAGACAATTATTACCTTATATATGGCCTTATAGATTGCCTGAATCCTCAGCATAGCGACAGCCCACGGCTCTTATAACGCATCCACTGCCGGTAATCGCCTGTAAAACCCGGGGCGAGCCAACACTTCTTTGGTCAGCTAGTCATTATGTTTTCATTATCATTAAATCGATTATGCATTACTCTCGATGTTGATTTTCATGTAAGTGGTGAAAGGATAAGAGAAATTTTAATAACATTATTGTAGGCACGAACCATGCCGACTGGGAATGATATCGGTCTCTTGACATGTTCATAGCATTAGGAAAACAAACAGTAATTCCAGTAATCACCAAAGAGATTGTGCTACTTCGATTTTAGGGGCTCTGGGTCGTAAACGACCAAGCTACACAAAAATTTGTTTAGCGCTTAACATCCACCACATACTGGTTTTCTTTAATTGTTCATTTCATTGAAAAATTACAATGAATTCAAAACAAATAAGGATGTTCAATTCTAATAATTAAAAGGGCACCAATTTATCTTATTGAGGACCACAGCCAACAACCGCAATAAGCAAATTGCCCTCCGTATTACAGACAGTTGCAAGGCAGCAATCGACTATTAACTGCATGGCTACTTTCACATCTAAATAAATCCTGTCCTTGGGCCTAATGTAAAACGCAAATCAATAACGATATCACTCGATATGTTGATTTATACATGGGTGGACTGGCCATACGGGCAAGTTTACAATGCCAGGTAGGCTGGGACCACTTAGTAAATAAATGGGCTGCTGAGATCAAACGAAATTGTTAAGTAACAGATGACTGGGTCGGTTGTAAGACACCGTCCTCTACTGGATCTATAGTATTATTGTCTCTATTGCGTCGGTCGTGGCGTTGATGGAATTGACCGAACCACCTGACAGAGAGCGAACAGATACTTCAGCCAGGAATACTTGACTAGTCGTGTGTAGGTTTGGTTTGTTAGCATAGATGCAATAATAAGTGCCCCTTCAGAGCTACATATCTCAGTGTTACTGCAATAATTATTTCCTTAATGAAATTTATGAATTGCAGTAGGGACTGTTGTCATGATAGATTCACGGTAGCAATTCGAGTTATTAAATGAATTAATTCAGCAGAAACCACGCCCAGTTCTATCTCCTTAGATGAGTAGAGTAGACCATAACCACCGCAAGTTTCCCACCAATCAGTGGTATCTGGTTACAGATTCAGTAACAATTTAACACCACGCCCTCTTTAGCAGGATATTTACGCCTACCTAAGGTTGTCATGTTCAGTTATGTGTAGTAATTGGCATGTTAAGATGTGTAATGTGATGGCACATTGTCCGCAGCTTCTCGTTGATAATAACAAATTGTAGTATTCCTTGGCCCAGCGAACGAGTCGGCGCGCAATAATGTATGAACATTTGCCACACACGCTGGTTTGATTAGGATGCAGGTAATACATCACTGTTGATGCGAACTAGATTGTTTATAGCCGTGAGTTGAATTTCCTGCTGAGATAGGCTGATTAGGTCGTTAAGAACGGATGAAGAATACTGTTCGTGAACATGAGAGATTATCTGGATCACGCAACAATGGAGTGATTGAGTCGCGCCTGGCTATTAAAAAGTGGGTGGTTAAGTCTGACAGTCAATGCGTTAAGTCCGGTGTGTCGACCACCTCCACCTGCACCCCTCACCTAACTACGTCCCCTGGCTTGTATTTGCAGGCTGCGCTGTATCGGATGTAGCATGTGTGCTGATTCTTATAACACAGTGAATCTCTGTCAGATCCATGGGTATTCGATGTCAGCGTTGATTACAGAGTCACAGATGCTGTCATTATAAAGCTGATGTTTATATGCTGCTATGCATGCCGGAAACAAATTAATTGCTCAGGTAAACAGCGCAACATTTCGCGAAGAGCTTGTTTGCATGAATCAACAACAATGCCCAGAAGTGTTCACTGTAACTTCCTCATCCATCAAAGGTCTGTCCACGTAACAATGGAACGCGGCAATACTCCTCCAATTAGTGATCCGCGCAGTGCATTTAAATCTTCTCTACTCAGGAAGTCTGAATGTATGGGCTAACAGAGACCTTGTTCAGATCAAAACTCGACATTCACAACTGCTCGGCATCCAGCAGGCTATTGCTTTCATGTTCATTGTTATGATCTATGAGCATACCCAATGTGTAGAGGAATTACAAATTCCCACCCCCCTCTTTCACGACCCGGATGTTCTTTGCATTGCGTACCGTCCATGTACGACCCGTCAATCTATTCTTGTTCGCATTATCAAAGTACGAACCATTTACGTACGAAATAATATATATTTGGGAAAATATGGCACAAAGTGGCGTATTATGACATCATCAACATCTACTGTTATTCTAAGCATTGACCAATCGGAACCACGAAGTGGTTGACACCATTTATGAAAACAAACAAATATCAATGGGAAAGGTGAATGTGCGTGTGAACGAGTTAACACCTAAATGATCAGACCATCAGAGGTTCCGATGTATATTTTCCACTTGTATGATTAACATAAAATGGCAGACTGATTGTACTATTATTAGACCATTTAGGATATGTTACACGCGGTCACCCTTTGTGAGGGGTATGGCTGGGTTTGGGATATATGCGGTGGTTACACTGTGTACCAATTTGTAAAGTCTCACTCGACTGACAAACGCCGATAACAAATCACTTTGGTGCACACAAAAACGTACGGAATCAATTGGTCTCATAACTTTTGAACACATATATTCTGATGGTCACACGCTACTGCCTCAATCATCAGCCTGAAACAATCATGTGTTTCCTAATTACATTTGCAAATTACCAATTCTGGTACACCTCCCAAGATATGACTCTATGTGATGGTGAGTTCGTTATCTGACAAACAATATGGTTCTACATTTGACAATGTACAGCATTCACGATTGTTATAAACCCTTGATAACGAATTCTTGGGATCGCTGACAGGGATTATCGTGATGATGATTTATAAACCACTAAATACGATATTATTCGGTTCATACCTTGGGTATATTGGTGATATGTAGTTAACTCCTTCCGTTACAGGTGTTTTATCAAACTTAGGTATCGCGCTATGCACGATTGCGTCCTAAAGTCATCATAAGCAATTCATCTTGCGATATAATTCTTGACGATGCGACAGGATTGCTTGTCGGTAAACCAGTAAACTACTAGGATTATGTTACACGGAGTAATATAAGTGGCAGCAGGGCAAGACAAAACTGAATGTGATCCCACAGTGCAATTATTGCCTTTCTTTGTGACTTTTTAAGTCAAGGGAATTATGCCTGAGCACAGTACAAATAGAATAGATGACAACTCTTTGACACAATATTACCAACGCATACAACGGTCGATGTGATGGGTTACAAGTGTACAATAGATATACTAAGCGACTCAATTACGCAAATGTACATAGATATCGATAATTGCACATTGATATGGGCATTAGTTTTTCTCTAAACATTTGACAGTGTGCTTATTTCTGAATGGTGTACAGACTCAGGATCGTGAGGATTGAGTTTAATTTCTTAGTCATCACCTTCATATTTCTCATAAGCTTCCTGGTCGTATTCAGCGCTGTCTGGGTCACTGAAGGGCATTGATGTATAACACGCAGCAGTGAATGTGTTAAATGTCTGTTGCAGCAAGCTGAGCGGAAAGTGATGTGTGTCACGCTTGGCCAGGGACATGGCGTTCAGAAAAAAAACCTAAATTATGCTGTTAAAATATTTGTTATATTGGAGAAGAACAGGCATAAGGACATCAATCCACAATTGTTCTATTCGAGATGATCATGGCTTATGGACATTAATCCACAATTTACAAACCAATAAATGCGATATTATCCGGTTCATACCATGATTATACTGGTGATGTGTAGTTAACTCCTTCCGTTACAGGCGGTTTATCAAACTTAGGTATCGCGCTATGCATGACTGCGTCCTGAAGTCATCATAAGCAATTCATCTTACCGAGGACATTGTGACAGCTGATGATGTGCGTTATAACTTTGGACGATGCGACAGGAATCGCTTGTCAGATTTGTAGGCTCCTGCGTCCGTGCTAAGAGGGAGAGTAAACTCGGGCATCGCGCTATTCACAATAACGACCTCAAGTCATAATCAACAATCTATTGTGGATACTGTGACCCGACGCTAACAAGTCGCTACCGTGATGTATGCATCTTATCGAGGGCAATTTGTCAACAGGTGCAGCTTTGCTAAGGATGCCGATTATATCTAATCCCATTACCTTGCCAGGTGACAGGAGCACGCGAAAATACACCTCAAATTATTGATCCGTTATGTACATATGGTGCTGCTTTAAGAACGCGGTCTATGATCCAGAATTGTAGGTTATGTCCAAGTTATCTGTATAGCTGAGCTCCAGGTAGCCTTGTTTGTCTCTACACTTGACATTCAAAATAGCAAAATCATGGCGTATGTTTTTGTACACAAAGAAGATTCACCTCAGACACGAGGAAGTATACCTGGCGAAAACTGTTGTGTTTATCTTTGCTTCAATACACCAGTCGCTGTTTACTTAACTTATTCACTGCTCTTAAGCAAGGTATCCACGAACGAACCATCTACGTACGAAACATCCCCTAATGCACCATTCATGTACGCATCATTCACGAACGAATCTCCTAAATGCTTATCTTTCACGTATTAAGCAAATGCGTACACCCCATCTGGTGCTAAAAGCGGGGTATAATCTGACATCAACAGCGAGAGGGAGACAATTGTATTTATGAAAACGAGGTTTCACTTAAAAGATTGCAAAGGCGGGGTTTTAGTTGTATATATACAAGTTCTTGGATGACTGATATATCATGACATGTTTTGTAAACAGAGTTCACTTTACTTCACACCATTAACCTCCCATTGCTCCACTTGCAAAGAGACCATATCGTGTATGTAGTCAAGTCACGTGATCCAAATATTGTACATCCTCTGACAACAACAAATGGATCATTGTGGTTCAGTTCTGTGTTATTTATTACAAACGGCATAAATCATCCTTGCCTACTTAATTACTATTGGAAATAAACCAAGATAAAGAATCGCAATAATTAACCATCCTTTATCTGCCAAACGATGAACACTAACCCTACCACCCGCCACACATATCTCACCTCTTGATACCGGAAAACACTTTTTATAACCTTCTTTTTCCAACAATGCCAATCGAAATTATTTAAATTATTTATGGCAAGACCTGCTGTCATTTACGTCTGTTGAGCGGTATTCGATCGTAAACAACAGAAATGATTCTTTTAAATTTTGAATAGGTATAATGCTGGCAATATACAACATACAATTGTGTTGTGAACATCCTCATACAGCAAGGGTTAGTCAAGGTCAGGGATACACTAGGTACGCGGCAATGCTCCTCTTATTTGTGATGCGCATAGCGCATTTAGCTCTCCCCTCCTCAGGAAGTCTGAATGTATGGGCTAACAACAACCATGATGAAATCAAAATTGGTCATTCAGGCACTGAGAAACTGTTTGAATAAAACCGGGCTATTGCTTTTATGATCATTGTTATGACTTATGAACGAACCCTACACTTACATGACTTACCGATACTACTTACGTCTCTTCCCCTTTGGATTATTAAACTTCCACCCGTTTTCCCCCTTGAATACACCAGATATGCTACATCTTCATAAAGAATATGATATAAAGAATATAATATAGGATCTTATCAAGCATTTACCATCTCATACAATTTATATTTTGCCGTAGAACAACATTAATTTATCATAGGGAAGGCTGTTGTGATCATTGCCACAGTAAAAATATGTCTGGCTATTCTGTTAGCCTGTTTTGTGGTAGGAGCCATCCGATTGTCAACCTTAAACGTCTGTGATGGTTATGTTTTCAATGAAGTGATAACCTATTGCATTCAAAGTGGGGATTAGGACATGTAAACAGCGGGGATATACGAGGAGTTTCAGATGTATCGGCTGTGCAATACTTCAAAGTCAAAACTCGAATTTGTTCTCAGCTCACATTTGTACGCCCTACTACAATAAACGATGTTGAAAGCTAGATCCTTTTGGACATGATTGGGGATAGCATTAGGTTACACACACACACACACACACACACGCACGCACACACACTCACACACACACACACACACACACACACACACACACACACACACACACACACACACACACGCGCGCGCGCACACACACACACACACACACACACACACACACACACACACACACACACACACACACACACACACACACACACACACACACACATACACACACGCACATTCGCGTGCGCGGGCGGAATCCCTAACGTACATACACATACAGTCAACACATAGCAACTTCAAAATAGTAGTCGACGTTGATGGGTATGGACGAATCGGTCCGGGATGTGGTCAATATAATGTCATATACAGAATCTCACTTCAAGCAGATTTTCTAAGCTCCAAGCCAATATCAAATATTCGTGATTTTTGCCTGCCATGATTGATCGATGTATTACCTGGTAAGTCCCAACACAATCATTACTTTAAGAGGTGTAGCACTCAATCACATGTAAATCATCAATCCTTCCGGGACATTCAAGATTATTGCCAACGATGTCATATTATAGATGTGTGTTAATCAATACAAGAAGTTATTGATTGTAACAGCCTGACATAACCACCCCCTAAACACATACGACATCAGTCCGTAACCAAAGCATATGCGACTCTTACTAGCAGATTACATAGCAATATAATGAATTATTACGATATTGTCATATTTTCTAATCTCGTATAGATTAAAACTCATCTGCATAAACACATTGTAAATCGATGAGAGGGGAAAATGTCTCTGTTGTTCTTATCGCTGTGGTCGTTGGGTGGGGGACGCCATAGACGTTAAGCTGGAATGCTGGTCATTGAATCACATACCCTTTGACTCATTCACTTCTTTCCCGATTGACTGATACTTTTTTGAACAATTTTTTTAGATATGAACAAGGGAAACCAACCCACAGTGTAATTCAAGTAAATATATGAAATATTTAATATTCTTAAGCTGAACAGTGATTTGTGTTGATGTTATTTTTAAAAAATGACAGCGATGAGCCCAAATAAATTGTCTTGACAATATAAGAACGGATAACATACAACAGACGGTTATTTTGGTATTATTTATTCCGCACAAATATCATTTGCGATACGTCTTATGGCACTTCATTCCAGTGTATTGTGCATGAAACAAGCTAGTGATATAAGTTTTGCAGCTTGTGATTCAGAGATAAGAGTTAATGTCTTGAGTAGTAGGCACCGATGTAACAGATGGGGTTTATTGTCATTTATTGTGAATACTCACAACAATAATCCGGCACCAAGACTCAGACAAATGGAAGGAACTGCAAGATAACATCACCGTCCCTGGCACAAACAGCTGTCTAACTGAGAAGGGTACTATTGCATACCCTGCCTCTCATCATACTCCACGGTGGCAGACACTGGATGACACGACCAGAGAATCCTTCCGTGGAATAATGACACTGATGGGATATAAGCTTAATGGATGTACAAGGTCATCTACTATGACTCGTAGAGGGCAATATCCTTGGCCCCTGGAGCTGTTGGTGTTGGCGTCTTGTCAATTGGTTGCATGCGTGGAATGTGTTCCTTGGTGTTTATCCTGAATTATTGGGTAACACCCTCTGTTGTATTGGAATTCCCAAAACCATCACAGACCGAACATTTTGCACTCCACTACAAAACCAGATATTCATCAATGAAATACTGCTTACACGATCATGCGTGTTACGCCTGACGTAACCACTGGCGTTTCAAGCACTTACGACAAAGTGGGCAATTAACTCACTGACTCACTCATTAACTCATTTATCTGAATCAGCGACTTACTGAGTCGTTAGCTGACTCATTAACACCCAGCATAACTGATTGACTAACAGGCTGATTTACACACTTTGCAACATATACTACTCACTCACACGCTGACTTAACCACTCACTCAGTGTGTGTAATCTGATTACACAACTTTACAGCGACCATTATATTAACCTCTAACGAGTACAGGACATCCAAGCTAAGGAGTCCGCAATGATGCCTGCAGCTTGTATATTTTTAGAGGTGAAGATTCGGCAAAATTATGTAGGGGAATACTTGAAAAGGGTACAGATAATTTATCACTGTTGATGCTAAAAAGGTGTAGTTGGTGAGAAGTTTTGTGCCGTAACTTGATGATCGGCTGGACAGAAAAGAGGAGGCGTGGTTTGCGCGTGGATGAGTTGATATACAAGGGGGAGCGAGGAAGTGATTTGGAGAGGGAATGAAGGTGTGAATGAGATGGACAATGACCAAGCTGGCCAGACTACTGATGAGTTAGTGATTTAGTCTGAAAGTTAAATCTGTGAGAGTGGTATTCGTGAGAACATAATTGCTCTTCTTTATTAAAGAGGCTAGCGATCAACCTAATGGCAGCCATATAGTCATTGCATTGAGCTCCATGCCAGCGGCGAAAGTATTAAGTCGATGTAAAACCAAACATTGTACGGAACGGAAGTTGTCTCTGACCGGCAAATACACGCTCCTACGTTCAAACATGGTCCTCTACCCCAATACACATACGCACACACAAACAAACACACCCAAACACACGCACATATATGTTTGAAGTGGATTTTGGATATGAATGATTGGAGAGATAGTACTGGCTACCAATTCGTTCTGCCTCATTCTCTGCTGACAACAGGAAATAAATGTAAATATTGGCTGATTTATATGCGTATGCTCTGTTATATAATAAGCATGTGGAAGGGGAGGATGTCTGTGTTTTTCCTATCGCTGTAATCTTTGTGTGGGGGACGATATTGACGTTAAGCGGGAATGCTGTTTTGCAATGTATCATGTTTTCCCGATGATTAAATGCCAAGTGTCTATCTGAAGCCCGCTGTTTAGTGAAGCACTGAATATGTTGTCCATATGACTCACAGAAACATCGCACAGAAGTCCCTTCAAAATGAAGACAAAAAATGGATGTAATAACGTTAACGATGTCATTTTACATAGGATACAATACACTGAAACTCCTGATCTGGACATGTGCCTGTTTGGTTTAATCAAAGCAGTACTTCGGAGTCACAAGCTGCGTATGACAAAATGGACGGAAATGATATGGTTAAGTTTGTAAGTGAGTCCGGAAGCCAATGCATGTGCTGATGAGGGATAGTGCGAGAGTTGGGTAGAGCGAGAGCGAGTGATTGATTGATTGAGTGATTGAACAAATGAGTGATGGCTACGAGAGTGAAAGAGTAAGTGAATGTGGTGAGAGTAGGTGAGTATATGTGAGAATGAATGATTGAGTGAATGAGTGAATGCATTACTACGTGAGTGAGTGGATGAATTAAAAAAACATTAATGAGGGCGCGAATGAGTGAGTGAATGCATTACTACGCGAGTGAGTGGATGAAATAAAAAAAACATTAATGAGTGCGCGAATAAGTGAGTGAGCGAGTGAGCGAGTGAATTGGAATGTAAATGAGCGAATGAGTGAGTCAATGCGTTAGAGTGAGCGAGTGAAAGAGTGCGTGGGTGAGTGAGTAAGTGAGCAATGGAATGGTTGAGCAAACATAAGAGTGAGTGAGTGAGAGGGTTAGTGTGTGAGTGAGTGAGAGAGAGAGTAAGTAGACGAATATAAGCGTGAGTGAGTGGGTGAGTTAAAGGGTGGGCGGGAGTGATTGGAAGGAAGTGGGTGAGTAACAGAGTAGACGGGAGTGACTGGGAGGGAGTGGGTGAGTTACAGCGTGGGCGGCAGTGATTGGGAGGGAGTGGGTGAGTTACAGGGTGGGCGAGAGTACAGCAAATATGCATTGCTCTTACAAAGTAACATAGAAAGACAATCATTACCTTTTATGTGGACTTATAGATTGCCTGCATCCTCAGCATGGCGACACATCCACTGCCGATAATCGCCTGTAAAAGCCTGGTTATTGACGGCTCTGTTTCTCCTAAACACCGCTGGGCGATCTCCCCGTATTATGGAGAGTTGAAAGGCAGCAATCGACTATTAACTGCATGGCTACTTTCGCATCCAAATAATTCCTGTCTTTGAGTGTTATATAAAAGACATATATCACGATATCACTCGGTGTGTTGATTCATACAGGGCGCAATTATGCAATGCCCGGCAGGCTGGGAACACTGAGCAAACAAATGGGCCGATGGGCTTGATAAAACGAAACTGGTAAGTAATAGATGACAGGGTCGGTTGTAAGACACCGTCCTCTATTGGATCTATAGCATTATTGTCTCTATTGTGTCGGTCGTGGCGTTGATGGAATTGACCGAACCACCTGACAGAGAACGAACAGATACTTCAGCCAGGAATACTTGACTAGTCGTGTGTAAGTTTGATTTGTTAGCATAGGTGCAATAATAGGTGCCCCTTCAGTGCTACATATCTCTGCGTTACTGCAACCAATATTTCCTTCGTAAAATGTATGATTTGCAATATGGACTGTTGTCATCATAGAAGCACAGTAGCTTTTCGAGTTATTAAATAAGTTCTATCAAGAGAAACCACGCCCAGTTTTATCTCCGTAGATGAGTAGGGAGAGTAGACCAAAACCACCGCAACGCCCACCTAAGGTTGCAATGTTTAGTTATGTGTAATAATTGGCGGATTAAGCAGTGTAATGTGATGGCGCAACTTGTCCGCAACTTCTCGTTGATAATAACAGATTGTAGTATTCCTTGGCCCAGCGAACGAGTCGGCGCGCATGATGTATGGAGCCAGCAGAAGGAAATTTTCAGGTTTGATTAGGATGCAGGTAATACATCACTGTTGATGCGAACTAGATAGTTTGTAGCCGTGAGTAGTATTTCCTGTTGAGATAGGCTGATTAGGTCGTTAAGAACGGATGAAGAATACTGTTCGTGAAAATGAGAGATTGTGTGGGTCACGTAACAAGGGATTGATTGAGTCGCGCCTAGCTACTAAAAAGTGATTTAGTCTGACAGTCAATGCGGAAAGCAAGATGTGTTTACCACCACCACCTGCACTCCTACCCTAACTTCGCCCCCCTGGTTTGGGTTGGTAGACTGCGCAGTATCGGAGGTAGCATGTGTGCTGATGCTTACAACACAGTGAATACCTGTCCGATCCACGGGTGTTTGATATGAGCGTTGATTGCAGAGTCACAGATGCTGTAGTTAGGACGCTGAAATTTATATGCAGTTATGCATGCCGCTAACAAATTAATCGTTCAGGCAAATAATGCAACATATCATGGATAGCTTGTAAACGTTCGCACGAATCAATAACAAAGCACAGAGGTGATGACTGAACCTCCTCATACAGTAAGGGTTAGTTAAGGTTATGGCTACACCAGGTAACGCGGGGTAATACTCCTTCAATTAGTGATCCGCATAGTGCATTTAACTCTTCCCTTCTTAGAAAGTCTGAATGTATGGGCTAACAGCAACCATGTTGAAATCAGAACTGTTCGACATTATCCGGGCTCTTGTTTTCATGATCATTGTTATGATTAATGAACAAACCCTACGTATGCATGCCTTACAGATAATACTTCCTCCCCTTCCCCGCCACCCACATATGAATTAGTCAAATATGTGCCATTGACACACGAACCATCACCGAAATAGCCATCCACGAAGGCCACATACACTAACAAACCATATCTGTATGGACCACCCACGTATGCGCCATACGCGTATGAACCGTCTATGTACGCATGATCTTTTTGCGAATCATCCGCGTAAGAACCATCTCCCTTTAAGCAAATGTCCACAAACAAGCCATTACAACTCGGCACTATCCACATAAAAACATTAACGTGCGGTCCACTCAACGCGAACATGAACAAAACATCCACGTGCGAATCGTCCATGTTCAAACTGTCAGTGTTCGAATCAATCAGGGGTGGGGGGGCGCTATTCATGATCGTTTCAAACCATTGTTGTTCGCATTATCCAAGTATGAGCCACTGACCTACGGAACAATCTATGGTTTAGTAAATATGCCTAGGAGAGGAGTATTATGCCAGTATCGTGGCCTACTTCTGACATTGACCAAACATTGAATAATGGGAGATACAGAGTGGTTGGTTTTTCACCACAGTAAATATGAAAGCAATACAATACATTTGGGAACGGTGATTGTGCATGTAAACGACATAACACGTTATTTATTAAGACCGAATTTCCGATGTATATTTGTTTATTATTGACATCAAGTTGCATACAGAAACAAACATTTAACTCCTTCCGCCCCTTTTCCCCTTAACCTTTGTTTGTATCCTGATCTGTCGGTATGATTTGTTTGTGTTCAATGCAGATATCGTATGAATGCTGCAAGGTTGTGAGTGCCCTGATTTATCTCGCTAGAAATCAACAAAAGATAACAGTAAACATTGAGGCAAACAGTTTTGACAAGAAAGTGACGTGATGTTCTTATTGGCGCAATTAAATAATAAATGTCGATTTATTCTGTTAACCTAATTTGTGGTAGGAACCATCCAATTGTTAACCGTACACGTCTATAATGGTTTTCTTTTTAATGATATGAAACCCCATTATATTCAAAGTGGGGATTACGATAGATTAACAGCGGTGATATGCGTGGAGTTTCAGAGGTGTCGGCTGTGCAATACTTCAAAGTTAAAACTCGAATTTGTTCTCAGCTCGGGGATGAGGTGGATATTATGTCATATGCAGCACTCACTTCATGCAGACCGTCCAAGCTCCAAGCCCATATCCAGTATTCGTGATTATTGTCTGCCATGATTGGTCGATGTATTGCCTGGTAAGTCCCAACACAATCATTACTTTAAGAGGTGTAGCACTCAATCCCATGTAAATCATCAATCCTTCTGGGGACATTTAGGATAATTGCCAACGAAGTCATATTTTAGAAGTGTGTCAATCAATACAAGAAGGTATCGATCGTGACAGCCTGACATAACCACACCCAAAGCACAAAAGTCATCAGTCCGCAACCAAAGCATATGCGACTCTTACAATCCGATTACATAGCAATATAATGAATTATTGCGATAATGTCATATTGTACAATGTCATATTGATTAAAGCTCAAGTGCATAAACACATTGTAAATCAATGAAAGGGGGGAAATGTATCTGTTGTTCTTATCGCTGCTGTCGTTGGGTGGGGGACGCTATTGACGTTAATACCCTTTGACTCATTCACTTCCTTCCCGATTGACTGATGCTTTTTTAACAATGTGTTTAGACATAAACAAGGGGAACCATCCCACAGTAAATATATGAAATATTTGATATTCTTAAGCTGAAGTCAACAGTGATTTGTATTTATGTAATTTTTAAAAAAAATTACAACGATGACCCAAAAAAAAATTAGCAGTACGTATGATGAAAATCCACACATTTGACTGTTAATTCATGTGCAAATCATAACTTCAACAATCTAGCCACTCAAGTCAGCAGTGCCTTAGACATAACTGTGAAATCAATGTCAATTGTGGTGAGTGTTACCCACGTGTTTATCAACCTGCTATTATCCAGCCTATACTGCTACTATAACACCTGTGCTTGTATTTTTTAATCAATTGTTTTCACCAAGTTATCTTGGCTATGTACTTTTCCAAATTTTTTTTTTGTCTAAATGTCATATTGGTGATCATAACGTTATCGCTAACCTTGAATAGGGAGATACCGGACACCGTTTTGTCGTATGAGAATTGTACAATTTAACCCATTTGAAACACTAATGAGCTGGCGTGATGATGAATTGGAGGGGGGTGGTGGTGGGATTTGTTCACAGGTGCATATTCGAAAAGGGTACGGATAATTTATCACTGTTTTGTTAAAAAGGTGTTGTTGGAGAGAAGTTTTGTGCCGTAACTTGATCATTGGCTGGACAGAAAAATAGTTTTGACATTAAAAGTCGAAACCTGTAGCAATTGGCCTATTAAAATGTGTTATGTTATGGGTACAGATAATTTATTACTTTTGATGTGAAATAGGTGTTGGTGGTGGGAAGTTTTGTGCCAGAACAAAGGATGCCTGATATGCGCGTGAATGAGTGGTCATACAAGGTGGGTGAGGGGGTGATTGGGAGAGTGAATGAAGGGGTGAATGAGATGGACAATGACCAAGCTGGCCAGACTACTGATGAGTTAGTGATTTAGTCTGAAAGTTAAATCTGTGAGAGTGGTATTCGTGAGAGCATAATTGCTCTTCTTTATTAAAGAGGCTAGTGATCAACCTAATGGCAGCCATATAGTCATTGCATTGAGCTCCATGCCAGCGGCGAAAGTATCAAGTCGATGTAAAACCAAACATTGTACGGAACAGATGTTGTCTCTGACCGGCAAATACATGCTCCTACGTTCAAACATGGTCCTCTACCCCAATACACATACGCACACACAAACAAACACACCCAAACAAACGCACATATATGTTTGAAGTGGATTTTGGATATGGATGATTGGAGAGATAGAACTGGCTACCAATTCGTTCTGCCTCATTCTCTGCTGACAACAGGAAGTAAATGTAAATATTGGTTGATATATATGCGTATGCTCTGTCATATAATTAGCTTGAGCAAGGGGAGGATGTCTGTGTTTTTCCTATCGCTGTAATCGTTGTGCGGGGGACGATATTGACGTTAAGCGGGAATGCTGTTTTGCAATGTATCATGTTTTCCCGATGATTAAATGCCAAGTGTCTATCTGAAGCCCGCTGTTTAGTGAAGCACTGAATATGTTGTCCATATGACTCACAGAAACATCGCACAGAAGTCCCTTCAAAATGAAGACAAAAAATGGATGTAATAACGTTTACGATGTCATTTTACATAGGATACAATACACTGAAACTCCTGATCTGGACATGTGCCTGTTTGGTTTAATCAAAGCAGTACTTCGGAGTCACAAGCTGCGTATGACAAAATGGACGGAAATGATATGGTTAAGTTTGTAAGTGAGTCCGGAAGCCAATGCATGTGCTGATGAGGGATGGAGTTAGATAGTGCGCGAGTTGGGTAGAGCGAGAGCGAGTGATTGATTGATTGAGTGATTGAACAAATGAGTGATGGCTACGAGAGTGAAAGAGTAAGTGAATGTGGTGAGAGTAGGTGAGTATATGTGAGAATGAATGAGTGAGTGAATGAGTGAATGCATTACTATGCGAGTGAGTGGATGAAATAAAAAAACATTAATGAGTGCGCGAATAAGTGAGTGAGCGAGTGAGCGAGTGAATTGGAATGTAAACGAGCGAATGAGTGAGTCAATGCGTTAGAGTGAGCGAGTGAAAGAGTGCGTGGGTGAGTGAGTAAGTGAGCGATGGAATGGTTGAGCAAACATAAGAGGGAGTGAGTGAGAGGGTTAGTGTGTGAGTGAGTGAGAGAGAGAGTAAGTGTAAGCATATAAGCGCGAGTGAGCGGGTGAGTTAAAGGGTGGGCGGGAGTGATTGGGACGGAGTGGTTGAGTTAAAGGTTGGGCAGGAGTGATTGGGAGGTAGTGGGTGAGTTACAGGGTGATTGGGAGTGATTGGGAGGTAGTAGGTGAGTTACAGGGTGGACGAGAGTAATTTGGAGGGAGTGGGTGAGTTACAGGGTAGGCGGGAGTGATTGAGGTGGGTGAGAGTGAGCGAGTTAGTGGGTGTGAGAGAGAAAGGGAATGTGAACAATCGAATGACTGAATTAATTTGTTAGTGGTCGGATGAGTAAGAGAGCTAGTTGGTGCTTAAGTGCAGTGGGGAGTGAGGGAGTGAGTGAATGGGCAATTGAGTGAGTGAATGGGCAATTGAGTGAGTAAATGAGTTAATGATTAAGTGAGTGAGTGAATGAATGGGTGAATGGATGAATGATTAAGTGAGTGAGTGATGGAGTGAGCAAGAGTTTGCCTTTATGAAGACAGTTATTGTTCGTTGCAATGATTTATCTTGATCCGACCCAACATGCAGCCACAGCAATCTGTGATCACCACAGAAAACACGGAAACCATGTGCCGCTATGATAGCTAAGGAGCCTATTAACAACACCTCTCACATTAACCTTGCCAATGATCATATATCATGACTTGCTTTAAGCAGGGACGAGTCAAGCAAATATGCATTGCTTTTACAAAGTGACATAGGAAGACAATCATTACCTTATATAGGGCCTTACAGATTGCGTGCATCTTCAGCACAGTACTTCTTATGTCGGCAGTCAACATCTCTCATCATCCACCCACTGCCGGTTATCGCCTGTAAAACCAAGGGAGAGCTAACAGATCTTTGGTCAGTGAGTCGTGATGGTTTCATCATCATTAAATCGATGATTCAATGCTCTGGATGTTGTTTTTGCCAAACTATCTAAAATAGACAAAGATGAGCCAGCAATATTGTCTTGACAATATCATAACGGATATCATAAAACAGACGGTAGTTTTAGTATTATTTGTTCCGCGCAAATATTTTGTTACGATAAGTCTTGTGGCACTTCATTCCAGTGTGTTGGACATGAAGCAAGCTGGTGATACAAGTTCTTCAGCTCGTGATAAAGAGATCAGTGTTAATGTCATTGTAGCAGGCACCAGTTCATCATTTTTATTTGAACATGTCAATTATGCAATCTCATATTGATTAATGCACATTTGCATAAACACATACGCGCATGGAAGCGTTATGAAAACATTTACTGCACTTTAAGCAGAGATATCTGACAGTGTACCAGCCCAGCATAATGTAGCTAAACGTAGCGAGACTCGTGGTCAACCGAGGCTTCTGGTCACCAAATACGTCATTTCAGCATTTCAGCTCTATGCTTCATGTAAGACTACATACTACATATCTCCAAGGATTGTTTTACATCTGAACTGTTCACGCCCCTGGCTTTGAAGTAAAGCATTTCCAGCAGCCCCATCTACATGTACCGATTATGCTATTTTCTGCATGAGTGTGGGACCTAGCATTGATGGAAACGATAATGAATGCCTGAGTTGGATAGGAACCATTGGACTGAAAAGCCAGGAATGCATTCCTGAACCTGTGCAAGACTAGTCTTGCAAGTCGGCAACATGAAGTGCCCCAAACTGAGTTATTCAAACGTACACTACCTAAAAGTAGAATACGCGTAATAAACACATCCATAATGAAGGAATGAATAGCAAATAGTAATTTTGTCATGAGGGAGTCTCAGTAGCATATTGGATTATTATCTATCTGATTGGTTTTACTTTAAAATAAGTGGAATCCTGTAGCAATTGGCCCATTAAGATGTGCTGTGGTATCTCATCGTATAACATCAGAGCTACTAGTATTCCGGCAGTACTAACAGCTTATCATGGATAATACCGGTCTGAAGAATTCACTGGTAACCTCTAGCCAATACCGGGGATCCGTACGTTCACACACGCCCCCTAATACAAGACACACACACAAACATACACAAACACGCACGCACACACACACACACACACACACACACACACACACACACACACACACACACACACACACACACACACACACACACACACACACACACACACACACACACACACACACACACACATATACGTTACCCACAATCATCGTAGGTTTTGAGTATGGGTGAATGTATATAAATATATATATATATATATATATATATATATATATATATATATATATATATATATATATATATATATATATTTATATATATATATATATGTACATATATATATATAATATATATATATATATACATATATATATATATATATATACAAATATGTATATATATATATGTATGTATAAAATTAACGTTTCCATGTCAACGATGTCATTATGCACAGGAAACAATACACTGAAGCTCCTGAACCTCTTGATGTGACAAGGAGCCTGTTTGACTCAATCACAACTGTACTTCTGTACTTATGTCTGTACTTCTGGGTAGTTAACGACCAATCTACACTAAAAGTCATTTAGCGCTTAATTACCACCATATACAGGTTTTCTTTAACTGTTCGTTTCATTGAAAAATTGCAATGAATTCAAAACAAATCAGGAGGTTCAATTCTTATAATTGAAAGGGCACCAATTTACCTTATTGAGGACCACAGCCAACAACCACAATTAGCAAATTGACATACGTATTATAGACAGTTGCAAGGCAGCAATCGACTATTAACTGCATGGCTTCTTTCGCATTAAACAAATCCTGTCCTTGGGCCTAATATAAAACGCTAATCAATAACGATATCACTCGATATGTGGGCGGACAGGCCATACGGGCAAGTTTACAATGCCCGGTAGGCTGGGACCACTGAGTGAACAAATGGGCCGCTGAGATCAAACGAAATTGTTATGTAACAGTTGGCAGGGTCGGTTGTAAGACACCGTCCTCTACTGGATCTATAGTATTATTATCTCCATTGTGTCGGTCGTGGCGTTGATGGAGTCTGTAGGAATTGACTGAACCACCTGACAGAGAACGAACAGATACTTCAGCCAGGAATACTTGACTAGTCGTGTGTAGGTTTGATTTGTTAGCATAGCTGCAATAATAAGTGCCCCTTCAGAGCTACATATCTCTGTGTTACTACAATAATTATTCCCTTAATGAAACGTATGAATTGCAGTAGGGACTGTTGTCATGATAGATACACAGTAGCAATTCGAGTTATTAAATGAATTAATACTGCAGAAACCACGCCCAGTTCTATCTCCGTAGATGAGAAGGGAGAGAAGACCATAACCACCGCAAGTTTCCCACCAACCAGTGGTATCTGGTTACAGATTCAGTAACAATTTAACACCACGCCCTCTTTAGCAGGATATCTACGCCTACCTAAGGTTGTCATGTTCAGTTATGTGTAGTAATTGTCGAATTAAGATGTGTAAGATGATCGCACATTGTCCGCAGCTTCTCGTTGATAATAACAGATTGTAGTATTCCTTGGCCCAGCGAACGAGTCGGCGCGCAATGATGTATGGAAATTTGCCACACACGCTGGTTTGATTAGGATGCAGGTAATACATCACTGTTGATGCGAACTCGATTGTTTGTGGTCGTGAGTGGTATTCCCTGCTGATTAGGTTGTATCGAACAGATGTAGAATACTGTTCGTGAAAATGAGAGATTGTGTGGGTCAAGTAACAAGAGAGTCGGGCCTGGCTACTAAAAAGTGAGTGATTTAGTCTGACAGTCAATGCGTTAAGCATGGTATGTCTACCACCCCCACCTGCACTCCTCCCCTAACATCGCCCCCCTGGCTTGTATTTGCAGGCTGCGCTGTATTGGAGGTAGCATGTGTGTTGATGCTTACAGTACAGTGAATCCCTGTCCAATCCACAGGTGTTTGATATGAGCATTGATTGCAGAGTCACAGATGCTGTCATTGTGGAGCTGAAGTTAATATGCTGCTATGCATGCCGGAAACAAATTAATCGTTCAGGCGAATAATGCAACATATCATGGATAGCTTGTAAACGTTCGAACGAATCAACAACAAGACATAGAGGTGATGACTGAACCTCCTCATACAGTAAGGGTAACTTAAGGATATAGCTACAGCAGGTAACGCGGGAACACGGCAATACTCCTTCAATTAGTGATCCGCATAGCGCATGTAGCTCTTCCCTTCTCATAAAGTCTGAACGTATGTGCAATCGACTCACGAACCGTCTCCGAAATAGCCATCCTCGAAGGCCACATACACTTACGAACCATATCTGTATGGACCACCCACGTATGCGCCATCGCATATGAACCGTCGATGTACGAATGATCTTTTTGACTTTCTGACTTTATGTGTATAATGCAGATTTAGTATGAATGCTGCCAGGTTGTGAGTGCCCTGATTTATCTCGCTAGAAATTAACAATTTAAATAAGATAACAGTAAACATAGAAGCAAATCGGTTTTATTTCTTAATGGCAAGGAAGTGAAAAGTGTGTATTTGGTGTTTGTCTCCCCATGAGCGAAAACACCAGATATGCTGCATCTGCAACATACCAGATGTTCATAGAACCAGGCCCTAAGGGATATGATATAACGATTTTAACGGAAGAGCTTACAAAGCACACTTAGTTAATTATTATCTAATACCAATTATGTTTGGCATAAAACAACATTAATCTGGGTGGTAATTTATTAGAG
Organism: Urechis unicinctus; assembly: GCA_034190875.2. Classification (NCBI taxonomy): domain Eukaryota; kingdom Metazoa; phylum Annelida; class Polychaeta; order Xenopneusta; family Urechidae; genus Urechis; species Urechis unicinctus. Next base: position 55,619,134 of record CM067357.1, read on the forward strand.
GGAACGCTGCTGTTATTATTGGCGCAATTAAAAAATAAATGTCGATTTATTCTGTTAACCTGTTTTGTGGTAGGAACCATCCGATTGTTAACCGTACACGTCTATAATGGTTTTCTTTTTAATGATATGAAAAACCATTATATTCAGAGTGGGGATTAGGATAGGTTAACAGCGGTGATAAGCGTTGATTTTCAAAGGTTTCGGCTGTGCAATACTTCAAAGTCAATATTCGAATTAGTTCTCAGCTCAAATTATATACCCTACCACCATAAACGTTGTTGAAAGCTAGTTCGTTTAGGACATGATTGTGGATAGCATGAGGATACACACACACACACGCAGGTGCAAACCCTCACACGCACACGCATTACCTAGCAACTTTACAATAGTTGTTCTTCCTTATCTCCTTTTGCTGTCGATGTTGATGGGTCGGGGATGTGATGGATATTAGGCCATAAGCAGCACTCCATGCAGATCGTCCAAGCTCCACGCACATATCGAGTATTCGTGATTATTGCCTGCTTGGATTGATCGATGTATTGCCTGGTAAGTCCCAACACAATCATTACTTTAAGAGGTGTAGCACTCAATCCCATGTAAATCATCAATCCTTCTGGGGACATTCAGGATTATTGCCAACGAAGTCATGTTTTAGAAGTGTGTCAATCAATACAAGAAGGTATCGATCGTAACAGCCTGACATAACCACACCCAAATCACATACGTCATCAGTCCGCAACCATAGCATGTGCGACTCTTACAATCAGATTACATAGCAATATAATGAATTATTGCGATAATGTCATATTGTCCAATCTCATATTGATTAAAGCTCAAGTGCATAAACACATTGTAAATCAATGAGAGTGGGAAAATGTCTCTGTTGTTCTTATCACTGTGGTCGTTGGGCGGGGGACGATATTGACGTTAAGCTGGAATGCTGGTCATTGAATCACTTACCCTGTGACTCATTCACTTCCTTCCCGATTGACTGATGCTTTTCGAACAATGTTTTTAGATATAGAACCAGCCCCCAATGTACTTCAAGTAAATATATGAAATATTTGATTTTCTTAAGCTGAAATCAACTGTAATTTGTATTGATGTTATTTTTTTAAAAATGACAACGATGAGCCCAAAAAAGAACCAATATAAGAACGGATAAAATACAACAGACGGTTATTGTGGTATTATTTATTCCGTACAAATATCATTTGCGATACGTCTTATGACACTTCATTCCAGTGTATTGGGGATTGAAACAAGCTAGTGATATAAGTTTTGCAGCTTGTGACTCAGAGATAAGTGTTAATGTATTGAGTAGCAAGCACCTATGTAACAGATGGGGGTTATTGTCATTTATTGTGAATACTCACAACAATAATCCGGCACCAAGACTCAGACAAATGGAAGGAACTGCAAGATAACATCACCGTCCCTGGCACAAACAGCTGTCTAACTGAGAAGACTACTTTTGCATACCCTGCCTCTCATCATACTCCACGGTGGCAGACACTGGATGACTTGACAAGAGAATCCTCCCGTGGAATAATGACACTATTGGGATATAAGCTTAATGGATGTACAAGGTCATCTACTATAACATTTAGGTTGTTATTTAAAATATGGAACAATGAGAAATATGTTGATTCATTCACTCGTAGAGGGCAATATCCTTGGCCCCTGGAGCTGTTGGTGTTGGCGTCTTGTCAATTGGTTGCATGCGTGTAATGTGTTCCGTGGTGTTTATCCTGAATTATTGGGTAACACCCTCTGTTGTATCTGAATTCCCCAAACCATCACAAACCGAACATTTTGCACTCCACTACAAAACCAGATATTCATAAATGAAATACTACTTACACGATCATGCGTGTTACGCCTGACGTAACCACTGGCGTTTCAAGCACTTACGACAAAGTGGGCAATTAACTCACTGACTCACTCATTAACTCATTTATCTGAATCAGCGACTTACTGAGTCATTAGCTGACTCATTAACACCCAGCATAACTTATTGACTAACAGGCTGATTTACACACTTTGCAACATATACTACTCACTCACAAGCTGACTTAACCACTCACTCAGTGTGTGTTATCTGATTACACAACTTTACAGCGACCATTATATTGACCTCTAAAGAATACAGGACACCTAAGCTAACGAGTCCGCAATGATGCCTGCAGCTTGTATTTTTCTAGAGGTGAAGATTCGGCAAAATTATGTAGGGGAATGCTTGAAAAGGGTACAGATGATTTATCACTGTTGATGCTAAGAAGGTGTAGTTGGTGAGAAGTTTTGTGCCGTAACTTAATGATTGGCTGGACAGAAAAGAGGAAACGTGGTTTGCGCGTGGATGAGTAGATATACAAGGGGGAGCGAGGAAGTGATTTGGAGAGGGAATGAAGGTGTGAATGAGATGGACAATGACCAAGCTGGCCAGACTACTGATGAGTTAGTGATTTAGTCTGAAAGTTAAATCTGTGAGAGTGGCATGTGCGAGAACATAAATGCTGTTGCTTAGTAAAGAGGCTAGCAATCAACCGAATGGCAACCATGTAGTCATGGCTTTGAGCTCCACGCCACCGGCGAAAGTATTAAGTCAATGTAAAACCAAACATTGTACGGAACAGAAGTTGTCGCTGACCGACAAATACACGCTCCTACGTACACACATGGTCCTCTACCCAAATACGCATGCACACACAAACAAACACACCCAAGCACACGCACATATATGTTTGAAGTGGATTTTGGATATGGATTGGAGAGATAGTACTGGCTACCAATTCGTTCTGCCTCATTCTCTGTTGACAACAGGAAGTAAATGTAAATATTGGTTGGTTTATATGCGTATGCTCTGTTATATAATTAGCTTGTGCAAGGGGGGGATGTCTGTGTTTTTCCTATCGCTGTAATCGTTGTGTGGGGGACGATATTGACGTTAAGCGGGAATGCTGTTTTGCAATGTATTATGTTTTCCCGATGATTAAATGCCAAGTGTCTATCTGAAGCCCGCTGTTTAGTGAAGCACTGAATATGTTGTCCATATAACTCACAGAAACATCGCACAGAAGTCCCTCTAAAATGAAGACAAAAATGAACGTTACCATGTTAACGATGTCATTATATATAGGATACAATAAACTGAAAATCCTGATGTGCACAGGCGCCTGTTTGGTTTAATCAAAGCAGTACTTCAGAGGTACAAGCTGCGTATGACAACATGGACGGAAATGATATGGTTTAGTTTGTAAGTGAGTCCGGAAGCCAATCCATGTGCTGATGAGGGATGGAGTTAGATAGTGCGCGAGTTGGTTAGAGCGAGAGCGAGTGATTGATTGATTGATTGAGTGATTGAACAAATGAGTGATGGCTACGAGAGTGAAAGAGTAAGTGAATGTGGTGAGAGTAGGTGAGCATATGTGAGAATGAATTAATGAGTGAATGAGTGAATGCGTTACTACGCGAGTGAGTGGATGAAATAAAAAAACATTAATGAGTGCACGAATGAGTGAGTGAGCAAGTGAGCGAGTGAATTGGAATGTGAATGAGTGAATAAGTGAGTCAATGCGTTAGAGTGAGCTAGTGACAAAGAGTGCATGGGTAAGTGAGTAAGTGGGCGATTGAATGGTTGAGCAAATATAAGAGTGAGCGAGTGGGAGGGTTAGTGTGTGAGTGAGTGGGAGAGAGAGTAAGTGGAAGAATATAAGCGTGAGTGAGCGGGTGAGTTAAAGGGTGGGCGGGAGTGATTGGGACGGAGTGGTTGAGTTAAAGGTTGGGCAGGAGTGATTAGGAGGTAGTGGGTGAGTTACACGGTGAGTGGGAGTGATTGGGAGGTAGTGGGTGAGTTACACGGTGGGCGAGAGTAATTTGGAGGGAGTGGGTGAGTTACAGGGTAGGCGGGAGTGATTGAGGTGGGTGAGAGTGAGCGAGTTAGTGGGTGTGAGAGAGAAAGGGAATGTGAATAATCGAATGACTGTATTAATTTGTGAGTGGTCGGATGAGTAAGAGAACTAGTTGGTGCTTAAGCGCAGTGGGGAGTGTGGGAGTGAGTGAATGGGCAATTGAGTGAGTAAATGAGTTAATGATTAAGTGAGTGAGTGAATGAATGGGTGAATGGATGAATGATTAAGTGAGTGAGTGAGTGAGTGAGTGAGTGAGTTAGTGAGTGAGTGAGTGAGTGAGTGAGTGAGTGAGTGAGTGAGTGAGTGAGTGAGTGAGTGAGTGTGAGTGAGTGAGTGAATGAGTGAGTGAGTGAGTGAGTGAGTGAGTGAGCGTGAGTGAGTGAGTGAGTGAGTGAGTGAGTGAGTGAGTGAGTGAGTGAGTGAGTGAGTGAGTGAGTGAGTGAGTGAGTGAGTGAGTGAGTGAGTGAGTGAGTGAGTGAGTGAGTGAGTGAGTGAGTGAGTGAGTGCGAGCAAGTGTTTGCCTTTATGACAACAGTTATTGTTCGTTGCAATCATTTCCCTAGATCCGACCCAACATGCAGCCACAGCAACCTGTGATCACCACAGAAAACACGGAAACCATGTTCCGCTATGATAGCTAAGGAGCATATTGACAACACCTCTCACATTAACCTCGCCAATGATCATATATCATGACTTGCTTTAAGCAGGGACGAGTCCAGCAAATATGCATTGCTTTTACAAATTGACATAGGAAGACAATCATTACCTTATATACGGCCTTACAGATTGCGTGCATCCTCAGCACAGTACTTCTTTTGTCGGCAGTCAACATCTCTCATCATCCACCCACTGCCGGTTATCGCCTGTAAAACCAAGGAAGAGCTAACAGATCTTTGGTTAGTGAGTCATGATGGTTTCGTCATCATTAAATCGATGATTCAATGCTCTGGATGTTGTTTTTGCCAAACCTATCTAAAATAGACAAAGATGAGCCAGCAATATTGTCTTGACAATATCATAACGGATATCATAAAACAGACGGTAGTTTTAGTATTATTTGTTCCGCGCAAATATTGTGTTACGATAAGTCTTATGGCACTTCATTCCAGTGTATTGGTCATGAAGCAAGCTGGTGATACAAGTTTTTCAGCTCGTGATACAGAGATCAGTGTTAATGTAAATTCAGGGCCTTCATGTTGCTTGCCGACCCCAATGAAATTCAGGTTGTAGTTGATAATATGGAAACATTAGAGTAATGTCCCAATAATCACAGCTTGGTTGATTCTCGTAGAGAATAAATCTACCCCGGCTGATTTACAAAATGTTTTGTGGCCTCTCGAGCTATCAATTGTTTACATGCGTGGAATGCGTCCATGGGTGTGTATCCTGAATATATAGACAACTCCTTTTGTTGTATTTGCCGTATCCAACTTCATGCAGATCGTCATAGAATCCAGCCAACATGGAGTATTCTTAATTATTGCCTGCCGATTATCGTTATGTGTATTGCATGGTACTTTGAGAGGTGCAGCATCCCATCTCACGCATGCCATTATTACACGAGGTATACTGGGGACATTCCTGACTATTGCCAACCAATTAGATATGTTGGTGCTGCCTGAATAAGTCTATTGAAGCCATGTTTTAGAAGCTATTAATCAATACAAGAGTGTATCGATCATCGCTATATAACATAACCACTGAATGGAATGGAACGAAATTCATATTCCGAAGTTATCAGTCCTCATCCAACATGTACACAACTCGGACAAGCAGACCATCAATATTTTGATGTTCATATTGATTAATGTACATTTGCATAAACACATATGCGCATGGTAGCGTTGTGAAAACATAGATGTCTGACAGTGTACCGGCCCAGCATAACGTAGCTAAACCAAAGTGTGTCCAAGCATAGCGACACTCGTGGTCAACCGAGGCTTCTGGTCGCCAAACACATCATTTCAGGATTTCAGCTCTATTTCGTGTAGGGATTTCAGCTCTATGCTCGTGTAGGACTACAGTCTCCAACGATTGTTTTACAGCATGGGTAGCTGAAAAAATTGCCTGAAGATGAAAACTGTTTCACGCCCCTGGCTTTGAAGTAAAGCATTTCCAGCAGCCCCATCTACATGTACCGATTACGCTATTTCCTGCATTGTGTGGGACATAGCATTGATGGAAACGATAAAGAATGCCTGAGTTGGATAGGAGCCATTGGTCTGAAAAGCCAGGAATGCATTCCTGAACCTGTGCAACTAGTCTTGCAAGTCGGCAACGTGAAGTGCCCTAAAAGTAGAATACGCGTAATAAACATATCCATAATGCAGGAATGAATGACAAACAATGAGTCTCAGTAGCATCTGGAGTTATAATCTGAACTCAATAGAAGACGTGCACAGTTTTGTTTCCTTAGATAAGTACAAAGTGTTAATGATACTCGCCGCAACCTTCCCATTGACTAACAGCATCGGCTTCCATCTCCATACCTTCTCCAGCTGGGAGGCCAACCCATCTGAGGCAACCCGTTCACGTGTGAACAGCTTCACAGACATACAGCTGGGAGGCATGAAGTTACCCATCTGGTCATATTGTGTTCACGTGCTGAGCTGGGAAGATGGTGCCGACCATCTCCGAAGGCAAACCCGTTCACGTGTGAACAGCTTTAAACAGTTAAATTACAACTGTTTAGATATCACAGATGGTTCTCATGAAGTTATTTCAGCATATTTGTGTTGAATTGATATCTGCTGGGTGTGGGAAGATGGTGCTTCACTCCGAAATGGTATACATCATCATCTGTTAAACACTTTCAAACAGTTAAATTACAACTGTTTAAATATCGCAAACCAAGTCGGCTATCAGTAGCAATTTGCCAACTGATATGCTCTTTGTAATTTGATTACACAAATTTATAGAGACCATTAAATTGACATTGATGACCTCTAACGAATGCCGGATACCCAACATCAGTAGCAATTTGCCAACTGATATGCTCTTTGTACCGGAAATGTAATGAATGCCGGATACCCAACTAACGAGTACGCAATAATGCATGCAGCTTATGGAGGGTTTTTTTCTAGAGGTGCAGATTCAGCAAAACAATGTAGCCTACGTCCAAGCTATCTGATTGGTTTTACTTAAGTGGAAGCCTGTAGCAATTGGCCCATTAAGATGTGCTGTGGTATCTCATCGTATAACATCAGAGCTACTAGTATTCCGGCAGTACTAACAGCTTATCATGGATAATACCGGTCTGAAGAATTCACTGGTAACCTCTAGCCAATACCGGGGTCCTACGTTCACACACGGCCCCTAACCCAACACACACACACACACACACACACACACACACACACACACACACACACACACACACACACACACACACACACACACACACACACACACACACACACACACACACACACACACACACACACACACACACACACACACACACTAACACATACACAAACATCACACACATATACACACACGCATACATACATACATATACGTACACAATTACACTAACATACAAACCCACACACACATATACGTTACCCACAATCATCGTAGGTTTTGAGTATGGGTGAATGCATATATATATATATATATATATATATATATATATATATATATATATATATATATATATATATATATATATATATATATATATATATATACGTATATATATGTACATATATATATATATATATATATATATATGTGTGTTGTGTGTGTGTGTGTGTGTGTGTGTGTGTGTGTGTGTGTGTGGTGTGTGTGTGTGTGTGTGTGTGTGTGTGTGTGTGTGTGTGTGTGTGTGTGTGTGTGTGTGTGTCACACAGAAGTTAGTTTGCGACACAACCATACAACGTGTATGTTAACCAGCATCATGCGACACAACCATACAGCGTGTATGTTAACCAGCATCATGCGACACAACTCTACAACGTGTATGTATGATCGGGCGTGTTTGATAATGATTCGTGGCGGCCACGTGTCAACGAATCAATGATACAGGCAGCATTACAAAAATGGCATGGTCTGATGTTTAAATGAGTTTGGTAGCAAATGAATGAGTTCAAGAGGGATAGAGTTGAAAACTGTGCTGGTTGGTAAGTGTGTGAGTGAGTAAGTGAGTGAGTGAGTGAAAGAGAGAGTGAATGATTCAGTGATTAAATATGGAAGTGCATGAGTGAGTGAATGCGTGAGTGAGTGACTACGTGAGTCTGTAAATGGCCAAATATGGGTGTGAAGGAATGGGTAAGTTACAAGCAGAGCGCGCAAAGGGAATGAATGAGTGAGTGTGTATATGAGTGGGTCAGCGTGTCAGTGCGTCAGTGCGTTAGAGTGAGCGAGTGAATGGATGCTTGACGGAACGAGTGAGTGAATATATGAGCGAGCGAGTGCGTATGTTAGAGTGTGAGTGAGTAGAAGTGTGCCGGATTGAGTGAAGGGGGGATTGAGTGAGTGAGTGAGTGAGTGAGTGAGTGGGGGTGAGTGAGTGAGTGAGTGTATGTGGGTGAGTGTATGTGGGTGAGTTAGTTGATTAGTTAGTTAGTTAGTTAGTCAGTTAGTGATGGAGCAACAGTTATTGCTCTATGCAATCTTTTTTCTTGATCCAAACCAACATTCAGCCACAGCAAACTATGATCACTACAGAATGCACTGACACCAAGTACCGCAATGATAGCTAATGAGCATATTAACAACACCTCTCACATTTACCTCGCCAATGATCATATATCAGGACCTGCTTTAGGCAGGGACGAGTCCAGCAAATGGGCATTGCTCTTACAAAGTAGCATAGAAAGACAATCATTACTTTATATATGGCCTTATAGATTGCCGGCATCCTCAGTATGGCGACAGCTCTTATAATGCATCCACTGCCAATAATCGCCTGTAAAACCAAGGGAGAACAAACAGAGCTTAAGTCAACCAGGCATTAAATCGATGATACATTACTCTCGATGTTGATTTACATGTAAGTGGTGAAAGGATGTGAGCAATTTTAAACATTTTTTGTAAGTTTGAACCGCGCCGACTGGGTATGATATCGGTTTTTTGACATGTTCATAGCGTTAGTAAAACAAAGAATGTAAACAGTAATTCTAGTAATCACCAAATACTTAAAGCAATTTGAATTTTTTGTGTAACTTGGATATAAGTGGCCCTGGGTAGTAAACGACCAATCTACACTACAATTCATGTAGCACTTAATTCCCCCACACATCCTGGTTTTCTTTAATTGTTCTTTTCATTGAAAATCTACAACGAATGAACCGTCTATGTACGAATGATATTTTTGCGAATCGTCCGCGTACGAACCATCTCCCTATGTAGGAACTGTCCACACACGAGCCATTACACGTTGGCACTATCCGCATAAAAATATTTACGTGCGGTTCACTCAACGCGAACATGAACAAAACATCCACGTGCGAATCGTCCATGTTCAAATAATCAGCGTTCGAATTATTCAGGGGTGGGGGGTGCTATTCATGAACGTACCATGTACGACCCATCAAGCCATTGTTGTTCGCACATCCAAGTATGAGCCACTGACGTAAGGAACAATCTATGGTTTAGTAAATAGGGCTAGGAGAGAAGTATAATGACAATATCATGGCCTACTTCTGACATTGACCAAACATTGAATAATCGGAGATACAGAGTAGTTGACCTCTTCGCCAAAGTGTACATGAAAACAAAACAATGAATTTGGGAACGGTGATTCTGCATGAAAACGACATAACACGTTATTGATTAAGACCGAGTTTCCGATGTATATTTGTTTATGATTGACATCAAGTTGCATACAGAAACAAACATTTAACTCCTTCCACCCCTTTTCCCCTTCACCTTTGTTTGTATCCCGATCTGTCGGTATAATTTGTTTGTGTTCAATGCAGATATCGTATGAATGCTGCCAGGTTGTGAGTGCCCTGAATTATCTCGCTAGAAATCAACAATTAGAATAAGATAACAGTAAACATTGAAACAAATCGGTGAAGTCGTGTATTTGGTGTTTGTCTGTCCATGCGCAAAAACACCAGATATGCTGCATCCGCAACATACCAGATGTTCATAGAACCAGGCCCTAAGGGATATGATATAACGATTTTAACGGAACAGCTTACAAAGCACACTTAGTAGCAATTATTATCCAATACCAATTACGTTTTGCCATAAAAACAACATTAATCTGGGTGGTCATCTATGAGAGGAAACGCTGCTGTTATTTTTTGCGCAATTAAATAATAAATGTCGATTTATTCTGTTAACCTGTTTTGCAGATTCTGCACCAAATTGAAGTGCGCGTTACAGTTATCAAATTGTTTTGACATTAAAAGTCGAAACCTATAGCAATTGGCCCATTAAGATGTGCTGTGTTATCTAATTGTGCAACCTCGGAGCTACTTTTATTTTGACAGGGCCAGCAGGTGCATATCATGAATGATATCGGCTTGTTCACTGATAACCTCTAGCCAATACCAGGTGTTCAAGCTAATGAGCTGGCGTGATGATGCATTCGAAGGTGATGGTGATGGGATTTGTTCACAGGTGTTCACAGGTGCATACTCGAAAAGGGTACAGATAATTTACCACTGTGCATGCTTAAAAGGTGTTGTTGGTGAGAAGTTTTGTGCCGTAACTTGATCATTGGCTGGACAGAAAAATAGTTTTGACATTAAAAGTCGAAACCTGTAGCAATTGGCCTATTAAGATGTGCTATGTTATGGGTACAGATAATATATTACTGCTGATGTGAAATAGGTGTTGGTGGCGGGAAGTTTTGTGCCGTAGCTTGATGAATGGCTAGATACAACAGAGAAAACGTTGTTTGCGCGTGAATGAGTGGATATACAAGGGGGAGCGAGGGAGTGATTGAGAGAGGGTGAAGGGGTGAATGAGATGGAGAATGACCAAGCTTTCCAGACTACTGATGAGTTAATGATTGAATCCGGCATTTAAATCTGTGAGAGTGGTATGCGCGAAAACATAATTGCTCTTCTTTAGTAAAGAGGCCACAGACACACACATATGCACACACACACAGACACACACACACACACACACACACACACACACACACACGAACCGACACACACACACAAACAAACACCCACAAACACCCACAAACACACACAAACACACACAAACACACACAAACACACACAAACACACACACACACATATGTTTGGAGAGGATTTTGGATATTAATTGGAGAGATAGTACTGGCTACCAATTCGTTCTGCCTTATTCCTGGCCTCTGGAGCTATCGACGTTGCCGTCTTCTCAATTGGTTGCACGCGTGGAATGTGTTCTTGGGTGTGTATCCTGAACATATAGACACCTCCCTTTGTTGCATTTGCATCCCCCCTAGGAGAAAAACATCGCAGACCAAACGTTTTTCAGTTTTTGCTCCACTGCAAGACTAGATATTTACAAATCAAATACTGCTTATACCATCATGCGTGTTACCCTCTGATGTAATCACTGGTGTTTCCAAGTTGTATGTGAAAAAGAGCGTGCTCATCCACTGATTGACTGACTCACTGACTCACTCATTAACCGAATCTTTTTCTGAATCAGTGACTAACTCACTGAGTCAATAACTGACTCACTCACACCCAGTATAACCCAAAAATAAGCGGATTCTCACACCCGCTGAATCTGATTCTCACACACCAATTCACTGCCTAACTCACTCACTCACTAACCCTTTTCATTCATTCAATAACCCACTATCTAATCAAAGTATTCACACATCAATACGGTCACGCACTTACTCACTAACCCACTAACTCACTCACTAACCCACACAATATCTAACTTATTCACTCACCCACTCTCACACTTACTCACTCATCAAACCACTAACTCCATCACTAACTCATTCCCTCTCTTGCTTACACACTTATGGACTTATCTCCTCGCTCATTCACTAACTCTTTCACTCACTCACTTACTCACTCACTTACTCATTTACTCATCCACTCACTCACTTACTCACGCACTCAATTACTCGCTCATCATTCACTCATTCACTCATTCAATCACTAACTCATCCGCAAACTCATTTATTCCTTTATTCATTCGCCATATCCAACTTCATGCAAATCGTCATAGCATCCAGCCAACATGGAGTATTCTTACTTATTGCCTGCCGATTATTGATCTGTGAATTGCATGGTAACCATTACTTTGAGAGGTGCAGCATCCCATCTCACGCAGGTCATTTTTGCACGAGGTCTACTGGGGACATTCCTGATTATTTTCCAACAAATGAAATATGTTGGTGTTCCCTGAACAAGTCTATTGAAGCCATGTTTTAGAAGCTATTGATCAATACAAGAGTGTATCGATCTTCGGTCTTGCAAATCTAGTGGTCTTGCAAGTCGGCAACATGAAGTGCCCCAAACTGAGTTATTCAAACGTACACTATCTAAATGTCGAGCACGTGTAATAAGCATATCCATAATGAAGGAATGAATAGCAAATAGTAATTTTGTCATGAGGGAGTCTCAGTAGCATATTGGATTATTATCTGGACATGAACAGTTATGTCTCTTTCGATAAGTACTAAGTGTTAATAATACCCACTGCAAATTTCCCATTGACTAATAGCATCAGCTTCCATCTCCATACCTTTGCCAGCTGGGTGGCCAACCCATCCGAGGCAACCCGTTCAGGTGTGAACAGCTTCACAGACACACAGATGGTTCTCATGAAGTTATTTCAGCATATTGGTCATTATTGTGTTGAATTGACATGTGCTAGCTGGGTGTAGGAGAATGGTGCTTCACTCCGAAATGGTGTCTATAATCATCTGTTAAACACTTACAAACTATCAAATTGTTTTCACTTTAAATAACTACTGTTTATATATCTCAAACCCAAACGGCTATAAGTAGCAATTTGCCAATTAATATGTGCTGTGTAATCTGGTTTCACAACTTCACAGCGACCATTATATTAAACTTAAGGATTGACTACCTCTAACGAATGCAAGACACCCACGCTAACGAGTCGGCAATGATGCATGCAGCCCATACAGGGTATTTGTATAGAGGTGCAGTTTCGGCAAAACAATGATGCATACTTCCAAGCTATTCGATTGTTTTTACTATAAAATTCGAAGCCTGTAGCAATTGGCCCATTAAGATGTGCTGTGGTATCTAATTGTGTAACATCAGAGCTACTAGTATTCCGGCAGTGCCAGCAGCTTATCATGGATATTACCAGCAGGTAGGGGTAGGATTTGTTTACAGGTACATATTCGAAAAGGGTACAGATAATTAATGTGAAATAGGTGTTGATGGAGAAACGTTAGTGCAGTAGCTTGATTGGTGGCGGGACAAAACAGAGGAGGCATAACATGCGTGTGGATGACGGGGGGAGGGTCGAGGGAGTGATGGGGAGAGAGAATGAAGGGGTGAATGAGATGGAGAATGAGTGAGCCGGCCAGACTAGTGATACGTCAGTGGTTAAGTCCGGCAGTTCGATCGTGAAGAGTGGTTTGCCTGAGAACATAATTGTTCTTCCTTAGTAGAAGAGAGGCTAGCAATCGAGCGAATTGCAATAATACAGTCCTGGCATAGAGCCCCACGCCATCGGCGCCAGTATCAATAGTACAGTCCTGATATAGAGCCCTAGGCCACCAGCACCAGTATCAATAATACAGCCCTGGCCACCGGCGCCAGTATCAATAACGCAGTCCTGGCACACACACACGCATACATACACGTACGTACACAAACACACTAACATACACACCCACACACACGCACACACACATACGTTGCCCACAATCATCGTATGTTTGGAGTATGGGTGTATTTTGGATATGAATTGGAGGGATAGTGCTGGCCAACAATTCGTTCTGCCTCATATTCTGCTGACAACAGGTGATAAATGTAAACACCAGCTAGTGTAAATATATGAACTTAGTTATTCTTAAACTAAAGTCAATAGTGTTTCGCATATGCATATACGAAATATGTGTGCGATGGGGTAATATCTATATCTATATATATATATATATATATATATATATATATATATATATATATATATATATATATATATATATATATATATATATATATATATATATATATATATATATATATATATATATATATATATATATATATATATAATGTATCCACAGCTGCGTGTTTGTTTTGTAATGCATTATATATCTTCCAAATAATTAAATGCCTAATATGTATGTCTATAACCTGCTGTTTAGTTCAGCTCTGCATGTGTTGTCCATATGACTCCCAGAAACTACATACAGAAGTCCCATTGATATGAAGGAAAAATGAAAGTTAACATATCAACGATGTCATTATACATAGGAAACAATTCACTGAAACTCCTGAAAATCTTGATGTGACTAGTAGCCTGTTTGACTCAATCAAAACCGCACTTCAGTACTGTATGGCACAAAGGGTCCTTAGTGCTAAGGGCGAAGGGTGAGGTGTTCAAACTAAAGTGACATGCATGACCCAAAACAACAGGGAACTTGAATGTCAAAGAAACCCTCCCATTGTGCCCATCTGTGTCAGTAAACTGGTACGCAGCAATAATCCGATTTATGTTAGTGAAAACATCTGTACACCTCTTCAAGTATGCCAACAGTATTTACCTTGGGACAGAGAAAGTATTAGTGGTCGATGTTAACCGTCATCATCCGACACAATTACACAACATTAATGTGTCATCCAACACGACTATACAGCATGTATTTTAACCAGCGTCATCAAACACAACTACACAACGTGTATGTTAACCAGCGTCATCCAACACAACTATACAACATGTATTTCAACCAGCGTCATCCAACACAACCATACAACGTTTATGTTAACCAGCGTCATCCAACACAACCATACAACGTTTATGTTAACCAGCGTCATCCAACACAACCATACAACGTTTATGTTAACCAGCGTCATCCAACACAACTATACAGAATATTTTTTAACCAGCGTCATCCAACACACTATACAACATGTATGTTAACCAGCGTCATCCAACACAACCATACAGCATGTATTTTAACCAGCGTCATCCAACACACTATACAACATGTATTTTAACCAGCGTCATCCAACACAACCATACAACGTTTATGTTAACCAGCGTCATCCAACACAACCATACAGCTTGTATGTATGATCGGGCGTGTTTGATCATGATTCATTGAGGCCACGTGTCAACAAAATCAGTGATACTAGCTACATTACAGAAATGACATGGTCTGATGTTTAAATGGGTGTGAAGGAATAGGTAAGTTACAAAGAGAGTGCGCAAATGAATGAGTGAGTGAGTAAATGTGCGGGTCAGCGAGTCAGTGTGTCAGTTGGTTAGTGTGAGCGAGTGAATGGATTCGTGAAGGAACGAGTAAGTGAGATAGTTAGCGGCTGAGTGAGTGAGTGTATGTGGGTGAGTTAGTTAATTAGTTATTCATTGAGGGAATGAGTAATTGAGCAAGCGTATGTCTTCATGATAACTATTCTTTCTTTTAACAATGATTTACCTAGATCCGACCCAACATGCAGCCACAGCAACCTGTGATCACCACAGAAAACACCGACACCAAATACCGCTATGATAGCTAACGAGCATTTCAACAGCACCTCTCACATCTACCTCGCCAATGATCTTATAGTAAGACTTAGTTTAAGCAGGGACGAGTCCAGCAAATATGCATTGCTCTTACAAAGTAACATAGAAAGACAATCATGACCTTATATATGGCCTGCATAGCGACAGCCCACGGCTCTCATAACGCATCCACTGCCGGTAATCGCCTGTAAAACCCGAGGCGAGCTAACACATCTTTGGTCAGTCAGTCATCCAATTTTCATCGTCATTAAATCAATGCTGCATTACTCTCAATGCTGATTTTCATATAAGTGGTGAAAGGATGTGAGAAATTTTAATAACATTTTTGTAAGCACGATCCATGCCGACTGGGAATGATATCGGTCTTTGACATGTTAATAGCATTAGGGAAACAAACAGTAATTCCTGTAATCACCAAAGATCTCTTAAACCAATTTGGATTTTTTAGTGCTACTTGGATATAAGTGGCTCTGGGTAGTAAACGATCAATCTACACTAAAATTCATATAGCGCTTAATTCCCACCACATACTGGGTTTTTTTAATTGTTCGTTTCATTGATAAATTACAATTAATTCAATACAAATCAGAAGGTTCAAATCGAATAATTAAAAGGGCACCAATTTACCTTATCGATTCTTCACAAGCCAAAACGTATATAACCAGCTCCTCAATGCGATTTGGCTTGTCAAATGGGATAATAAACTTATTAACTTGTGCAGTAAGTATCTATAAAACTTTTGCTAAAATATAAGGGCATAACTACCGGACAATTATTCCAAAATAATACTGATTTGGGAAAGTTGAATTTAATGTTGATAACAATAATGGAAACACAATTCATTTGGGTCTCTGTAGGGATTTGTGTGAGGTCATGGTGGGTTTTAAATTGGGGTCACGGCGGGGACAATGACGGGGAAGCTGTAGGAGTGGGGTAGCGACGGGGATTAATGTGTGGTAATGGTGCAGTCTTTGTGGTGAATAGTTGAGGACCACTGCCAACAACCGCAATATGCAAATTGCCCTCCGTATTACCGACAGTTGCAAGGCAGCAATCGACTATTATCTGGATGGCTACTTTCGGATCTAAATAAATCCTGTCCTCTGGCTAATGTTAAACGCAAATCAAAAACGATATCACTCGATATGTTGATTTATACATGGGCGGACTGGCGGTTTCTTAATGAAACGTATGAATTACAGTATGAACTGCTGTCATGATAGAAGCGCAGTAGCATTCCGAGTTATTAAATAAATTCAATCAGCAGTAACCACGCCCAGTTTTATCTCCGTAGATGAGAAGGGAGAGTAGACGATAACCACCGCAAGTTTCCCAACAACCATAGGCAGCTGGTTGCCGACATCCAGTAACAATGTAACACCACGCCCTCTTAAGCAGGTTATCTACACCTACCTAAGGTTATCATGTTCAGTTATGTGTAGTAATTGGTGGATTAAGATGTGTAATGTGATGGAACATCGTCCGCAGCTTCTCGTTGATAATAACAGATTGCAGTATTCCTTGGCCCAGCGAAGGCGTCGGCGCGCAATGATGTATGAACATTTGCCACACACGCTGGTTTGATTAGGATGCAGGTAATACATCACTGTTGATGTGAACTAGATTGTTTGTAGCCGTGAGTTGTATTTCCTGTTGAGATAGGCTGATTAGGTCGTGTCGAACAGATGTAGAATACTGTTCGTGAACATGAGAGATTGTGTGTGTCGCGTAACAATGGAGTGATTGAGTCGCGCCTGGCTATTAAAAAGTGGGTGGTTTAGTCTGACAGTCAATGCGTTAAGCCCGGTGTGTCGACCACCTCCACCTGCACCCCTCTCCTAACTACGCCCCCTGGCTTGTGTTTGCAGGCTGCGCTGTGTCGGATGTGGCATGTGTGCTGATGCTTATAGCACAGTGAATCTCTGTCAGATCCATTGGTATTCGATGTCAGCATTGATTGCAGAGTCACAGATGCTGTCATTATAAAGCTGAAGTTTATATACTGCTATGCATGCCGGAAACAAATTAATTGTTCAGGTCAACAGCGCAACATTTCGCGAAGAGCTTGTTCGCATGAATCAACAACAATGCCCAGAAGTGTTCACTGTAACTTACGTACGCAATCATATATATTTGGGAAAATATGGTACAAAGTGGCATATTATGACATCATCAACGTCTACTGCTATTCTAAGCATTGACTAATCGGAGCCACGAAGTGGTTGACGCCAAAGATACCTTATGAAAACAAACAAATATCAATGGGAAAGGTGAATGTGCGTGTGAACGAGATAACACTTAAATGATCAGACCATCAGAGGTTCCGATGTATATTTTCCACTTGTATGATTAACATAAAATGGCAGACTGATTGTACTATTATTAGACCATTTAGGATACGTTACACGCGCTCACCCTCTCTGAGGGGTATGGCTGGGTTTGGGATATATGCGGTGGTTACACTGTGTACCAATTTGTAAAGTCTCACTCGATTGACAAACGCTGATAACAAATCACTTTGGTGCACACAAAAACGCACGGAATCAATTGGTCTCATAACTTTTGAACACATATATTCTGATGGTCATACGCTACTGCCTCAATCATCAGCCTGAAACAATCATGTGTTTCCTAATTACATTTGCAAATTACCAATTCTGGTACACCTCCCAACATATGACTCTATATGATGGTGTGTTCGTTATCTGACAAACAATATGGTTCTACATTTGACAATGTACTGCATTCACGATTGTTATAAACCCTTGATAAAGAATTCTTGGGATGGTTGACAGGGATTATCGTGATGATGATGATGATGATTTATAAACCACTAAATACGATATTATCCGGTTCATACCTTGGGTATACTGGGGATCTGTAGCTGACTCCTTCCGTTACAGGCGGTTTATCAAACTTAGGTATCGCGCTATGCACGACTGCGTCCTGAAGTCATCATAAGCAATTTATCGTGCGATGTAATTTTTGACAATGCGACAGGATTGCTTGCCAGTAGACCAGAAAACTACTAGGATTATGTTACACGGAGTAATATAAGTGGCAGCAGGGCAAGACAAAACTGAATGTGATCCCACAGTGCAATTATTGCCTTTCTTTGTGACTTTTTAAGTCAAGGGAATTATGCCTGAGCACAGTACAAATAAAATAGATGACAACTCTTTGACACAATATTACCAACGCATACAACGGTCGATGTGATGGGTTACAAGTGTACAATAGATATACTAAGCGACTCAATTACGCAAATGTACATAGATATCGATAATTGCACATTGATATGGGCATTAGTTTTTCTCTAAACATTTGGCAGTGTGCTTATTTCTGAATGATGTATGCAGACTCAGGATCTGAGGATTGAGTTTAATTTCTTAGTCATCACCTTCATATTTCTCATAAGCTTCCTGGTCGTATTCAGCGCTGTCTGGGTCACTGAAGGGTAAATGGTGAATATCCTGCCTTAGGAGTCACACCTTGTGAATGAGTTGTGGCGAAGCTATCAAAGGCGTCCCTTGCGTTAGAAACACTGTTAAATTTACGAGTGAATGGAATCGTGATAGTAACTAATCTTTCTAACGACCAACGGGAAGCCATGCTAAGAGCCAAGTCACTAATTCTTTGTGATTCTGGGTCGGGATCATGGAAGCCCTGGACAGCAATGACATTTTTCGGGCTTATACAATGGGACAATCAATCATTCATCAGATCATCCAACTTAAGTGCAAAATATTTTACAAAACCTGGCGGGAAAGGCTACGAAGCCTGTTAGCTTAGAATAACGTTGACTTCGTGGGTGCTTCAGCCCGAAGAGGATTGACATACCATGACAGTACTACCTTATGCTATATAATGATAAGCTGCTAGTTTTAGAATTATCAGCAGAATATCACAAATTAACTCAATCCTTGCCTCGTTCATTTTTAAAGATCAGTTTTCGTGGTCTATTCAAAACTTACCTCCAATGGATGCGAATAGTTATTGATCGAATCAAACCCAAGTTCATTTCAACCATTTCAAGATCTTTTCTTCTTTCAGCAATCTTCGACATTGTTTCCAATGTCGAACATAGGAAACACGCGTCACGTAAACGTGAGCATAACTTGGATTCGAACAACGTAGCTTACATCAACGAAGAGCACCAGTTTGAACACATACACCCTAGAAGCTTTCCAACGCCACGCCCTCGCCAGCTGGCTATGCGTGCCCACCTCAGGCAATCATAGTCAGGTGTGGCCAGGTAAACAAACATACATGCAGTACTGGTAGTTGCCCTGTAAAATGCACAAAACTCTCTGTCGGATTTTTGTTCAGTGTTTTGTAGTAAGTGGAACATATTATGTAAGTGGTTGGGTGGAACACTAAGTCAAGGGCAATGTATCGTTATATATGAAACAAGTGAAGCTAATCATAATTTGTGTTCCCTAGGAGATGATCATGGTCTATGCAAATATGCGATTTCCCAAATGTAATGGGATTTATCCAGATCATGCCATAGTTATACTGCTGATGTCTGGAGGACTCTGTCTGTGTTACGCGGGTAATCAAACCCAGGGATCACGCTATTCACAATAACCACCTTAAGTCATCATGAAAAACCTCAAAGTGGATACAGTGAGCCGATGTTATCAAGTCGGTGTCGTTCGCTCAATGGTGGGAGATTTAGGTTGGATTCAATGGCCGAAGCAATGGCTTGTGATAGGCCCATGAGTGAGTGAGTGATTAAATAATTTAGTGAATGAGCGAGTGATTGAGTGAGCAAATAAGTGAGTGAGTGAGTGAGTGAATTAAGGTTAGTGAGTGATTGTGTTTATGGGTTAGTTAATTGTTGACGTAGTGTGTGAGTGAGTGAGGAAGTAAGTGTGTTAGTGTGTTATCAATGAGTGGCGGAGTGTGTGAGTGAGTGAGTGAGTGAGTGAGTGAGTGAGTGAGTGAGTGAGTGAGTGAGTGAGTGAGTGAGTGAGTGAGTAAGTGAGTAAGTGAGTGAGAATGTAAGTATGTTAGTTAATGAGTGACAGAGTGAGTGAGTGCGTGAGTGAGTGAGTGAGTATGTAAGTATGTTAGTTAGTGAGTTACGGAGTATTTGAGTGAGAGAGGGAGTGAGTATGTTAGTGGGTTAGTTAATGAGTGACGTAGTGGGTAAGTGAGTCGATCAACCTGTCAATGATAGAAAAAGGTTAGTGAGTGAGCGTGTTAGTGGGTTAGTAACTCAGGGATTAAGTGAGTAAGTGTATAAATGAAATAATGACAGAATGAGTGAGTGAGAGGGTGATGAGTTAGTTATTGAGTCAGTGAATGAGTGATTAAAAGAGTGAGTGATTGAAAGAGTGAGTGAATGAACGAGAGCGTGAGAGGGCGAGTTTTGCAATGGGTAAGTGCGTGAGCGAGTGAGCGAATGAATGAATGAAGGTATGAAAGAGCAAATGAGTGAATTAATGAATGAGAAAGCGAGTGATTGAGGGAGTAAGTTGGTGAATACGTGCTGTTAGTCTACCCACCGGACACCTAGCTCATGTTAATATGAGCTGTCCTAGCATAGTGCCAGTACAATGTTATTATAGTAAAGTAACATATATTCAACTCTAAGTTACAGATTCATAATTAAACCACCGATTGTGATCATCCTAGCAGCCACTGAATATAATGATCTAGCAATGAACACTGGAAATGCCGGCCGCACGGATTAGCTGCGCACTCAGATACTGTGTATCCTATATTTATCATGCGAGGTTTTACTGAGCCCCATGAATGAGACTGAGGCATGCAGGTGTTAATGCAATCGTTATCACCGACTCGTTTTGATGAGCATCCAGTTCGACTCGACTCTTTGAATTCTTGTTCAGCCTCATGTTCATCTTGTTCAACCTCATGTTCATCTTGTTCAGCCTCATGTTCATCTTGTTCAGCCTCATGTTCATCTTGTTCAGCCTCATGTTCATCTTGTTCAGTCTCATGTTCATCTTGTTCAGCCTCATGTTCATCTAGTTCAGCCTCAGTTTCATCTTGTTCAGCCTCATGTTCATCTTGGTCAGCCTCATGTTCATATTGTTCAGCCTCATGTTCATCTTGTTCAGCCTCATGTTCATCTTGTTCAGCCTCATGTTCATCTTGTTCAGCCTCATGTTCATCTTGTTCAGCCTCATGTTCATCTTGTTCAGCCTCATGTTCATCTAGTTCAGCCTCAGTTTCATCTTGGTCAGCCTCATGTTCATCTTGGTCAGCCTCATGTTCATATTGTTCAGCCTCATGTTCATCTTGTTCAGCCTCATGTTCATCTTGTTCAGCCTCATGTTCATCTTGTTCAGCCTCATGTTCATCTTAATACCATGTCTTTGAAATAGCTGCTGCTAGGAATATGAGAGTCTTTTCGTTGTAGGTGAGGGATAATGAGAGTGACTAAGGGTGTGTGGTTGGTCAATGTGTGAGTCCAAGGAGTGAGTAAGTTAATAGATGTGATTGATGTAGGAGAAGATGCTGATTATCATCATCATTATCATCCTCATCATCATTATCATCACCATTATTATCATCATCATATCGTTGATTATGATGATGGCGACGAAACTCTTCGACCTAATGATATGACGTCCTGTGAAAGTAATGCTGAGTGAGTGAATGAGTGAATGAGTGAATGAGTGAATGAGTGAGTGAGTGAGTGAGTGAGTGAGTAAGTGAGTAAGTGAGTGAGTGAGTGAGTGAGTGAGTGAGTGAGTGAGTGAGTGAGTGAGTGAGTGAGTGAGTGAGTGAGTGAGTGAGTGAGTGAGTGAGTGAGTGAGTGAGTGAGTGAGTGAGTGAGTGAGTGAGTGAGTGAGTGAGTGAGTGATATTCTAGAAATGGTTTTCATGGTCTATTCAGCAATCTGTGAACTTAACATCCATGGGATGCCAAAGGTTCCTGATCATACCAATGCCACACATTCGTCTTAGTGATGAACTATTGTGGTCTATTAAGCTTAACAAAACCTGCACCTGTTGCAGGAATCTTCCACACTGTTTATAATGTTGATCATTGAAAGCCCGCCTCACTTGAATTCACTTATGCTTGCATTAACCAAGGGAACAAGGTTTATAGCATCACTCCCACTAACAGCCTTACGGCACGCCATTGCCAGCTGGATATCCTTGCTCACCCGAGGCAATCTTGTTTTGGTGGTGCCTGATATACAGAGCGCTTCAGCTAATTTATCATCAGTGTTATGTAGTATGCAGATCCTAGCGTGTAAAGGATGGGTGCAGCACTAGGTCGGGGCCAATTAATTCATACATATCATAAAGGTGAAGCAATTTAAATGTTTGTTCTCTTTGAGAAGATCGTGGTATCTGTCAATCAGTCCGCTATATAGTATCCATGACGTCATTTCATCCAGTTCATGCTATGGTTATGCTGGTGACGTGCAGGCTCCTCTGTCCGTGCTAAGAGGGTAATCGATCTAGGGTATCGCCCTATTCACAAGTCATAAAAACAACTTCATTCGGGTACCGTAAGCCGACGCTAACAAGTTGTATCTTACCAAGGGCAATTTGTCAACAGGTGCAGCTTTACTGAGGATGACAAATAAAAACCAGTGAGTGAGTGAGTGAGAAAGTGCTCGAATAAATTAGTTTGGAGGAGTGTACGAATGAGTTTATGGATGTATATGTGATCAAATACTGTTGTCACTTCGAGTATGATAGCAGATGCGGAATCGAAGCTTCGCATTCGTAGGATGCAAACGATTTAACCAATCTACATCAAAGAACACAGGTGTGTTCAGCTCACCCGAAGCATTATTGTACTCCAAGGACACCTAAGGTCATGGTTATATCATGTAACATGAGCACGCGAAGATGCACCTCAAATTATTGATCTGTCTTGCACATATGGTGCTGCTATAATAAGGCGGTCTCTGATCCAGAAATATAGTTTTTGTCCAAACCATCTGTTCGGCTGAGCTTCGTGTAACCTTGCTGATTCCCGCCCTTGACATGCAAAACAGACAGCAAAAACAATGCAAACGTTTTAATACACACAGAGGTATCACCTTAGACACGAGGAAGTATACATGACGAAAACTATGGTGTTTATCTATGCTGAAATGCACCAACAGCAATTCACTTTACATTCTCACTATTCTTATGTACGTACATGATTATCCACGTAAGAACCATCTACGCACGAAACT
>CM067357.1:55645376-55667876 GCA_034190875.2 Urechis unicinctus
ACAAACTTTTCACCTTGAATAAAGATTGAATAAACGGGCCAAATTGACTGAGGAAAACTAGATTCCAACATGGAAAGGTTGCTCACAATATTTCAGAATGGAAAGGTTGCTCACAAGATTCCGACATGAACAGCTTGCTCATAGTGAAACGGACAGTAAGCTTTTAAGTATGCCACCAAGGCATCTTGATCAAGTATTCTCTCGGTTGTCAAAGTTGGATGGCGCTGTAACGCAATCGTTCACGTTCGCTTTCAATGATAAGGTTGTTCTAATCATTTACTCAAGAATTTATCCTCTTGCAGGAATCTTCCATATTGTTTCCAACGTTAAGCACGCGTCACTCAAACAAAGCGTTACTTGAATCCAAACTTTTATAATTGCATTAACCAAGAGCACATCCAAAACGCCCACGCCAGCTGGTTACACGTAAACACCTGATGCAACCGTGTTTAGGTGATGCCAGTTAAACACACATACATCTGGTTGCCCTGTATTAATGTGTAACACGCTCCAACGAATGAGTTAAATGTCTGTTGTGGTAAGCTGAGCCCGGGCGGAAAGTGATGAGTGTCACGCTTGGCCAGGGGCATGGCGTTCGTAAATAACACGCATATTAAGCTGTTAAAATATTTGTTCCATTGGAGATGATCATGGCTTGTCGACATCAATCCACAATTTATAAACCACTAAACGCGATATTATCCACTTCATTCCATGGTTATACTGGTGATGTGTAGTTGACTCCGTCCGTTACAGGTGGTTTATCAAACTTAAGTATCGCGCTATGCACTATTGCGTCCTGAAGTCATCATAAGCAACTTCATCTCACAGAGTACAATGTGACATACAGCAAGTAACACAGGTGTGTTCAGCGCACCTGAAGTATCATTGTACCCCAAGGACAACGGCTACCTTGACCATGTCAGGTAACAGGAGCACGCGAAAATACACCTAAAATAATTGATCTGTTATGCACATATGGTGCTGCTTCAAGAACGCAGACTGATATCTAGAATTGTGTTTTTTTATCCAAGCAATCTGTATAGCTGAGCTACGAGTAACCTTGTTTTTCTCTTTACTTGACATTCAAAGTAGCAAAATCATGGCGTATGTTTTTGTACACAAAAAAGAATCACCTCAGACACGAGGAAGTATACCTGGCAAAAACTGCAGTGTTTATCTTTGCTGCAATACACCTTTCGTTGTTTACTTCAAAGAACACAGGTGTGTTCAGCGCACCCGAAGCATTATTATACTCCAAGGACACCTAAGGTCATGGTTATATCATGTAACATGAGCACGCGAAGATGCACCTCAAATTATTGATCTGTCTTGCACATATGGTGCTGCTATAATAAGGCGGTCTCTGATCCATAATTATGTTTTTTGTCGGAACCATCTGTTCGGCTGAGCTTCGTGTAACCTTGCTGATTCCCGCCCTTGATATGCAAAACAGACAGAAAAAACAATGCAAACGTTTTAATACACGAGAAAGTATACATGACGAAAACTATGGTGTTTATCTATGCTGAAATGTACCAATAGCAATTCACTTTACATTTTCACTATTCTTATGTACGTACAGGATTATCCTCGTAAGAACCATCTACGCACGAAACTTCCCCGAATGAACCATTCATGTCTGCAATATCTACGAACGAACCTTCGAAGTGCTAGTCTTATGACACGGTCTGTATAATCGCATAAATCGACTTCGACCGAAAATAGGCATTGAATAAACGAAACAAAAGGGCATAAAGCGGGGTATAATTGGACATCAACAGCGAGAGAGAGAGAGTGTGTGACAACGTGGTTTGTGAGAGCGCAGTTTCCGCTGAAAGCGTACAAGTTCGTTGATGACTGACATATCATGATATGTTATGTAAACAGAGTTCACCTATCTTCCGCCCCATGAACCTCCCATTCACCTTCCAATGACCTCCCATTGACCTCCCATTGACCTCCTCCTGCTCAGTAACCATGCCGTATATGTATTCAAGTTACTTGACTCACAGTGGTCCGCAGTTCTGGGGAAAATGCCACGTGATAGAATATATTTCCGTGACAGTGGAAAGCCTCAATAGTATGTCTCAATGCTGCTATAGATCATTAATGTTAATAAGTTGACACAACGTTGGTAAAAAAAATCTATGCCCTCGAGCTACTTGAATGTCAAGTGGAATAAGCCAAATTGCTGCAAGGATGTGCCCCAAAGAGACTATTTGAAATATGTACAGTACTACCTTCACCAGCAACAGGCAAGCAGTTTTTACCTACAGAAGCTTCAAATAACTGTACAATAAACAATTATCCAATAATATCAGGTCGCAGGTGTGTATGTGTGTGTGTGTGTTCCATACACACAAGAGGAACCACCAATTAAACAAAACGAACACTACAGTATCGACACAATGCTAACGGAGATCGTACTAACAAGGAAAGTTTACCAAGTTTCTGGGGCGGAGGAGATCCGAGAGGCCAAGCGATGATACCAGGCAGGCGCCGACAGAAATGAACGTATTCGCAACGGGGCAAAGAACCACCACCCAAAAATGTTCTTGCTCACATCGGGAAATTTCCAAACAACTTTGTGGAAGAGATCCGAGCAGGGAAGATCCGAGCAGAGAAGATCCGAGCAGGGAAGATCCAAGCAGGGACGATCCGATCAGGGAAGATCCAGGGAAGATCCGAGCAGGGAAGATCCGAGCAGGGAAGATCCGAGGGAAGATCTGGGCAGGGAAGATCCGAGCAGGGAAGATCCGAGCAGGGAAGATCCGAGCAGGGAAGATCCGAGCAGGGAAGATCCGAGCAGAAGAGGCCAGGCAAACCTTTGCCATAATCCAACGATGCGAGTTCGAAAAAGAGCACCACACAGCGACAAAAAAACAACAGGACATCAAAGATCAGGTCCCCAGATTGTTGTTTTTAGGCGATTAGGAGGGTCTTGTGTCGTTCAAAAAGGCAGGCAGGTGGCGGGCAGTGATCGGGAAGTTTTTATCTTGTAGAGGTGCCTCTTAGCGCTAGAACCGCTACAACCTATACTACTAAACTTGAACACCATAAAATACGAATGAATGACAAATCTTTGACCCAATATTACCAACGCTTTCATTGGTCGATGTGATAGGTTACTATTCTACAGTACATATATGAAGTGACTCAATTACACCAATTGGCAGCGTAGCAAGTAAATAGGGAGAAAATGGTGAAGCTTTGCCGAGGATGCCGATTATAACCATGATGCCAAAGCGATCGCCTTTTAGCACGAAGGAGAACTCCGCTAGCGAGAAACGATTAAGTTCGGAATAAAAGGACGAATGATGTCCTATGGTAGGCGCGTGATGAAATGAGAGAGTGGATGAGTGAGTGGGTGAGAGAATGAGTGAGTGAATGTATGCGTGAGAGAGTGAATGAGTGAGGCTGTAATAAAGTATGTATTAGGTGTGTTCAGGTAACTGAAGTACCATTGTACTCCAATGACACCTAAGGTCATGGCTATGAGATGTAACACGAGCACGAGAAAACACAAGCCTCAAATTAATGATTTTCTATTCACATGTGGTGCTGTTTGAATGAGGCGGTCTCTGATCCAGGTTGATGGTTTTCTATTCACATGTGGTGCTGTTTGAATGAGGCGGTCTCTGATCTAGCTTGATGGTTTTCGTCGAGCCAGCAGTATGGCCTAGTTACGGGCAACCTTGCTTATCTTATCACTTGACAATTGCAAAACCATGGCGTATGTTTTAATTCGCAAAGAAGGATCGCCCTGATAACAAGGAAATATATATAACGAAAATTGCATCGGTTATCTTTGCAGCAATACACAAGTGCTACTTATTCTCTTAACCTCTTCACTGTCCTAAAGCACGTACAAGTCATTTTCACACGATGCATCTATATGCGAACAACCCAAGAACGAACCATCCAAGTACGAACCGTTTCCGAATGAACCATCCAAGTACGAACCGTTTCCGAACGAACCATCCAAGTACGAACAGTCTCCAAATAAAAAATTCACGTGCGCACTATTTACGAACGAACGAAGTGCAAATATTTCCCGAAAGAAGCATACGCACACGAATGGTCTGTATGATTATAAAAAGAGGTGACAAGTGGAATTTAATATCAATTAAGTTGTCTGTCTGTGCCAGTGAGAAAGTCAGGTCCCCATGGAGTAGTGGTTTTTTGCTTCACCGGCGGAAAGCCACTTTAGCATGTATCAATGTACCTACAGACGGACGATCACAGTCAATCAGTTGACAGTACGTTTGTTATTAAAACCTCTTCCATTGAGCTATTTGAATAAAAATACTGTAAGGATGTGCCCGTTATTGGGTACCTGTACAACACGGCGTTAACCAGCAGCAGGCAAGCATTACTTATCTACACAAGCCTCAAATAACTGTACAATAGCCAATAATCGCAATGGCGATTGCAGACAGCAAATGCCAGTAGGATATATGCAGTGTAGCCGGTGGAGTTTGTTTTACGCAACTTCATCGCAATGCGTTATGCTGGAGCGTGGACGACTTTAATTACCTCGCACGAAATCCCAGAGGTTTCCGGAAACAGTCATCAGCGCTGTGTGTGTACTTTTTTTTCGTCTATGCGTGACAGCAAAAATATGCAACATGTGCAGATTATCATAAAACCAAGCCCAAGGGTATTGTTGAAATAATGTTAACAATAAATCTTGCTTGATTGATTTGTCCTGGACAACAACAAATGGGTCGTTGTCGTTCAGTTTTTTGTTAATCAATACACCCGGTATAAATCCTCCCCGCTAACGTAAACACTTGTACAAGCATTGCCTTCCCTAAAACTTAACATAACTAAACATCAATGCTTGGCTCAAAATGTTTTTTTTATAGAATCACAATAATTAACCATCCAATAGCAACCATAACATGAACACCTACCCTACACCTGTGACACGTCTAGGAATATAAAAAAAACTGTCGTTTCGAATAAAACCATTGGTCCTTACCATACCACGAATGGACTGTCGAGCCGAATTCGATCGTACACCATATCAATCATTCGTTATGTGTATTGCACTCAAATAATGCTGGCGATGTAGCCATATGCAAAGCAACATAACTCCAGGCTTAAGTATAAAACTAATCATTTAATATACTCAGCAAACAAACTGGATCTAACTTCAAGTATTGATTTATTTACCAGTATATTATACAGATTAAAGTCAACTTTTTGACGTTTTCAGGGCAAAGTGGTTGTGTAACACAGAACACAGAAGTGAGAGTAGAACAAGACAAAACAGTGGTATCCTAAAATGCAACAATTGAATTACTTTGTGACTTTAAAGTCAAAGGAACAATGCTTTAACACAGGTAAATGCAAGGACAACCATTTGACACAATATTGTCTAAGCTCCCAATGGTCGGCGTGATGTGTTACATTTGACACAATATTGTCTAAGCTACCAATGGTCGATGTGATGTGTAACATTTGACACAATATTGTCTAAGCTACCAATGGTCGGCGTGATGTGTTACATTTGACACAATATTGTCTAAGCTTCCAATGGTCGGCGTGATGTGTTACATTTGACACAATATTGTCTAAGCTACCAATGGTCGATGTGATGTGTAACATTTGACACAATATTGTCTAAGCTCCCAATGGTCGGCGTGATGTGTTACATTTGACACAATATTGTCTAAGCTTCCAATGGTCGGCGTGATGTGTTACATTTGACACAATATTGTCTAAGCTACCAATGGTCGGCGTGATGTGTAACATTTGACACAATATTGTCTAAGCTACTAATGGTCGGCGTGATGTGTTACATGTGAACAACACAGATATGAAGTGACTCAATTATATCAATTAGCAGCCTAGCAGAATAATCTCGCTTACAACGTACACACATATGAACAATTGCATATTGATATTTTACCTGCGCACTGCAGCGAGTGATTGTGAAAGATATACAGATTCACCACCTATTAGCAATGATACGTGGGTGACGGTATAACCATGTCAAGGAGCAAGAGCAAGCCAAGCAATCTGATTAACTAAATAGTCTTGAGTCATTGTAAAAGGAAACGAATGGTACAAATAAGAGTCACTGTGTGCAGGAAATGGGCACTTGTTTTCCTGCCGTCATTTGTCGGTGTGTTTGTTTCTGAATGCAGTACAGACTCAGGATCTTGAGGATTGAGTTTAATTTCTGAGTCATCACCTTCATATTTCTCATAAGCTTCCTGGTCGTATTCAGCGCTGTCTGGGTCACTGAAGGGTAAATGGTGAATTCCTGCCTTAGTTGTCACACCTGGTGAATGAGTTGTGGGGAATTCCATCAGAGGCGTACCTGGTGTCAGAAACACTGTGTATAGCAGACTTTCACTTGTAAATGGGACCGTGATGGTAACCAATGTCTCTGACGGCGACTGAGATGCCATGCTGAGAACCAGATCACCAAGAGTACTGGAGTCTGTGTCGAAATCATGGAAGACCTGTCAACACAGAACACGAAATCATGGAAGACCTGTTAATACAGAAAACGAATCATTAAAGACCTGTAAACACAGAATATGAAATCATGGAAGACCTGTTAACACAGAACACGAAATCATGGAAGACCTGTCGACACAGAACACGAAATTATGGGAGACCTGTTAATATAGAAAACGAATCATTGAAGACCTGTCAACACAGAATACGAAATCATGGAAGACCTGTTAACCCAGAATACGAAATCATGGAAGACCTGTCAACACAGAATACGAAATCATTGAAGACCTGTCAACACAGAATATGATATCAATAATAGATCATAAGTCATCGTTGTACTTAATGGAATCAACAGAACGAAACCTTGACATCATCGGAGTATGCGTTACTGTGTCATGTTCAAATACAGATTTGGCTTGTGATGACAAGTTCTAGAAAGCTCTATGGTCCGTGAAAGGCTGATACTTTATTCATGAAGCGAGGACCCAGAGTACTTAGTCTGATACTGTCATTCAATAGACGACCCAGAGAACTTAGTCTGATACTGTCATTCAATAGACGACACAGAGTACTTAGTCTGATACAGTCATTCAATAGACGGCCCAGAGTACTTAGTGTGATACTGTTATTCAATAGACGATCCAGAGTACTTAGTCTGATACAGTCATTCAATAGACGGCCCAGAGTACTTAGTGTGATACTGTTATTCAATAGACGACCCAGAGAACTTAGTCTGATACAGTCATTCAATAGACGAGTATTGTCAACATCGAGGTACACCCCATGTTTAGTAGGCGATGGTCAGCTGGTGTCAGTCCGTTTCACCACTGAGAGTCACCTCGTCTCCTTTACCTCTCGATTCTTTTACTGGTTAATTAGGTTCAAGAGATGTTACATTTTGTCTTGGGATTTACTTGGATAAATCAACAACGCTCTTGAATGTAAAACAAATCCATCCTACATACAGTACTAGTGCACCTCTATAGAACTGAACTTGTGTGAAGGTCGACAAGTTGCGTATTTGCTATATTACAAATCTCTGTTTCACAATATGTCTGCATAAAACGCTCCGTATTCGCGTAGGGTCTATAGTAATACGTTTGCACCTTAAAACCGATTTCCAAAATTGGAGTGGATTTTGATGATGAAAATGATAATGATGTTCATAATGATCACGATGATAATGGTGATGATTATGACAATGACCTTGATGATGATGATGATGATGATGATGATGATGATGGCGATAGTAATTAAGTAGTTGTTAATAATGATGATCACGATGATGATCACGATGATGATCACGATGATGATGACGGCGATGATGGTGGTGATAGCGTGGATGAGGATGACGACCACGAAGATTCGCTAGGGATTGAAGTTAACAATAAGAATGATGGCAATAGCGAAGCTTGTAATACGAATGCTTATCAACAACAAAGACCGCAGGTGTGCGCAATGCCTTGCACCTCATTGTGCTCCAGGGAGTGACCAAGGTCATGGCTTAGCCAGGTAACACGCCAACACAAACAAAGGCCTCAATTTATTGATTCGTAATGAACAGTGGAGCAAGAATTCCAAGCTAGCTGCGTGACTGTATCAAGCGTCAATTTAAAACTCGGCATTAAACGAGGACACGATGCCTCTAGTCTACCCCTTGGAAATGGCGGTAATTTACCCACTCAAAAAACCCTCAGGCTATGCATTGGTTCTAATAAACATATCAGATAGAAGTGAGAGCCAACCAGTCGGTTACATTAATGATCCCATTACGATCCATACACTTCACATTCGTCCTTGTTGGGTAAACCAGAAACAGCGCGTCCAATAACACCACAATATCATGCCTCAATTATGACCTTGAATTGACATTGAATGACCGGTCGAACGAAGTAGGAAGTGGCTGAAAATTAAGGTTGATAAGACATATCCCACCCTCTGACAGCTTGCTACTTCTCAACACCGCAGACCAATTTTTGTGCGCATCATAACGGGGGTATCACTGTGACTGAGTAAGTGGAGTTTCCGATGTGTATGCTCCAGCTCACAACTGATTGACAAATCATGGTAGACGTTAATGTTATGTAAACAAGGAAACGTTCCCCTTCCTTACGTGCTCTCATTCGTCCCCTATAAATCCTGTTTGCTCGTCCATACTGTGTTTATAAACCGATCTTAAGATTGTCACGATACACATCCATCACCAGCTCATACAAACCTCTCTATCCCATCAAAATGGTTTACTTCCTTGTCCTTCAATTGTCGTGATATCTGTCGGTTTGTTATAGAAACTGACAATTACACTGTGTACCATTACGATTTGTCTCAATTACGATATGTCTCAATGTTTGCTAAATCAAAAGAAAGAAATAAACTCCCAGTATATTCCGAATGGATGGAACCAATGAATGACTTGAAAAGTTGGAGCATGCAGATCACTCGTGGAGGTATAAGGCCCCAATGGAGCATGCAGATCACTCGTGGAGGTATAAGGCCCCCAATGGAGCATGCAGATCACTAATGAAGGTATAAGGCCCCTACTGGAGCATGCAGATCACTCGTGGAGGTATAAGGCCCCCAATGGAGCATGCAGATCACTCGTGGAGGTATAAGGCCCCCAATGGAGCATGCAGATCACTCGTGGAGGTATAAGGCCCCTACTGGAGAATGCAGATCACTCGTGGAGGTATAAGGCCCCCAATGGAGCATGCAGATCACTCGTGGAGGTATTAGGCCCCCAATGGAGCATGCAGATCACTCGTGGAGGTATAAGGCCCCCAATGGAGCATGCAGATCACTCGTGGAGGTATAAGGCCCCTACTGGAGAATGCAGATCACTCGTGGAGGTATAAGGCCCCCAATGGAGCATGCAGATCACTCGTGGAGGTATAAGGCCCCCAATGGAGCATGCAGATCACTCGTGGAGGTATTAGGCCCCCAATGGAGCATGCAGATCACTCGTGGAGGTATAAGGCCCCAATGGAGCATGCAGATCACTAATGGAGGTATTAGGCTCCTACTGGCGCATGTAGATCACTCGTGGAGGTATAAGGCCCCAATGGAGCATGTAGATCACTAATGGAGGTATTAGGCTCCTACTGGCGCATGCAGATCACTAATGGAGGTATTAGGCTCCTACTGGAGCATGCAGATCACTAGTTGGATGAGAGGAGGTATTAGGCCTGCAGTTCACTGGAAAATTAATAAGCCTAAAGCATAGAGTAAAACACCCTGCAGGGAGTAGGGTTGACTCGGTCCCCGTGTTGTTGCTATGAGATAGGCAACATGGCGGGCGGTTGAAGTATTTACGAGGCTGGTAGGACGCGATATAGCGTGCTATGCCCTGACATAGCGCCATTATTTGCCAATTCATTAACGGATGATGGGATTGCCGGTAGCGACAATATTCCACGGCACGGCTCAAACACGCGCCGAGTTCCTTGTATATTACAGAAGCTTAGCGTCGAATGCGTCATGGGTGGAGGGGGCCATCATGCGCGTTCGTCGATCAGCGAAGTGTATACCGCCGTCATCAGTTTGCTGCCTCGAATTAACATCAACAATTAGTTCTATATTCGTTATATATTCGTTAGATGCAATCATACTTTCCATTTCATTGTATAGATAGATAGCCTGCAGCTGGCTTCACGTTGAAAACAAGTTTATTGAATGCATGCGGCCATGAAGTCGTTTGCATATGTTGCCATTTTTCTACGCTGGGCGTCGCGCATCGGTTTCGTATTAAAACTTGGATAAGGTTACCATCGCTTGATAGAGTACCGTGTTCAAAGCGAAGCGTTTACGAGCGCGTCGTTCTTGATAGATGTTTTCCCCGAAACGCTCAATCGAAGCGCGTCTCACGAAGGCAGATGTTTTGCCAGTTGAACTGAAAGCAATCGTCCCAGTTCGTTCATCAGCGGTTAGTAAGGTGAGGGAGTGATCAGTAGTTCAGCTGGGTGATTCATTACCTGATGCTAGTGCGCCTGTTCCCGTGCATGACGTCAGTTTGTGTTTACCTTACAACAGGCAAAACATCTGTTCCCATTGTCTGTATCGATTTCACGATAACCCGTCCCGTTAAGGTGAAGATGGAGCCAGTGAAAGGAGTACCTGAGCGAGTGGTTTCTCTCCAGCCACACCATGAAAGGAGTACCTGAGCGAGTGGTTTATCTCCAGCCACACCATGAAAGAAATACCTGAGCGAGTGGTTTATCTCCAGCCACACCATGAAAACCAGTGATGCGCAGTGCAAATTATCGGGTAATTTGGAGGAAGGGGCAGGTGTAGGAGATAAGCGGTGGTGCTGGAGGGGGGAGGGGAAAACTGTTAGACGTGTGGTCGACAATAGGGACGGTAAATGACCCGCCTGTAACATTCTGTATTAATCTAACATATATTGAATAAAATGCAATAAATATACGAGACATTAAGCAACAACGCAACCGAAGCCTCACCTTGTTAACAAATTCTGCACCAGCATTTGCACCCACTTTTAAATGGAAAGTGAAATGCGTCTCCTCCCAGCTCTGGTCACCTCGCGTAACGACTTCACCTTTTACGGCAAAAGTCAGCTGCAGACGACATCCACTTTGCACGCAATCATCACCGATACCGTCACCTGCTATTAAGCGCGGGAAATCAATCCCGAATACCGCTTTCCCTCGTTCAAACCTTTGTTCAAGTTCTAATCCTCTGAAAATAGTTCCAGATTCTCCAACAATAAATAGAAATGTTGACAAGGTTGAATTGATATCCCGTATGAAGTTCCTCAGATATTGTCCGCGACCTTGAAGGCCTCCAAACCGGGTCTGACTTTCCACTTTCGTGTCGATTCCTTGACTGAGATGGAGTAAATCGACGTAGCTACGGTCAAAATGAATCAAAACAAAATCCTGGATCTCTACAGCAATACTATCAGTGTCATCCATGGGATACGGGAACTCTTTAGGAGGAGAGAGATCCCGCCAGAAGTTAAAGCTGCCGGAAGTATCCAATTGTCCCATGATCCTTCCCACAGACCACGTGCTTGTGGCGCACCAACTAAAACCCACGTGTCCTAAGAGCCATATCATCACAATTGTTCCATACCCTGCCATGTTTATCAACACACCGCGCTCGGATTCCAAGTGTAAATACCACGCTACAACCAAACACTATGGATGTAGCCAAACCGTCAACTTTTTTCCTCTACAGACGTAGTTTGGCGCACCTGATAGAGTTTGATGAGGACCGCGCGCACTTGCTAAACTCTCCCGTGTCGAGCGTCACGCATCACTTATTGCCCAATCAATCGAGGAGCGCTCAGGAATTTAAAAAAAACACCTTCGCAACGCCTATCGAAGGAATCCGCTGGCAGAAATACTTCTCTCTGTTGCACAAACGGACCTCATTCACTGCAGCTAAACGCCCAACAAGTATGGCACTTGTGTTTTCGACGTAAGCAGGTGATTTTCATTTCTTGCTTGCCACAGACACTATATTATAAGCTGTGTGGGCAGCGCGCCTCCCATCGGCAGTTCTTGTAGAGTTAGACTCCCCGCCAGCAGGTATCCATGCGGCCGAAGAGATCACTCTGCTTTCTGGCCCTCGTGAATACATCCAATCATCATTACAATATGTCTGAACTTATCTCCCACATAGCATTCTGCGTTAACACAGTGTGCCTCCCTTAAGGCAATGAAAGGAGCACACTCGGAAGTTTTTCCCCCGTCCCTATTTCTTGATGTTAGAGGTCAAATGCGATGGCGTAAAGTGGTGACGACCTTCGTCAGACAAGTGTGTTTAGGTCTTATTCAAGTCTCCGACGGCCGATGTGAAGTTTTTCAGTAAGATTATGAGAATCCTATATCTTCTCATCTTGACTGTAAACCCCAGAAACGAATGATGCGGCTGCTACTGCGAGCTCTCGCTGGGAGGATGCTAATGGTTATGCCGCTGATCGCGTCCTCGTTCCAGCTTTATCTGTTTACGCGAGGCACGGTGACGGCTTTGTGACGAGTACGCGGCGTCGGGTGGGGTAGGTCGAGGGGGCGGGGCGAAGGGTTAACGACCATTGGCCCTGAGAGAGGTGTGGGGGAGGATGCACAAAGCCTGCTCGAAGCAAACCAAGTGGAAGGCCATTGAATTATTACTATTGGCAAATCCAAAGTACTTCAACATTGAAATATATACAAATGTATGGAAAGAAATAAACGGTTCACAGCGAGCAGACCGTGTCATCGACGAGGGGTCGCTTGAGCAGGTGTGTCTCCAGGTGTGTCGCCAGGTGTTGATTACCGATACCTGGAAGATGAGGCGAGCTGTGGTCTGTTGGTGTAGGTGGTGTCAGCCGCTATCAATATGACGGAAACGATCCGTGAAAATTGACCTCCCCGCGACTCTCACAACTTCGCCACCTTCCCTGTCCCAGATCTGCTTATGTTAAATCACTCGTACTCATCCGGTACAACAACCTGACCGGTAATGGGACGAAAACGACGTTGTCAATTGGTGCAGACATACTTTGACAGGTCTTTACAACGATGACTTCCCTGATTTAATCACCGATCGGTCCCAAAGGAGACGATGCAATGTAGCTACCTGTCTGTGGGGTTTCCATGCCTTGGTATCATGTGACTAAACGTTGGTAGCGTTAGAAAGAAAAAAAGCTAGAATGTTAGAGAAAAGAATGGGGGCAGAGAGAATGAGAGAGGGAGGGAGTTGGTATGAAATTAACATGTGACTGAGACAGACGAGGGAAGAGGGGGAGAGATTGGGAAGGAGATGAGGAGAGAGGAAAGAGGGTAAGGAGAGAAAATGAGAGAGTGATGGGGAGAGGAAGAGAGATAATAGCAAAAGAGGGGGAGAGGAAGAGAGATAATAGCGAAAGAGGGGAGTGGAAAAGAGATAATAGCGAAAGAGGGGAAGAGGAAGAGAGATAATGGCACGAGAAGGGGAGAGGAAGAGAGATAATAGCGAAAGAGGGGGAGAGGAAGAGAGATAATGGCACGAGAAGGGGAGAGGAAGAGAGATAATGGCGCAAGAGGGGAAGAGGAAGAGAGATAATAGCGAAAGAGGGGAGTGAAAGAGGGATAATGGCATGAGAAGGGGAGAGGAAGAGAGATAATAGCGAAAGAGGGGGAGATGAAGAGAGATAATGACATGAGAGGGGGAGAGGAAGCGAGATGATGGCGAGAGAGGAGCGGGTGTATATGAGAGGTGATGGGGTAAAGGGAGAGGCGGAACTGGTAGAAAAAGAGAATGAAGCGACGAAGAGAGAATAGAGGAAAGAGTGAGAGAGAGGTAACAGAGAGAGAGAACCGGAAGAGGGTGAGAGGGAACACAGAGAGAGAGAGAAATGAAAGAGGAGTGAGCGAAAAGAGAGAGAGAATCGAAAGAGGGAGAGATGGAAAAGAGAGAGAAAACGAAAGAGGGAAAAGGGAACGAGAGAGAATCGAAAGAGGGAGAGAGGGAAAAGAGAGAGAGAGATAACCGAAAGAGGGAGAAATTGAGAGAGAGATATGGGGGATTAGAAGAGAGCATATGAGAGGTACAAGAAAGAGAACGAGATATAAAGAGAAGAAGGGAAAAGAACGTAAAAGGAAGTGACGTAGGTTAGCCGAGGGTTTGGTAGGGACTGAGATAGACAGCGAGACAGACTGCTCCTAGATACAGGTCGTGAATATGTGCTGTTTACCGCTCAATTCATGCAGCAAGCACTCACTCGACACACACTTACATGTTTACATAATACGTTTAACTATATATACCTAGTCCATGACGTGGAGAAGTGCTATTTATAAACTGACGACTGACTCTTAAGGGCACTTATGCATGGAGGACTTCGCTGTACAAACAAGTTTCCACAGCCTGGGACTTGACCACGGATTGAAACCAATAAATGCAGTTGCACCTATATATCCCTAAGAGCTTAAAGGAATCTTTATATCAAAAGCAGGTCTCAGTTAACGTATCCGTCATTACGAGTGGCGACTCGTTCCTTCTCATTCGGCTAGGGGAGTCTCCCTCCGCTAGGGGAGTCTTCCTACGCTAGGGGAGTCTCCCTCCGCATCTGTCCGTATTCTTAGCAAGATATTTAATAATACAATATCAAGTTAATAAGACACCCAATTATAATTGCTGACATTTTAAACATCTGTACTAGCTCTTTCGAGCTAAGTACGGGTAGTGCTGCACGCACCCCTCTTAGTTCTGTCCACCGGTATCTTGCCTGCGTAACTCACCAAACATTTATCGGAACAGAGGTAGAATTTCAGCAACAGAAGTATCCTGTGAATTAGTATTTTGGCCTAAAGTCACACCAAGCAGTAATATCTGGGCCCGACTTGACAAAATGGCGGCGAGGCGGCGGAAACTGACCGGCGGAAGCTTTCACCACTTGTAACATAGGCGAGACAGCTCGCAAGACGCGGGTTCACAGGGACTATTTGTGGCGCGAAGCTTAAAGCTAAAATGACCTTGTCTAACATGTAAAAAGGCCACTTACATTCACTGTCGCACAAATATCACACCGACTAACGACGAAAGCAAAGAAAACTTGGGGAAAAGACGACAGGAACCATCAGCTATAGTATTTGCCTATGTTCTCACCGCCTTATTTACATCGGAAGTTTCTGGGGCTGTCTGGGATATTGACCCCCACGCCTGTATTTCTGAAGAAAATATCACGGGTAAACTTGGAAAGTAATCGAAAATATGTTTTTTCCGCAGACGACCGGAATATGAAGCATTATCTTGACACTTATTGCCTGAAACTCGCCAGAACCTGCATATTTCGTAAAAAAATGTAAGCATGTACCGAATCGACCAACGAAATTGGTGGTTTTACTGTTGGTAAAGGTGATAAATAGAACCTGACGTTGGTCTATTGGGCTAATCTGTAAGATTTGTGGGGACGTCCATATTCTTTTTCGTCCATCTTTGATCATTTAATCATAGGTCGAACCTTCCACGTAGAGTCCCTGGTCGAACCTTCCATGTGGAGTCCCTGGTCAATCCTTCCACGTGGAGTCCCAGATCGATCCTTCCACGTGGAGTCCCGGGTCGATCCTTCCACGTGGAGTCCCTGGTCGATCCTTCCACGTGGAGTCCCGGGTCGATCCTTCCACGTGTCCCTGGTCAATCCTTCCACGTGGAGTCCCTGGTCGATCCTTCCACGTGTAGTCCCTAGTCGATCCTTCCACGTGGAGTCCTAGGTCGATCCTTCCACGTGGGGTCCCTGATCGATCCTTCCACGTGGAGTCCCTGGTCGCGTCCCTGGTCAATCCTTCCTCGTGGAGTCCCTGGTCGATCCTTCCACGTGGAGTCCCAGGTCGATCCTTCCACGTGGAGTCCCTGGTCAATCCTTACACGTGGAGTACCTGGTCGAGTCCCTGGTCAATCCTTCCACGTGAAGTCCCTGGTCGATCCTTCCACGTAGAGTCCCTAGTCGATCCTTCCGCGTGGAGTCCCGGGTCGATCCTTCCACGTGGAGTCCCTGGTCGATCCTTCCACGTGGAGTCCCTGGTCGAGTCCCTGGTCAATCCTTCCGCATGGAGTCCCTGGTCGATCCTTCCACGTGGAGTCCCTGGTCGATCCTTCCACGTGGAGTCACTGGTCAATCCTTCCACGTAGAGTCACTGGTCAATCCTTCCACGTAGAGTCCCTGGTCAACCCTTCCACGTGGAGTCCCTGGTCAATCCTTCCACGTGGAGTCCCTAGTCGATCCTTCCACGTTGAGTCCCTGGTCAATCCTTCCACGTGGAGTCCCTGGTCAATCCTTCCACGTGGAGTCCCTGGTCAATCCTTCCACGTGGAGTCCCTAGTCGATCCTTCCACGTGGAGTCCCTGGTCGATCCTTCCACGTGGAGTCCCTGGTCGATCCTTCCACGTGGAGTCCCTGGTCGATCCTTCCACGTGGAGTCCCTGGTCGATCCTTCCACGTGGGGTCCCTGATCGATCCTTCCACGTGGAGTCCCTGGTCGAGTCCCAGGTCGATCCTTCCACGTGGAGTCCCTGGTCGAGTCCCTGGTTATTCCTTCCACGTGGAGTCTCTGGTCGAACCTTCCACGTGGTGTCAACTAAATTACCCACAGATGCTGACGTCCATACCCGCTTTAACGTTTGTTTGAGTGGACACATATGAATAAAAGATACCCGCTTATAGCTTGGAAAACAAAATAAGTTTTTATCTATTCATATTATCGCAGGGATCGCATCGACAAGTCACTGTACGCGGATACTTGTGGCTAGTTACATAGATATCCGTTTTATCCGGCAAGCGTTCGGATGCCCATGTTGATTTGTCGCATATCGTCAGGCTGTCTTTCAGCCATATTGGCTTTTATGGCGGTCAGTAATATTCAATTTTTATT
This sequence comes from Urechis unicinctus, assembly GCA_034190875.2. Lineage (NCBI taxonomy): Eukaryota > Metazoa > Annelida > Polychaeta > Xenopneusta > Urechidae > Urechis > Urechis unicinctus. Next base: position 55,662,206 of record CM067357.1, read on the forward strand.
TCTACCTCAAACCACCACTCCTCAACTTTACATCATAACCTAACATATGTCAACGGTAAAACTAAACGTAGGGTGTACACTAAATCACAAACAAAAATCTAATCATAGTTGTGAATGTCTGTCTGTTTGTTTGTTCTCAATGCGCATTAATTTGGAGTTCTCTAAGAGGTATAGTTGAGGAAACTTTTTATTATGAATGTCATGGGGGCCTTGTGGTCCCAGTGGCGTGGTGGTGTACTGCCTCGCCTTGTGGTCCCAGTGGCGTGGTGGTGTACTGCCTCGCCTTGTGGTCCCAGTGGCGTGGTGGTGTACTGCCTCATATTTTGGCCAGTTGTCACAGTTGACTGGTTACTCGTGACTCGGATGATCACGTCATATGCCGGACCCATCTCTGTAAAAAAGGGATGCAAAAGATCCTCTGAGGACGACGTGCTCCCTGGCAGTTACACTCACTGCTAATCGTACATAGCCTTGTTGCTACCAACGACTATAATTCGATATACGCACACACACACTCGGGGTGAAAATCGTCTTAATTTTGAATAAACAACAACAACAGCTCGGGACTCATACTCGGGACTCATCACAACAAGTGCGTCAGTCGAGTATGTCGTCGGGAGTTCGTGAAAGAATTATATAATTCAACTCTTCCGACTCAAATAAATTTGCCTCCACTCCGATAATTGGTTTGTTATCATAACTGTCATAAGACGGGTGTCATAATCGTCCCGCCGAATTGTCTGACAAAATAAAAACTTATAAAATACTAAAAGGAAGTGACCCAGTACTTAACGATGCCTTGTTGGGAGCCTGACTGTGGCAGTCAGCGTATACAATCGACCATGCATGAACCCTGGTCGTCGATCAGTGTGAATACCTGCCAGATTAAATTCGAATCAGCTTACATCGAAAACCACACCTAAAGCCGCAGCACCGGCCCTAAATACCCCTAAACACCACCCCTCTACCACAACCCCCCCCCCCCCCCCCCCCTACCCTTGATGACCACCCACGCAGAAACCTTCTCTATTCAGGTCTCGCGCGACTCCAACCAAGATTTCACCGCTCTGCTTCCAACAACTACCGCCACTAACGCCCCACCCCACCACCCCCCCCCCCCCCCCCCCCCCCACACACACACACACACACACCTACCTATAAGTGCCTCCCATGGGATTCTAGTTGCACCCATCACCTCCCCAAACATCTATAATTTCCTCTCTGGTGAAAAAATAAGTACTGTTGGAATCGAATGCCAATAGCGGTGTATATGAGGGATTGGGTATCCGCTAGGTCCCTGTGATCCCCTCCTTCATTACAAGTCTCCAACCGCGCCATATGGCAAAGCGTTCCGGCCGGATCACGGATCACAACATTAAGGCTGGCTATAGACACGATGTAACAAAACCATTAGCAGCTGACTCTGGGTACCAGGCTCTTACTAGTTTGTAATGCAAATTACTCTGGGATTAATTTCACTTCTCGCTGCGCCAGGTCAAACCTCACGACAGAAACCCTGGTGACTACACCCCAATGTGATACTCCTACCTGTATATTTACTTACGTAAGGGTCTGTATTCTAATTATCCGTTCTTATCGCTGTATTTTCTCTCCATCAGCGTCTCTATTCCTAACTCTCCATTCTTATTACGATATTTTCTCTCCATCAGCGTCTCTATTACTAACTGTCCATTCTTATCACGATATTTTTTCTCCATCAGCGTCTCTATTCCTAACTGTCCATTCTTATCACGATATTTTCTCTCCATCAGCGTCTCTATTACTAACTATCCATTCTTATCACGATATTTTCTCTCCATCAGCGTCTCTATTCCTAACTGTCCATTCTTATCACGATATTTTCTCTCCATCAGCGTCTCTATTACTAACTATCCATTCTTATCACGATATTTTCTCTCCATCAGCGTCTCTATTCCGAACTCTCCATTCTTATTACGATATTTTCTCTCAATCAGCGACTCTATTCCTAACTATTCATTCTAATCACGATATTTTCTTTCCATCAGCGTCTCTATTCCTAACTGTCCATTCCTTTTACGATATTTTCTCTTCATCAGCGTCGCTATTCCTTACTGTCCATTCTTATTACGATATTTTCCCTCCATCAGCTAATTCCTAACTGTCCATTCCTATTACGATATTTTCTCTCCATCAGCTTCTCTATTCCTAACTGTCCATTCTTATTACGATATTTTCTCTCCATCAGCGACTCTATTCCTAACTATTCATTCTTCATTCTTTACGATATTTTCTTTTCTCTCATCAGCGTCTTTTTTCCTTATTCCATTACTGTCTCATTCTTATAATGACCATTTTTTACTCTCCATCAGCGTCTCTATTCCTTACTGTTCATTCTTATAATGATATTTTCTCTCCATCAGCGACTCTATTCCTAACTATTCATTCTTATCACGATATTTTCTCTCCATCAGCGTCTCTATTCCTAACTGTCCATTGCTTTTACGATATTTTCTCTTCATCAGCGTCTCTATTCCGAACTGTTCATTCTTATAATGATATTTTCTCTCCATCAGCGTCTCTATTCCTAACTGTTCATTCTTATAATGATATTTTCTCTCCATCAGCGTCTCTATTCCTAACTGTCCATTCTTATTACGATATTTTCTCTCCATCAGCGTCTCTATTCGTCTCTATTCCTAACTGTCCATTCTTTTCTTATAATGATATTTTCTCTCCATCAGCGTCTCTATTCCGAACTGTTCATTCTTATAATGATATTTTCTCTCCATCAGCGTCTCTATTCCGAACTGTTCATTCTTATAATGATATTTTCTCTCCATCAGCGTCACTATTCCTAACTGTTCATTCTTATAACGATATTTTCTCTCCATCAGCGTCTCTATTCCTAACTGTCCATTCTTATTACGATATTTTCTCTCCATCAGCGTCTCTATTCCTAACTGTCCATTCTTATAACGATATTTTCTCTCCATCAGCGTCTCTATTCCTCCATCAGCGAACTGTCCATTCATATTTTCTCTTCCATCAATTCCGAACTGTTCATTCTTATAATGATATTTTCTCTCCATCAGCGTCTCTATTCCTAACTGTTCATTCTTTTTACGATACTTTCTCTTCATCAGCGTCTCTGATATTTGTTCATTCTTATAATGATATTTTCTCTCCATCAGCGTCTCTATTCTAACTGTCCATTCTTTTTAACGATACTTTCTCTTCATCAGCGTCTCTATTCCTTACTGTTCATTCTTATAATGATATTTTCTCTCCATCAGCGTCTCTATTCCTAACTGTCCATTCTTTTACGATATTTTCTCTTCATCAGCGTCTCTATTCCTAACTGTCCATTCTTATAATGATATTTTCTCTCCATCAGCGTCTCTATTCCTAACTGTCCATTCTTATAACGATATTTTCTCTCCATCAGCGTCTCTATTCCTAACTGTCCATTCTTATTACGATATTTTCTCTCCATCAGCGACTCTATTCCTAACTGTCCATTCTTATAACGATATTTTCTCTCCATCAGCGTCTCTATTCCGAACTGTTCATTCTTATAATGATATTTTCTCTCCATCAACGTCTCTATTCCTAACTGTCTATTCTTTTTATGATACTTTCTCTTCATCAGCGTCTCTATTCCGAACTGTTCATTCTTATAATGATATTTTCTCTCCATCAGCGTCTCTATTCCTAACTGTCCATTCTTTTTACGATACTTTCTCTTCATCAGCGTCTCTATTCCTTACTGTTCATTCTTATAATGATATTTTCTCTCCATCAGCCTCTCTATTCCTAACTGTCCATTCCTTTTACGATATTTTCTCTTCATCAGCGTCTCTATTCCTTACTGTTCATTCTTATAATGATATTTTCTCTCCATCAGCGTCTCTATTCCTAACTGTCCATTCTTATTATACGATATTTTCTCTCCATCAGCGTCTCTATTCCTAACTGTTCATTCTTATAATGATATTTTCTCTCCATCAGCGTCTCTATTCCTAACTGTTCATTCTTATAATGATATTTTCTCTCCATCAGCGTCTCTATTCCTAACTGTTCATTCTTATAATGATATTTTCTCTCCATCAGCGTCTCTTTTCCTAACTGTCCATTCTTATAACGATATTTTCTCTCCATCAGTGTCTCTATACCTAACTGTTCATTCTTATAATGATATTTTCTCTCCATCAGCGTCTATGTTCCTAACTGTCCATTCTTATAACGATATTTTCTCTCCATCAGCGTCTCTTTTCCTAACTGTCCATTCTTATAACGATATTTTCTCTCCATCAGCGTCTCCATTCCTAACTGTCCATTCTTATAATGATATTTTCTCTCCATCAGCATCTCTTTTCCTAACTATTCATTCTTATTACGATATTTTCTCTCCATCAGCGTCTCTATTCCTTACTGTTCATTCCTATTACGATATTTTCTCTCCATCAGCGTTTCTATTCCTAACTGTCAATTCTTATTACGATATTTTCTCTCCATCAGCGTCTCTTGTCCTTACTGTCCATTCCTATTACGATATTTTCTCTCCATCAGCGTCTCTAGTCCTAACTGTCAATTCTTATTACGATGCTTTCTCTCCATCAGCGTCTTTATTCCTTACTATTCATTCTTATCACTGTATTTCATCTACACTTATACTTTTCATTGATACTACCCCTTGGCGATATGCGGGTCCGTATCAAAAGTTGGTATGTTGCTCTGTGAAACCAAACCTCACAGCAACGCGACACCTCCCACGGGACCAGCAACGCATCAGAGTGAACGGCTGCATGGCCAAGTGATCATGGCTTGCTGTTCTGATGCTCGGAAATCTGATATTGGGTCACGAGTGCATGCTATACCATTCAACTCTATCACAAACGCGTCTCTGCGGGACTCGTGGGGATGCGGGCCGGCCCTATCCAGTTTGCCACGTAGCGACTACGGTCCTGTTCTCCATGGCGCTAATGTCCGCGGATAAATTTTTGGATTCCGAACTTGGTCCGAGTGGAAGCATATGTTGACCGCTGCTTGGAATCCTATAATCGAAATCCAACATACTATAGGTCATGAGAAGATGCAGAGAGAGGTATCTTGAACCCGGATCTTGAAGCACTAGCGCTCGATTATCAATGCAGACCGTCCTCGGAAGTAGCCGCGCACGACGGTAATATAAATATATACCGTCGTGCGTGAGGCTATGCGCGTCGTGCGGTGAGCGTGTTATTTCGAGTGCAAGTAGCTTCTCATCCATGTTGTGTACTTAATTATCTATGTGTCGAGAAATGAGATGAATATCCGTTCAACTACACTATTTTGGTTATCCACTGTCTTGTGATTATTTAGCAATCGTCACATGAACTTTTAGAATCACAACTTTCGTTCACGGCAAACCACGTCATGGAATTATGACGTCACATTACGCAGTTTCAGTTTCACTCGCCAAGTGGCTGCGAGTTCCGGGGGGGGGGGCACTTAAGTGTACAGCGGTAGTATACTTGTTCTGCGCAACGGGGTATATTTGTTTGGCCTATCAGCTTGTACGACAGGTTTTGTTGGGCCTCGTATTTGTACGACGGGGTATGCTTTTGTCATTTTCACTTTGTACGACGGGTACAGGTTTTCGAGGTCACGGCACACCCTTACTCAGGACAAGGCCAAGTGCCCCCTCCGG
>CM067357.1:55670376-55672876 GCA_034190875.2 Urechis unicinctus
AGAGAGAGAGAGAGAGCGGAGAGGGGAGAGAGAGAGAGAGAGGGAGAGAGAGAGGAGAGAGAGAGAGAGAGAGATAGAGACAGAGATAGAGAGAGAAACAGTGAGACAGAAAGAGACAGAGAGAGACAGTGAGACAGAGAGAGACAGACAGTGAGACAGACAGAGAAAGTGAGAGATAGAGCGAGAGAGTTAATGGTGATTAAATGCATGCTGCATCAATGTTTTTAGTATATGCTATGTCCTGAAATATTTCATTATTATATTGTTATTCAAAATAAGCAAGAATACATTTTACAGTATTACATAATAAAATCATACGTCTGCATAGGGCACCCCATCAACCGACAATGCAGCTTCTTGATTTGGTGGAGGTTCGGGTGACAATCGGGAAATCATGAGCATGTATTTAAATCAACTTCTCATATTCAGCAGCAAATATGACAAAACCAATGATTCAGATTTATCTTTCAATATCTAATAAGGGTTGACTAGACGTCCGACTGTGTCTTAAAAAGGGGTATGTTCAACCCTACAGGACGTCTGAGTAAGTATGTATTTTACCGTGCAATCGGGGCTAGGTCTGGGGTAGATGCTGATATATGCGACTTTGTTCAAACGTTCATAAAAAAATTAATGTAGCTAATAAATCGTCACGCAAATTGATAAAAAGGGTGTCAATAGTAATTGGCTTTGTTTTTATGTATTGGCTCTATCAAAGAATCGTTAAATTTTAGAAATACAGCGGTATTATTGAGTACATACCATCGCCGATCTATCTTTTACCATTGAGCCACGCGCTTTTGTTTATATTTTAGCTTCCACGAAACCAGGTGGCGCGCTGGTCGCGAGCTTCACAACAGAAACGTCCGAGTGGGGTATCTTATTATAACAAGATCTTTGGTTGGAGCTCGTATTGAGATCTCTGGACGGGGCTAAATATCAACACGCGTCTTGAAATGCTGAATAGGCTCCAACACAAGTCATTGTCTGAAGTCATTGTCCTAAGCCTGAAGTAAATGTTGAAAACCCGTGGTGAAGCCTGCGCTTTAACATTGCTTTTGGCACAGGAATTGTCACCATGAATCCGAAAAAGACCAGTTTAATCAGATTGTAGTTCTAAGGCCAGTTTGTGTCGCTGCGAGGTGAACAGAAAAAATGTTTGACAGCGTAACATTGTTGTTGTGGCTACCAGGACCGCGATGTTAGACAGAAACCTAGCTTGAACGTGCATAGATATCACCAATCGCAGCACAGCTCTCTTATCATTTGACCATTCAGGAAATCGTTTACAAAATATACCCCTCAGGTAAACAGATTCGTCCGTCTGGACGCGTATAGAAATCTAGCCGTGTTGTGAGATCTCAGGACGTCTTGAAATGGTAACACGAGCCTCTACCTGGCTGCAGGCCGATCCATGAACGCGAATGAGAGCGCTATGATTGAAAAAACATGACGCGCCCGTTAAAGTCATAATGCTCGATGCGTGTGGGAACAATGAGTCGACACAAAATGAATGGACATATGCAGTGCAGCTGGAGAACTCGACCACGCGTCGTTTGATAACTTTGCGAAATGCTTTCGCCAAGTTATCTTGATCATTCGCGTTCGTCACAATGTATGTTTGTATGTAAACATTTGTTTGGCACGCGATGCAGGTCGCAATTTTCGGAATTTTATCGACTTTTTTTCCTGGTCGGCATCAATGATGCGCAGAACCCAGAGGTTCTGTTTTGACATTGACCTCAAATTTGGAATCCCGACCTAATAATCTGGAATCCCAAATATCTCCATCGATGATAGTCTGATCGTTATAAGAATTATACTATTTTGTAGCATGTAAATAGTTTTCCTAAGCGCCTCAGGTCGAAAAATCTTGGGACCAATCCCAATGTTAACTAAATTATTATGAAAATTTCGAGCGCTTATATTAACGTCAATTCATGTCCGAAGGCAATAAAAAATGCGTTAAATGTTCTCAGTGACAGCTTCATTTATGTGCAACCCATTCAATCTGTAACAAAAAAACATATAGTTTTCAATTCTTGATAGTTTTCTCGGAAACGTGACTTAAATATGGTCGGCACGAAAATTAATATGAAAATGCGAAAATGGTTTGGTCGGAACATGAACACAGGCCTCCAGCACTGCAGGCAAACGCGCTACCCCTGAGCCATCTACCGTTATGGCGAGGGGTGGACTACCTACATGGTTATGGTGGTCGGAGATCAGGGATATCTAGCTACATGATAGCAGAAGTGGGGAACCAGTTTACACGAATTAACTGAATAATATGCTAATGACAGACGTGAGTATTCAATATGGCGGGCGAATGTTAACAGAACGCTCGCAAGTTGGGTCAACCCAACTTACGTGATCCTGGTAGGCGCCTCTCATCTTGCGACTGGCAGGTGCTTCACCAGTCGACTCGAATGTCCTATACGATCGGCGTTTACATCCTAGTGAGCTCAACCCGATCTGGGTGTTTTCATCTCTGGGTTGA
>CM067357.1:55677876-55727924 GCA_034190875.2 Urechis unicinctus
CATCGCGAAGAACATTTTTTGAATTACGACTGCGCATGCGTCCGGGCTCAGGTCATATGTCAACTGCGACATCAGCAAGCTTGTGTCGCCCTCATCAAGTTAATCTTGACACGTCCGCTGCAAGACCTATGGGCTATAACTACTTGTACGGATCTTATTTGTACAGTTGTTGGTCACTGTACATGGCCAAAAGAAGCCAAACAATGTTAAAATCTGAGCAAAACGACACCAACACCAACAGCTGTTGTTTGATGTGGTAATAACGCTTACCTCTTAAACCACTTGAGGAAAAGCTGATATAGTTACATCGGACGTCTTTAACATTACCCATTGATCGAGAGGAGAGAGAATGACGGTAAGGTGTAAATTTAAAGATGCATTTTTCGGCTGTTTTGCTTCCATTTTCGATTAAGGCGCACTGAAAACAGCTTACGTATTTACAATACTATACAAATGAATAGCGAACTGAACCAGTAAGTACGCATGCACAAAACTACCATTTTCTGGCATTATCGCTCAAACTTCGCCCGTTTCAGTCTAGGATGTATTGTAGAGTATACCGTGCGCCATATTTGGGTTAAAATAACGTCACGTCAGAAACATCGAACTTTATTAAGGTCATAAACATAGCTGGGGTCATCGATCATTACTAAATATAGAAGGAATCGATCGACGAATTTTGTTCAGAACAGAATTTCACTCGATAGCCTTGTCACGATTGATCACTCGATAGCCTTGTCACGATTGATTACTCGATAGCCTTGTCACGATTGATCACTCGATAGCCTTGTCACGATTGATCACTCGATAGCCTTGTCACGACTGATCCTTGCCCTATTCTCCCCACTGGGGGTCTCGCGAGATACAGAACTCGTCTTCAACACAATGAAGGTGCTATTTTAATCCAATAATTAGTGTTTTGGTTCTAACGGTAGCTGCCATAATGACAAATAAGGAAATACCCCGCCCATTGTATGGTATGCGACCGGCAGTGGCTCGTGTCATTCATTGGGTGTATTACATACATTTCATTTTTCGTTTACATCATATATCATATATTTGCAATTCAAAGTTGATTGTGCTTTTCTTCCGCACAATGCAGGACAATAGTATATCAATGGTATCGTATTCCTGAAACTTCAGCCAAATGACAAACCTGTACCACTTAAAGGGGCTGTTCAGCCCCATATCGAGCACCCAGGGATCATTTGTTAATATTTCACTTCGTTTAACGCATATAAAAATAATGCCATATTTTTATTTGTGCCTCAAAGTTTACTTGATCTAAATTCATGCTGATAAATTTTCAACACTTGTATTTGACTGGAAATACACGTGGTGTAGAGCAGACATCTGTTTAATTTAGTTGTGTCGTTCCATCGATAACAGTGCCTCCCTAGAGCCAAAAACCGCACAAGTGTTAACAGTAAATCATTACGCGCTCTATAACCACCTCGCTATTGGCGTGTATACTTCCGCTTAGTTACAAAATGGAGATTTCACCAAATCTTCATTTATTAAAGTTGTGGACATCATTGTACAAATATGAAACCGACAAGCAAGAAAGGAAATTTCTGGCAAAACAAATGACAACGGTCGAAGTCGAGACCGCACCGCTTTATACTTTTGGTTTCATAGGTGCGGTTGCCAAGCAGCTTGGTAGGCAACCTCGTTACAAATATGGGGCTAAACAGTCTCTTTAATTGTCATAACAGCTTGTATAGTAATCGAACTATTCATGGCATCTCTTCAAGTGCAATACGGTATAACGACATTTTGGCGGTGATAGGCACTGCTCAATTGATCTGGTGATTACGTGGAACACACACACAGTTTATCTTCTTATTCAGACAAATATGCGCTGCATCAAGCAGCCACGACTCGTTTTACGTCACATCTTGATACCAGTTTGATTTCTCTCTTCATTATAACAATAAGCGACCTTTAATCTTAAACCTGACCTGTGTTCTCATTAGAAATGTTTAGGTCACTGCTGTGCCATAATGGTGTCTAAGATGACATCATCACGCGATAAGAAGGGGAATCTCGTACCGTTCTAAACATTGTATGTAATGCATGATGATCAATAAATTTCATGAATCACCAACAGAGAATGCAAACTTCACATTCAGTGGCAGGTTTCAGGATGGACTGATTGTTGAATGAAAGCCACTTGCTTTCGTTTTGTGAAAATGATAATCCTGTGGGCGTATTGTGTCCCTGAAATGAGGCCATCTTCTTACTATTATAACCCACGTGACCTGAGACGACCACTCACATTTCAGTTAATCTCGATACTCTACTGTGACAAATGGAGAGTGTTTATCATGGTGTTAAAACATCTCTTCAATTCTGCTCTTATTCTTCCCGAATCGATATTCTAAGTATTGATATGTATAGCATCTTGATTCTCAATTAGCAATAAACAATTGTATTCAATATCCGATCTGGTGGATTAAGTACTGGTGTCATCACTGTACAGGAGATCGGAAAATACACCAAACACAGCCTGCCTGAGAGGAACGTTGCCATCTTCGCAGCGTTCAACCAATAGGAACATCACCACCACTCTGTGGTAGGTATTGTTCTGCATGATACATCTTATGTTCTCTTAATGTTACACGCTATATGAAGCTGCTCACATTGGAATTGTAGATTGATAAATTAACATATTAGAGGGTCTTGGTGATGCATTCATAAAGGTTTGATCAGAATTTATAATTTCAGGAGCAACCACAACCATGTTCAGAAGGAAAAAAAAGGGGAAACAGACAGGGATTTCTGGCAGGGCAGATGAACAAGAGATTTTTGCCCCATCTAGGGGGGTGTCATATCTGCCAGTAACACCCTCACGTCACACTGATTTTCTGGAGTATATTAAATCAGTCAAAGACTCAAATGACTACCATGATTTAGAGCTCATCTCCCGAGGAAGACATTTCCATGTACATAAGCTTGTGTTAGCCGGCCAGTCGCGCTATTTCAGGGAGGCTTTAGCTTCTACCAAAACTGTAACAACACTTACACTTGATTTCAACGCTGACATTCTGTCTATTTGCATCGATTACTTGTACAATGGGACAGTCCTAGTAGACACGCGTTATGCAGCAGCACTGGGCAGCTTATCTGACCAGCTTGGCATCGATAATCTCAAATACGATTGCTGGTATTACCAGTTGACTTCCCAGGACCTATCAATTAGTAACTGTATCTCACAATGGGAAGTTGCTTGTGCTTGGTGATACGGACCTCATACTAAAAGCCCGACCATTGGTGCTAGATAACTTTGATTCCCTCTGCTCGTCCCCTGCTTTTCTGAAGCTGCCTATTGGCCGTGTGAAGATTCTCCTCTCTCATCCTGACTTGGGGGTGAGTTCACCAGATGATCGCCTCACCAGCGCCCTCGAATGGGTGCAAGAAGATCTGGTTTCTCGATCAAAGCATCTCATCAACCTACTCAATGTCCTTCCCTTGAATAACATATCCGTAAAGTTCCTCAAATACACGCAGCGCGTGGACCCCGTACTGAAGAGTCACAAACAAGCCAGTAAGCTGATTAGTGAAGTTATTACGGGAGTTCGTCAGACCCAGCATTGCGCGCTCATTCTAGGGACCTGTAAGAAGACAGGAGACGACGTTCAGCCGGCAACACAAGATGTCTACGCTGTCACAACCTCGATTGCTTCCCCCGTCAAGACAGTCACCAGGTTACCTGTACCACTATATCAGAAGGGTAATATGGCATGTTGTATGGACGGTAGCACTCTCATCACAAGCGGCCTGGGAGACGGACTGGATGAGGCATGGAAACATGACTTCCAGGAGGGCGGTTGGCATGAGTGTGCACCCCTGAACGCACCTCGCATTAACCACTGTATGTGTGTACATAAAGGAGATATATATGTCCTTGGTGGTGTGCCTAACCCTGACTTTACGACACTACAGAAAAGTGTGGAGGTGATGGTGAGCGGCAGCAGCCACTGGCAACAGGCGGGGAACTTAGTGGGGTCAGCCTGTAACAACACAGTTTGTTGCCTGTTGGGTGAGGAGGATATCCTTGTGTTTGGTGTGGAGGATGAGCAGAAGCATTACACGCTCCAGGTTTACTCCACAGTCTCCCAGAACGTTACACACACCCTTAGCTTACCTGATGGTGACCAATGGGTGTATGGTGTGGTAGTGGCTGGTGAGCATGTCATCATGATGGCACGGCATAATACATATGTCTGTCCCGTGTCTAGCATTTATAACGGGGTGTTCAGCGACATACAGGAAAGGCCCTCATACAAGACACCAAATACGATGTGTGCTGTAGCTCTGAGTGATGACATCAGCCATGTTGTGTTAGTGGGCGGGGAGCCGTGGGATAAGACGTCACCTCATTATATGTACCGCGCCCTAGTGAGGGACATAGTTGGGGGTATAGGGGCGGGGTGGGAGAGGTTAAAGGCCAGCTGGCCTGTAGGAGAGTGTCTTATATCAGGTGGTGCGGCGTGTACTGGTCCGTTACCCGCCAGCGTGATGCAGTGACGATCTACTCCAGCGGCTCACTAACGGAGACGGTACTCCAGGCAGCACATGATGAGAGACATCCGCCTTCAATGATTGACTCGATGTGAACAGCCAAGCTCTACCTTTACAGACACGGATATCATTCAATAAGTTTTGTGTGAGGTTTGAACTCACACTATGGAGGATATTGGAGCTATGACGCGGTCAGAGACGTCCGCCGTTAGTGAACAACTCCATGTTTACAGCCAAGCTCGCCCGTTACCGAAACAAATATCAATATATGGATTATATATGATGTTTAACAGCACGCTAATAACACGGAGCTATATGGACATATGATCGGCCACCGGTTTTCATTTGTTGATATGCATTAAGGCATGGATAATTCAGTTATAAAGTAATATAAATATTGTCAACTTTTTGTTTGCGTTATATATATCATTGACAACCACATTGATTACCTGTTTGGTTTCAGTTTTTGCTTGAACGAGTTTATAAACATACCCTACAAGGTCAGAGCCAATAAAGGGTTATAGATTTATGTATCTGACAGCACATTCGATGGCAACGCGGATTACGACAAATCTATTGGTGGGGGTGGGGAGCTGTTGAGTTAAACGTTTCCATAAGTTGGGACAAACTGGTTCATATTCCTATTAATAAAATATGTCCCTATAAACAACAGGTCGCGCTATCATGATTTGACAGACGTGTGTTTTTAATTGCCAACTTTCCGTGAATTTTCACAATCTGGTACGGCATGAGTTGTCACAGCCGGAGTTATTAGCAGATGTGACAGATTACTTGCTCTTCTGATCTCCATTGCGGCACAGGATGAAAATATCAACTAAACTGCTAACCAAGGTGTAATTCTATCAGTGAAATATATATCTATAAATGTAAGGTCGTACAATTAATGTTCTGGAAGGAGCCGGCGTTATCAATGGGTGTGACCACCTCCCGTTATCTTTATATGCAGTACAGCTACACCACAATGTGCTATGCGAAGCTCCAGGAAAGTCACATAATAACTGTCACGGCGTCCAGTAAAGTCACATGACAACTGTCATGGCGTCCAGTTAAGTCATACGATAACTGTTACGTCGAGTTCTCTGGAATAGATATTAGCCATGTCAAATGGTACAGCCCAAGGATTGGGGCCACTATAGCACGCCATTAATGACTTATCACGCCTATTAAACCGTGAATGAGGATGATAAGATGACAATCAATTTTGAACAGTGACTGTTTCAGTTCCTTGCTGTATTAAAACTTGTACTTATTAAGATTTCAGTGTCTGTTTTTATTCATTCCTATCGCCGAATGGTGTCAAACTGAACTTAAGGCGTCATCGTATAATGAGAAGTGAACAAGACAAGATATCCAGCAATGATAAACACATTATGAATCAAATGCGCGTGATGTGGTCATAACGCCTCTCGTGGGTTTGTACAATCTGTCCAGACAAGGGTCTCGTTAACTGTCACGAGAAGTATCGCCTTGTACGTTAATAATATGAAATGAGCATTGATAGATTAGCTACGGTTGTAATCAGTGTGCAGATCACTGCTAATTCTTGTATAACAATCAATGATTAAACAAATTCTCTTCATCATTTAATTTGAGCAATTAATATTGAATACTGTGACAATCGCAAAGGTGACAGCATGTGCAAGGATATTAATTCCTTCTGGCGTGATGAATCCATATTGTGTCTGCCCCTAAATTGACTCATCTTTATTGCAGCAATATATATGGTATGCTCCATATTGCATCCTCATTATTGTCACTTGTAGGTACACAAAATTTCACCTAAAAGGAAGGTGCGTTAACAATTACTCATTATTAAGGATCATTCTTGTTCATAGTAGAGTTCGCGATGGCTGAGTATATGACGGTCAGGGTGTGTCAGTAACAAGGAACATTTCTAATCCTGAAAAATAGCGATTGTCATCATAAGTAGTGACCGTATATGCGAGTAACTTTTACCTTATTGTGTGACCGTGGGTGGCTTTTTATATTTGGTGTTTTTTCACAATATCCCACTTTTGATTATTGCGATTGACTGCGCAATAATCAAACAGTGGGATATTGTGAAAATCGAGCTGGAGAGCTCACACAAGGATAGCTATGTAATGAAGAAAAGCCATATCCTATTGTTGTTACGTAAAGTCAATTGTCCTAAACAGACTAACTTGAAATATTATAACATATTATCGTAAATATTTCAATCATCTGTTCTAAATAAGAAAAATGAATAGATAATTGTATGATATTCGTCGATTTCGTTAAATACACAGCCGATGAAAACTCTAAGCGTAACATTGCATGCTTTATTTGGGTCAACATAAAATATATTCGGAAATACACTTCGCATACGTGCTCTAAAATATGCCCATCTGTATCGTTTTCGACCCTAATCACAATGATTTCGAACAAGCTAACTATAACACTGGCGGCAAGTTTGCCAGTAATTGACATCGTACTCACAAGTTTCCACAAAGCAGCTGAGGCACATCCTATGACCTTCAGAACCTCACCAGGTGACTGATTGTCCCCCTGAAAACGACGATGGTCTGCAAACACAGAAATATATCTTATACCAACAGTTTTGATGATGTTCGCACTCGGGAAATGACAGTAATGATGTTGCTGCTGATGATATAAAGATGATGATGATGATGATGATGATGATGATTGATGAGGAAATGATGATGATGCCACAATACTGAATGATGAATGTTGCTGTTCACTATGGTTATTCTAAACACCCTGAATCTTATGCTCATGCTGGTTATTCGCTCCTCTAACACAGACAACCATTAAGGAGATATTGCCAAAATACTGAATGAAATGTTGCGCTCCTCTTTTTTCAAACGATCTCCATGCTTGATTCTGCTAACATGCTGCTTTGGTACGTGATATCTGGTACCGGTATGCATCAATTGAAATATGAGACAAGCGTTAGAGAGGGCGCTGTATAAAATTTATACACACATGCTTTGTTTGGGTCAATTAAGGTAAATGGAGAGTATACCTCTTGAAAAATGTTAACAATGGCGGCTACACTACTGAATGTTTCAATACGTTATGGTCGTAGTATATCATTCGCAAAATGCGAATGTTTACGATAGTCTTTGTAACGGTAAATGTCATGTAGATGTTTTGTTAGCGATGTGCTTGCTGTGTGACGAGGTTCCCAGAAAAACAACATAGGCGGAAATTGGTGAAAGTATTGGGCAATATCTAGGCAACAATGTTACCTAAATGTGGCTCAGTTGTCTTCTATATGATGCACAGTTATCCTGTGAAAAGGAAACTATTGATTTGAATGTATCATGTATCATTTCGTAATACGTAATAGTCTTGTGGATGCATAACAAACAACAATGCGCAATTACAACCCGCATCTCATTGTGAGATTGTGAGTTGCTGCTGTTTTTAATCCACATGGATAGATGCTTACGATTTGACATTCGTCTGCAACTATAAATTCCTTTTATTCAAAGTACTCGCCATTGTCGTTGGTTGGCGCGTTTATGATACAATCGTCAGTACAAAATCATTCGCAATGATTATATTTGCAGGCAACCTCAAAACGTCAACTTACGTTTCGTAGCTTAATTAGATAACCAATTCCAATGAAGCGCTTGCTACCAATTGTTTGTCAGCATCCAGGCTATCTTCATCACTTTAATTGTTTTCTTTCTTGCCTGATATGTAATTTGTTATCTACACAAAAATTGATATCTTACATGGCTTATAATTTTTATCATACCCATTGAATAATAATATGCGGCACTCTCACTTGCAATGTCATGTTTTGAATCACACCTACAGCCATTCGAACCTTGCGGGATGACCAATTTTGTCTTAAGCTAAGACACTTACAGCTATGAATGGTCGTTCTTTCATATTGAAGCTCAGCTGATACTTATCTAGCAGCACTCTACATCCAAACAAGTATGACCCACATAAGCTACATTTCTAACAAACATACCATTTCAAGAATCTGAAAGGCTGGGTAGTAAGGATAAATTATTCAAGCATTTCGTTTGCTATGGCACCTTGGCAAGTGAGCTATAAAGATTAGTTACAAAAAAATACAAAAGAATATTTTGTGATATCTGTCACGAGTTATCGAAAGCTGATGCAAAAGGTAGTTATCCCCACCAGCTGAAACTATCGGAGACGCATCAAGAGCAGATGCAGCCTCTCAATAATCTCTTTTTACAGCGATTTATTTCTATAACTTATGGTTTTTAATTCTTTAATTGCATGCTCTGTGCGCCTTGAAATATATACATTCGTATTTTGATGCATATTGCTACTTCCTCATTCTTGAAGGTAGGGATATAAAATCAACATCAAATAAGTTGTCATTTACAGAACTGAGAGAGGAGAGGAATATGAAGCGCCTCAAATAATCTGCTCATTGCAAAGAGGGCTGTACAGTTTAAGCCGTCATACAGCAGTCTGGGATTAAGACGATATCCTGAGCCAAATCAGGAATATATATTTATTAATACGATATATATATATATATATATATATATATATATATATAGATATAGATATATATATATATATATATATATATATATATATATATATATATATATATATATATATATATATATATATATATATATATATATATATATATATCTATATATATATATATATATATATATATATATATATATATATATATATATGTGTGTGTGTGTGTGTGTGTGTGTATATGTATTTATATATTTAATACGATGGTCTAGTCTTAGTAATGTACAAACATAATCTTTCGCGAGTGATTTCTTTGGATTTTGAATATTGTAGCGAAATAAGATTTTAACAACTAACCATTCGTTGACATAACCCGCAAACCTCACTATATTCCATACAACAATATATATTTCGATCCAAATTGCCGAATTGTTTAATCATGGGTGCTGGATATGTTTATTTTAAAAATTTATATATTTGATTTATTTTCTAATTTCATTACCGAAAACTTTATTTCTTCTCCTTATTCATCAATCTACAACATTGATTTAGATCGCGAAACGCGACCAATGGTTTATAATGATCACATATACAACAAATATCATATTTCTAATCCATAATGACGGAAAATGATTCAGAAAATTTCGGTATTCAGCAAACATAAGAAAATATATATGGCACGAAATGTATGTATATATATATATATATCCATATGCATATAAATATATATACATATATGATATATATATATATATATAAATATATATATATTTATACATATATATTTATATATATATGTATATATATATATATACATATATTTATATACATATATATATATATATATATATATATATATATATATATATATATATATATATATATACATTTATGTGTGTATATTTATATATGTGTGTACATTTTTTATTAACCAACTTTTTTAGGACATAACAAAAAACCTTCTGTTTTGGCACATAACAGAAACCCGAACGCTTTGGTACATAACAAAGACCAACCATTATGCGACAGTGTTGTGAACCTGTTGTGGCGGGAATTAATGCCATGGGATATGTCTTTCATCCTTGTTTGTATGACGGGGAATCTTAGTTTGAAATGGTAATAAACGATAGAATTAACGTGCAGTTAAGGGGCAATGCATGTTTAATTAACGACGATTCATTTATTTCATATCCAAAGAAGTACTATCCAACGTAATTCAAACATGGAGGAGCAAAGGCTCTAAATGTCTGGCGCTTTCGAGTGCCGAGACCTGTACGCTCCGTCGCTAAGTGATCTTCGATGTTGCAAGCGAGGTTAAGCCCCAATCTTGCACGCACTCCGCATAAGGATTTATTATATCGAATGGTCATCCTCTGCTACTAATATAACAACACGATGTAGTTATAGTAATAGACGATTTATATAAATCCCTGTGGCTCACACTCTTCAGCTCGATATGGTTGTTTGTTTGTCCATGGAGGCGTCTCCGTGGTTCATCATAACGCTTAGTGGTTCAAGCTCTGTCGTATGGAATCTTTCTCATCCAATGTAGTTCACAGACAGGCATGTTTTTTTTTGTTCTAGTTCATAGAAATATACGCTAATAATTAGATAATCGTACTACCGCTATGTTATCTCTATCGTTTCTGATTATATCATCTGTTATAGTAATACATTCATAGTTCTCCCAAGGGAATAGGTTTCATATGGCCATAATTTGTTTAAATGGGGTTGGATTTGAAATGCAGGTAACACAACATTAATATCACAGCTATGGAACAAGTAAGGCCACTGGTAATCATAGTTTTAACATTGAGGCCATGGGTAAACATAGTTTAAAAATAGTTTTTTACTGTCAAAAGCTATGATGAAATATTATTGCATCATTAAGTGAATAAACTGGGCATGTGTAATATTGTCTATAAACTATAAAATAATTAAAAATGTCACTTGTATGACGATTATGCATGTTTATTGATATTTCAAGCATAATTAAGAGTTTGTGGCACATCCATTTGGAACTAGCACAGCTCATTACAATTATGCATAGTTAATGACATTTCAAGCATAATAAAGAGGTGGTACAAGGCCCATTGGAACTTGTGCTGCTCATTCATAATTTTTTCCAAACTTTTAAGCAGGGAACGTCCCATTGGCAGGTGTGACTTAAGAACTTCTTTCTTCCCTGAAACAATCAACATGTACACATATTAAGCAAATTACTTGGCACCACTTATCCAGAGATAACAGTTCTATCATTCAACCAAAACTGGAGGCAAGAGATGTGTTGTTCAGATTGGTGGGTCTTCCCACATAATGTTAGGTAGTGTTCCTTGCTGGTACAGCTATAATCTGCCATTTGTCTGATGGAAGGGTGTAGAACAACTCCAGGTGTCAAAGTGAGGTTGTGTGTGGGGGTAGAGTCATATGAATAGTGTCACATGCATTCTGTAAAAGATGGTGACCATAAATGTTTTACAGACTAAATTGCTGTTGAACACAAGATTGCAGCAACTCAGCAGGTTTAAGATTGACCAGGACATCTTCAGAAAGATGCACAGAACAATGAGAGAGATCATTTTAGAGCTACACAGATTGTACATTTAGTCAGTGTAGCTACAACGTTTGTAATAATCTGTCTGCAGTGCAATGCTGAGAATAGAAGATATAACTTACTGATAAAGCATCAGATAAAATTACTTAATCATGAAACATCACATGGCAGTGCATGGATAATCTACAAGCTTAAATAACAATTCAGCCTACACCACAATTGTGCAGCAATTGTGCATAATATATAGTCTGACCATAAAAGAGATACTGGGAATGATCTTTCTGTCAAATTTATCCTGAATAATACAATATATTCTGAAGTATATATACCATACCTGGGAGTAGTTTCCTTAGACTCGGAAGCTGAATATAACTCCTGAAGGCAAGTTGTAGAGCTTGGGTCTGCATTGTATCCCATTAGAAGCGGTCTGCATGTGCATTGATATATTTTTTTCATATTTCGCTATTAGTTTCTAGTTATAGCAGACTTGTAATGACTTACATAATATAGCACAGGCCTTTATAGACCATGCAGTAGGAAGTGCCTTTTATATGAAGGTCACTTAACTAGAATTCATTTATAATGCAAAGAAGCCTTTCTTTGGTTTATACCTTGTCACTAGTTAACAGATCACAGGGGAATGAAAAATACGCACTTGTATCTTTGATGCATGTTCTGCTCGAGACATCCTGATCTGACTCGGAGTCACTAGAGATCAAGTTGTTTGTGTTGGCATCTTTAAGTCTGGGGTCTACAGGGCTTGTTGCTCCAGGCAGACTTGTGGCATAACTGGTACTTGCTTGGGCTGCTGGTTCAGTATCTAATAAACAAAAGCACATACATTTTACAATATGCATTGCAAAATTAATATAATTGACACATTACAGACTATGCATTAATTCAGATGTGAACAATGAGGAACAATGTTTGTATCACTGCATATTTCTACCATTGCTTTCACATTTGTTCATAATTATATGACCTGCATATTGTGTGAGTTTTCAGAACCATTTAATTGATCATTTGATGAAAATCGGACCATGTTCCAAAAATGTTTGTATGGTTGTGGTGCAAAATTGAAAAATACTTCATCATATGTCTCTCGATACAAGCAAACAAACTGACTGTGTTGAGGCAATCCATTTGTGCTAAGTTCACGCCCACTTTAGTTATGGTCAATTCAGGCAGTGGTCTCTGATAGGTTCCCAAGCTAACATCTGACATAGGTATCTATATTAATGAAACATTTATGGGTAGATTTGTGGACATATACATATCTGGTTGGTTCGGAATAGAATTTCTTCCATATTCACAGTACATGAGCTTAAACTTCAACAGAGCTCTATATATATGATAATGCATTCCAATCTGCATCTTTATTAGAGAACTAAATACGAATAGAAGCTTGGAGAGCAATGCCGTTAGAAGATAGAGAGACCCAGTATACATATGCTGGTTATTTATTTTCACAATATAACACCTCATAAAATGTTTCCACACTCACTTATAAGGATACCTGCAAAGGTCAGATCACATAAGTCAATGCCAGGCACATAAGCTGTTCAGCTGAGAAAATTCAATATTATCTACTGTTAAATTACATAATAATCATAGTCATGGTTTTTATAGCACAGATGCTCATTTATTATGCAATTAAATAGTTATGCAGTTCAGAGGCTGTTTATTTAATGGCTGGTGTTATTTGTATTAGGTGACCCTGTGGTGATATCTGACACTTTCAAGTCTGTATTTGCACCATCAACTTATTCCTGCTTTTGATAGACCATCACATTGGCCATTGCCTGGATAGGCAACAGCCCAATATGCATGTGATGTTGTGACTTCAAATTGTAAATGATATTTGGTCATGACATCAGACAACCTCTTTACAATTTAGATCCAACATCAGAAATAGGACTACCCCCAAGTATTGTTCATAATTGCAATCTGAGGACCCTTATACCTTTGAGGCCTATCATATTAAGATAATTGGCGATAGTTAAGTTTACGAAACACCAAGTGACAGTGGATAAGCAGCCATATGTGTTGATAGATTTATAAACCTACCATGCAAATCAAGCAGGGCAGTTAAAACCATCAATGGTCCTGCAACATTAGTCTCTTCAATCATAACTTGCCAAACAGCTCAGTACCATACACATTATGGTTATGTCTGACCATAATGTCCATATAACAACATATCTATCTTCATGGCTGAAGCTAGGCAAAGAAACTCCGCCTCTGACAGCTTTGCACTATTTACTACTTTCGATCTCTCACATCCGCGCTGTAAAGGCAAAGAGCCACCTGTGAAATTTCCGAGGTTCCGAAGTCAAAATGACAGATGAACTCGCTTAAAACTTACCAAAGCCCTCCATGCCAATAGAATTGTGACAAAATGAAAGATTATATGACAAAATGACACGAGGACTGTTTCTATTACTACAGTTTTGTCTAATTGTTCTGTTTGAGCACTAAAATACGGCACATCATGAAACTATGTTCAAAACCTCAACATGGCCCACTCCCACAATGCAACATAATTGAGTTAATTCTCGTTAATTCGCTGTGATATCGCTCATGTTTTCGATTCAGGCGGTAGCCATGTTGGGCAACAATTTCAAAATTGTTTTGGATTTCGTTATTTCTGTTGATTAAGGAGTATGACTGTTGTTGCACTCTAGGCAAGATTGATGGTAAGACATTTATGGATATGAAAATCTATGTTTTTTAAACTGTCCCTTGTCTGCATTGCGAGAAGGAGCAAATTTTTTTATAACCCTAAAGATTCTGCCATACTGACCCTCGTCCCTAAGGTGGCATCAGATCATCAAAACACCAGGGGCGAGTGCCTTGCCTAGGCTGAAGCCTGGTGAAGGGAGTGAAGGGCATCCATTAATTGGTAAAATTGTTAAGTTGATGTTTCATAGTCAAGTTCTCTTTGCATTTACATATCACAGGACAGTCTTAACTATAATAGCCAAATAAGTGTGTCAAACAAAAATTTGTTTTTCAACTTAACAGAACCATCCAACAGTATTGAAACGAAAGCTGCTAACGCCTAAATTGTGGATCAGCTGATCGCGCTCGTTCCGTGGAGGGAATTGGGTCATGGATATAAATTCGGTCTGGGTAGGAATAAAACGCGGATTAGGTGATACAGAACATGCAGTAATAGAGAAAGTATATTATTTTACCGACACAGCTTCTTTTCCGTCCATGTCAGAATGTATCTGTTGGGGAAATCCATATTTAACAACAAATTTCTGTGCTTTCCGCGGCCTAATGTAGAGTTATTGTTTACGAGTTTCGTAATTTATGAAATGTCATTATTAGCCGAAATACTGTAACAATCGTATCATTCTAAACCAGGGCTGTGATAAAATTTAATTTTAATGATCATTATTTGTCAGATTGGCAATTTTATGTGACTTTACTTTGGTAATCGTCTGCTAGTTTATCGCTAAATATTTCGCGCATCTGTCGCTCATATGGGGTCAAAGAGTGAATTTGGTAGCTTCGATCGTAGGGATGGGTTTTTTTATATCAAGTGTTTTGTTATTATATGGCTTTGATTCAAGTTCTTGCCTTAAGTCAGCAATTATATGATCATTGATTCTTCTGGTATAAATACAATTATCATCAAACTTTAATGACGGCATGTTTTCTAATGATATGAAATATGGTTGGTGGTCTGATATCCCATGCATCAGAATTCCTGCATGGAATAAAATATTTTTTGAAAGTGTACATTGAATATTATCAATCAATGTTTTACTAGTTAGTGAAAAGCGTGTTGGAAAGGTTATTGTTGGTACAAATCCGTTTGTTAGGATCATTTTTAAAAAGTCTTTGCAAATATGTTTATCATTTATTTTCAAGAGGTCGATGTTAAAATCACCAGATATTATAATATCTTGAGCCTTGTTTTGATATCGTGATAGTAATTCATCCATCTCATTAATAAATGTTTCATAATTTAGAAGGACATCTTTGGGTGGTCTATGTATATTACCTATTATCAAAACTTTATTTGATAGATTTGGACAATGTTGTGGGATTGTTAAACCTTCCCATATAGTATTTCTGTCCGTCAAGCTGTGTAGAGAATAATGAGTATGAGTATCTATGACCTTGAACCTTATTTCATTCCTGACATATATAGCTAAGCCGCTATGTGCACTACATATTTTACCTTTGTGTATAAGTTTGTATCCATTAATTTGAAGCAGGGATGTGTCAGAATCATCAGACAACCATGTTTCTTGTAAGCAGATGATGTCAAATAGACAATTATGTTGTTTATATGTTTCCAAGTAGATCTTCAATTGTGATATTTTTGCATTTAATGATTGAGTGTTCATGCTAAGAATGTTCATATTATTTTGTTTTGATTGAGCAGTTGTATTGCAGTCGAATCAGAATAATATGGAGAATGTATCAACACATCTGGGATGTCTGGTTCTAGAACATTGCTAGCATATTGAGTTTCATATATATATATTTCAATGAATTAGTATTCGTACCACCATGAGCATCTAGTATTTGATTTGTTTCAGACATGGGAAATATTGTTGGTCATTGATAAAAGTCGATCGCTATTCAATGATCCAACAGTGTTGAATACTGTGTGAATAATGTATATTTGGTAGTTTGTCAAGAAGGTACTTGACTTTTACGGTCGCATTGATTATTTTGGTCACATGACCATACAGAAAGTAAACAAGCGGGGTCATTGAGAATAAGAGCGCATATGTAGAATACGTGAGTTCCATGGAGGGACCCGGGGTTATTGAATTATGTTACAAGTATTATACAGGAAATCATTATAAATGCTTCTGCATATTTTTAATATCATACACTTATCGCTGTTGCATCACGAATTGGGTCAAGTCCAAGTTAGGTCAAGTCCAAACTTTGGTCAAGTCCAATTTAAGACATGTCCAATTTGGGTCAAGTCCGATTTTAGTCAAGAAAATCCTTACATTTGATGTAAGGAGTTAAACAGACAAGCGCGACGCTGCGGGGGGGGGGGGGGGGGGGGGTGTTCGTGTCCAACTGATACCTTTGATGTTTTATGGCATCTGGACAGCCTTCTTCCTTGGCCTCCTGCTATGTCACCGGACATCAGTTATTTTATTGGGGGGGTGGGGGGGGGGGGGGGGTTGCCTCAACGGTGGTCGCGTGTAAAGTGTTGCGCAGCTCCACCAACCTAACATCCAACAAGCCGAAAAAGGTGACTATCCTTTTGCTTAGCTCACTCGTCACCTGGCCATTACGGACTACATTCCCTCTCTCTCGTCATCGGAGCGCGTGATATTCAGTGACGGTGACGAGCGCGTCGTCCTCCACTCAGGTGCCAGCAAACCCCGCCTGGAATCTACCACGCTGCTACAGTGGATGTGTGCCAGCTTAACAATTATGCGAGAACTCATGGCGCGAGGTGATCTGTCCATTCAGGACATGAACTTGTACCTCAACTATATGGAGAAGATTGCCGAGCTGTCCACCAAGTATACCTGGCAATCGCTCCTCATATATTACAAAGAGTATCGCACATGGCAGTCACAGATCAAATGCAAATGGGGGCAACACACGATACACCTCGTCGAAGTCTACCTCGAAACTCGCACATGTCTGCAGGCCTCATCTCGTCAGTCAGTCATCTCCTCCAGCGCCCGTAACAGACGCCCAAACGAGATATGCAGCTTGTGATTTACACTGCAGCTGTAGGTACGCCCATCGCTGCAGTGTACCCGGTTGCGGTGAACCCCATAGCCAGCTGCAGCACACACATACCAGCACCTAGCCATCAAAAAACGCGCCTGCGAGGGGTTAGACATACCTGTCCCCTCACCCACCACCTCATCCCTCACCGACCACCCTCCCACATGGCAGACGCATCTGGAAAACGACCCTGACCAACAATATCTCTTGTCCGGCATCACTCATGGATTCCCTATTATTACCAATGACCTGCCCCATCACCAGGTAAACACCAATAAGTACAAATCAGCCCTAGCAGCACACCCCGAGGTAGAGAAACAAACACTACGATAAATAGCAGAAGGCCACTACTTAGTGGTGAACGAACCCACTCTGATAACTAGTGCCCTTGGTACAATACCCAAATCAAGCAAAGGAGTGCGGCTCATACATGACTGCATTCGCCCCCCCCCCCCCCCCCCCCCCCCCCCGGCCGCGCTATCAATGATTACGCTCGTCTAACATCTCACATCAGATATCAAACTGTCAAGCATGCCACGCAACTGATTTTGCCTGGCAATTTTCTTGCCAAAATAGACCTAAAAGACGCTTACCGGAGTGTGCGGATTACACCTAGCCACTATAACTTCTCTGGCCTCAAATGGAAATTTAAAGGACACAGTGTGTAAACGTATATGTATGACACGCGTCTCCCATTTGGTGCACGGCTATGAGTTGAATGTTTCCATAGACTATCTTTATCTCTTCAATGCATACCTAGCAAGCATGGTATTAAACTGTTGTGTACTTAGATGACTTTTTAATTGTGAGCGACACCAAAGCAAAATGTACATCAGAAATGAACACGGCTTTATCAATCTTATCACAAGTTGGAAGGACCAACGACCGCCCTTACCTTCCTTGGCATTCAAATCGACACCTCCGACTGCACCCTTTAGCTTCCCGGTCAGGCCTTCAAACAACGTCTGTAGCAATTTCGCACAAAACGCCGAGCCTCACTAAAGCGGTTGCAAAGCCTCGGTCGGGAAACTCCAATGGGCTACGCACGTCGTTCATGGCGGTAGGATTTACCTGCACCGCGTGCTGGCTACCATGCGCAAGCTAATAAACCCCTCACACAAAGCAATACTAACTCCTGAATTTCACGCTGCTATTGAAGTCATGTCCGATTTGGGTCAAGTCCGATTTCAGTCAAGTCCAATTTTAATTAAGCCCGTATTATTTTCCACAGTCATTTCACATTCATCGTAGTTGTCACCGAATTCAACATAGTTTTACTCCAGACATCACCAGATACATCATACCTCCAGTCTAATCCAAATTAGTGTATAATGGATCTAGTGGTTCTTGAAAAGTACCAAATAGCAGAGTATGGTGGCTATAAAGTAATTCCCCAACAGTGCAGCCTCTCTCCCTTCTACCTCCGTCATATAAGAACTTGTCGGCCTCCTACCATCCTCTCTCTATGTCTGGTTTTCCGCGCTAAACTTAAATAAATTGTGATTAGTAGACGGGATCCCAGTCTGCCTCTCTAATTCCACCCCCTTTGATTTCGGTGTCCACTCACGCCTAATCGAGATTTGTTCATTTTGTACAGCCTAGCTTTAGTTCACAAAAAGAGTTTAATACATTGTAACACCGCGCTGTTATTAGAGAAGGTGATGCAAATAGTCCAATGCCAATGGACGCCTGCAGTGGTGGATGTGTTGTGGTCGCGGTTGGATGGAGAAGATTAGATGATATGAGGATTTGAGATGAGCATGAGATCGGTTACAGCCAAGTTTAATCCTTTCATGATGGCAATCTATTTTTACAAGGCATTCCCACAATCCTGTGAAGCAACAGAATATATGTCAAAACGGCGGAAAAACAACCCCAATATCGCTAAATAAACAACTAGCTCGACACGAGAGCGCGACAGGATCAATACGGGAGGAAGTACGATCAGTTTATATGAATATGCTACAGACTGATTGATTGATATTATAATGACGTATTAATCATTTGAAAACACCATCTAGCGGCTGCGTTTCAGGGTACTACAGCTGTGAGCCCGGTGCAGGCGCTCTAGACATAAATGGGATAAATCTAGCATCACGTCGGATGTCCCGGTGTTAAACAGCATATGCTGGAAAAAGACATATATACGGGCATATATTAGAGTAAGCTTCTGATAACTGGCCCAGCAGCATCGTGCGCATCCGCTATAATGTGGTGCATGGCAATACTTTGTTGATAAAACATAAGCTTGTTGTACAGAGGAAGTGAAAAACATACGCCGTGGTACAACAAAAAAGTCGCTCTGAAATTGTTTTACCCCGTCAGTATGAACTGAGAGACCGAAAACTACTCTCATTGCGCTGCATATATATACCACGCTATACACTTAAGTGCACTCCCCCATCCGTAAGATGCTTCACTCAACAGCTAAAAGATACATTTAACTGTAACCTTTACTCCTAATTACTCCCCCCAGTTTCAAGTTTGCTAAAATAGGGAGATTGACACAAGCAATTCCATATCCCGCAGGGGCGATGAGTTAAAAGTCGAGATATTTCAATTATTTACCATGCAAGCTGTATTCGTAAAAATGAAGCGGGGAGTTCTTCGCAAACAATCGGGCTGCTTTGGACAAGCTGTGGTTTTCCAAGAGAGCGAGGTAGCTTGCAGTAGTGTAGATCCAAATTAGGAGTGGTTTGCGGGGTAATCTGAGTGGATGGGAGTTTCCAAGTGAATAAAATATACATGCACGATTGGTCATGTTACAGATAATTGTTTTAAACTTCATTAATTAAATCAACAGCGCCAAGATTCTAATTTTGTATTATTGAATTTAAGGAAAGCAGTAACTTAGCCTACAAGTCTATGAATCCACTTAATGATAACATGGCAGATATTGAAAGTTCCCCCAATGCACACCTACAACAAGTTTTTTTGGCGATAGGTCTAAACACGTGATAGGTCTAAACGTTTTTATGTCACGTCATAGACAAATGACGTGCGGTGACCCAGTTATGCGCGAATTCCAACGGACTGTCAAACAACTTAACTCAACATGGACAAAAATGTGTGTGTTCATCGTGGAATTATAATGTTATTAGTGCAAGCCTCGTTGATGGAATTATTTCTCCCTCGTGTGGATTAGCCGTGATCAAATTGTCGATTATTATACATACCAAGCGTGCAAATCTTCTCCCAAACAAACAATGGTTCGTCGTGTCGTTGTGGTCATGTTCATGGATAACAATGCTTCTGCTCGGAGTGCTGGGTAATAAACTAATATGTGTTATTGAAACTCGTGAACAATGGCTAAACCATTATATACTTGATATCACATAATAATGTACTGTCTGATTGAATAAAGGTTTCAAAAACAACCGTGTTCCTTTTTATTTTGACACACGATAACGACGGTAGACTGGTCTATTATACTAAATTTTATCAAATTTTCTGTCTAATAAAACTTATTGTCCTTTTTTTTCATGTAAGAAACAAACTGATCGCGATGATATACGCGTGAAATTATAGCCATTTATTCTTTTCTGGCTGTTTGCCAGCCATAAGCTGGCGGTCTCAGCCGAGTTCGCTAACAGTTTTGTGGATATGCCTGAGTTCGCGGACTCAGCTAAGCTCGCCGATTCAAGTTAAGACGACTCAAGTTAAGCTCCTTTATGGATACGGCCCCTGATTTCATTCATATGTCAAATTGAGTATACTACGCAATATATCTAATCTATCGAACCAGCGTTGTCAAAAAAAGACTAAATGTCATAATGGACAATAATTTATGAAAACCCAGGTCGAGAACCCAGGTTGTCGAATACACTTTGGCGACATTATATCGATTTTAACGTTATCATCTGGTTGGCTTGGCTATAAGCGTCTTAAATATCGCCATAATATATTCAAGTGAAGTGGTTTTTGCTTACCAAATCAATAGATATCCTCGACCAGCATCGCAACTTCGTCTCAAAACACGAGGAGCTTCACGAATTATCCGATCTGCCTAAGCATTTCGGTTTGTCCAGGCATATATAGTCTATATCTGTCTCCATCTCATTGGCAAACGTCGTAACCAAATATATTTGTATTCTCTCTATCGAATGTCACGAGGATAGGATATATTCGTGAAGGAAGCAATTCTAAAAAATATATCAGAAGTTGGGATAATGATATATCGGATAATAACGAGAAACAAGTTCTCAAAAGGTCGTCAGTCCAATATATAATTTTTTTCAAACGACCTAAACTAATTCCTGCGCGATAAATGGGTTAAAAGGTTGCAATGGATAAAAAGGAATGGAGATAATTTACAGTGTAACATCACTTTTAAATAAAATATTGTAGAATAAAGCATTGAAATAAAGATCGAAAACAAATCATCCGAGAGTCAACCAACACGCGAGGTAATGTAACGCATTCATATCAAACAGTGACAAAATGGCCGTGTGCTAAATTAGTATTTTCGTCCTGCTGCCAACCCAATCGTCATCATGTCACGTCTGATACAATAAACCAAGTGCAGAAACAAACCAAGCGCACAACTTTAAAATAAACCTTTACTGATCATGTCATTCGATTTTTTGGGAATCGGTGATATTTGTATGTGGATTTAAATAGTTTAGAAAATGCAAGTAGCTCCTCCTTTTTACAAAGTAAGTAGCTATACTTAGGCTAACTATAGGCGTCTGTAGGATCGTCATGCACCCCCTTCCCCGACCTCTCCCTCTTGTTCCACCTCTGCTGATGAGCATTATGGCTACACGTCCGCTGGACGGATCAATGAACAAAGCGGTTTTGTAGTTATGACTGTGCATGCGTCGATGTGCATGATGTGCAACGTCTGGGGTGAGATTATTTGTCAAATGACTTGGTAATGACGCTTACCTCTGTATTAGTGGAAAAGCTTTCCGACTTTCACAGCCTGATGCTGCCCGACTTTCACAGCCCGATGCAGACTGCAGTGTCCCGTCCCTTTCATTAAACACCCCCCAGACAGGCTTTTCAAGTTCACCAATCATCGATTGTCCGTTTGCGTCGGAGGTTGCCTTGCTATCATGCATTATATCTGTAATGTACGTTGTATAGTGGTTGCTCTATTAGTCGATCCAAGGGGCTAACATGATTGTATCTCACATAGCACCCGCTTAGCTTTTTTTGTCGGGCTGGCTTTCCAGCCATCACAGATGAATAGCTGATGCAAAACATCCCCACCTTGGCGACCTGTTGGTCCAACAATGAGGGCAATCATGATTCATTTATTTGCAGTCTTTATAAAGCTGTAAACAGCACCTTTACTCGTATCATATCATGTCCTTGAACTCCAACTACCCTAACTACCCCCAACTCCCACGCCCCCCACCCAACTCCACCCCCACACCTGTTCCATACTCATCATTGTTGCTATTCTTGTTCCTGTAAAAAATATTGTCAATCAAGTTTCAATAATATAAGGACTACTTAGACTATTTTTGCGAATGTGATTGGGCCATACAGTATTCTGGGTCTCTTAGAGTAGGGTGCTAGCTTTGGTCAGGTTAGGTGTGCGCACCGTTAGAGACAATAGCTAACCGACCGGGGCCTCAACCTCTGAAGGCGTTTGGAGGATGTATGCAGAATGCCGGTTTAGGTGCCAATCTATGCTAGTCGGTTAGCTAGTTGCTCACCAATTGGAAACAAAGAGTCAATGGCGTCCAGTTGCTCACCAGTTGGAAACAAAGAGTCAATGGCGTCCAGTTGCTCACCAGTTGGAAACAAAGAGTCAATGGCGTCCAGTTGCTCACCAATTGGAAACAAAGAGTCAATGGCGTCCAGTTGCTCACCAGTTGGAAACAAAGAGTCAATGGCGTCCAGTTGCTCACCAATTGGTATCAAAAAGTCAGTTGCGTCAAAGATCTTACTATAATAAGATACCCGACCCGGATGTTTCCGTTGTGAAGCTCGCGACCAGCGAGCCGCATGGTTTCGTGGAAGCTAAAATGCAAACAAAAGCGTGGCTCAATGGTAAAATACCGATCGGCGATGGTATATACTCAAAAATACCGCTGTATTTCAAAACTTTGACTTTAATAGAGCTAATACATAAAAACAAAGCCAATTACTATGGACACCTTTTCATCAATTTGTTTGACGATTATTAACTACAATATTGTTTTCTAAACGTTTGAACGAAGTCGCATATATCAGCATATACCCCAAGCCTAGCCCCGATCGGAAGGTAAAATACATACTTACTCAGACGTCCTGTAGGGCTGAATTTATCCCTTTTAAGACGCAGTCGGACGTCTAGTGTACCCTTATTTGATGTTTTAAAAGATTAATCTGAATCATATTGGTTTTGTCATTAGTGTGGACATATTTGCGGCGAAATATATGAAGTTGATTTAAATACATGCTCACGATTTCCCGATTGAATGATATTTGATTTGTCACCAAAAACTCCACTGAATCAACAAGCTGCATTGTAGGTTGATGGGGTGTCCTGTGCAGACGTATGATTTTATTATGTAGTACTGTAACATGAATTCTTGATTATTTTGAATAAAGATGTAATAATGAATTATTTCAGGACATAGCATAAACTAAAAACATTGATGCAGTATGAATTTAATCATCATTATCTCTCTAGTTCTCTCTCTCCCTTTCTCTCTCTCTCTCTCTCTGTCTTTCTGTCTCTCTCTCTGTCTCTCTCTCTGTCTCTCTCTCTCTCTCTCTCTCTCTCTCTCTCTCTGTCTCTCTCTCTCTCTCTCTCTCTCTGTCTCTATCTCCCACTCTCTCTTTATATATATATATATATATATATATATATATATATATATATATATATATATATATATATATATATATATATATATATATATATTAAGGTTATTACAACTAAAACATACGTACAGTTGCTCACCAATTGGAAACAAACAGTCAGTTGCATCCAGTTGCTCACCAGTTGGTGGCAAACAGTCAGTTGCGTCCAGTTGCTGACCAGTTGGTATTAAACAGTCAGTTGCGTCCAGCTGCTCACCAGTTGGTATCAAACAGTCACGTGCGTCCAGTTTCTCAACAGTTGGTGTCTAAGAGTCAGTTGCGTCCGGTTGCTCACCAGTTGGTATCAAACAGTCAGTTGCGTCCAGTTGCTCACCGATTGGTGTCAAACAGTCAGTTGCTCACCAGTTGGGATCAAACAGTCTTTGCGGCCAGCGAAAATATTAATACGATTTCTCTTCTTGATCTCTGTGAGTTATTTTATTTTAATATGGTATTTGTTCCTTTTGACCTATCATCATAAGCTTGGCACAAAAGGTGATCCTAAGTTTACTCGATGCAATCCTTACAGTCCGATACATTCATCGACAGCGTCATTCAGTCGGGATCCAAATCTAGTGAAAAGATGTATGATTTGCCAGCAAAGATAGCACACACAATAACTTGTCTGAAACTCGAACATTTACGTTGCTGCAAACAACAGCCCGTCTGAGGTCACATCTAGACACCAGGTTTATCTCGAGTAATTGTAGGGTTTAAAGTCACACCAACACTGATGTGTTATGCTGTACGTACAAAATTGAATAGATGAAATCGACCTTATTAAGCAGTCGCCATCTAAGATAAATGGGGGAAAAACTAGTTAAATTGAGGTTGATATTTTAAAAAGACCAAATGCTAAAATTTTCCTAGCGCAATTCACAACCAGCCAGCAGACTAGACCAAGCCATTCCATCCAGCCTCTCGTCTAGGCGAAATCCGGGTGTTGCATATCTGGCCCTTGCAAGGACCGCTCCACTAAACCACCTGGATCCAAATGCCAACGGACACGAGTCACAAACCAATAACGTGCATATAAAAGACGGTTCTCACAGTTCAGAGGAAAGTATAAAATGCATGTCAGCAAATATTAACAATGAATCACCAACAGCAAGTCGCACCTTTCACATTCAGTGGTGAGTTCCAACATTACGTAAAGAGAGAATCTTGCTTTCGTTTTACGAAAGTACTTCAAGGGGAAGCCAGGAACTTGACAGGTACATGTGAGCGTGGAATGGGGCGTTATCGTTATATACCACGTGACGTGTCTATAAAACAGAAGTGACCAAAGTCTGTAGCAAACATTGTATTTCCTGCACGTGACTCTTCTGTAAAAATTAAGCCGACCAGTAGAAAAAAAGAAAACTACATTAATTTATATGGTTAACAAATTATACTTAGTAGCCGTCTCTGCAATCGAATAAATTGTAAGTACAAACATCCGATTGAGACATGTTTGTCATATATCAGGCCATCTAAAGATGTTTCCAACCGTTTCATACTGACTTTGCATTTGCATTTAAAAATTATTTATCAGAAATCCTGTGGTTATTGAAACAGTACCTTTGATTTCAGGAGTGTCCCACAACGATGTCCTACAGTAGGGGTGGAGAAGAGAGTTTTGCCCCATCTAGGGGGGTGTCATATCTGCCAGTGAGACCTTCACGTCACACTGATTTACTGGAGTATATAAAATCAGTCAAAGACTCAAATGACTACCACGATTTAGAGCTCATCTCCCGAGGAAGACATTTCCATGTACATAAGCTTGTGTTAGCCGGCCAGTCGCGCTATTTCAGGGAGGCTTTAGCTTCTAACAAAACTGTAACAACACTTACACTTGATTTTAACGCTGACATTCTGTCTATTTGCATCGATTACTTGTACAATGGGACAGTCCAAGTAGAAACGCGTTATGCAGCAGCACTGGGCAGCTTATCTGACCAGCTGGGTATCGATAATCTCAAATACGATTGCTGGCATTACGAGGTGACTTCCCAGGACCTATCAATTGACAACTGAATC
This sequence comes from Urechis unicinctus, assembly GCA_034190875.2. Taxonomy (NCBI): domain Eukaryota; kingdom Metazoa; phylum Annelida; class Polychaeta; order Xenopneusta; family Urechidae; genus Urechis; species Urechis unicinctus. Next base: position 55,703,996 of record CM067357.1, read on the forward strand.
TCACAATGGGAAGTTGCTTGTGCTGTTTGTGATACGGACCTCATACTAAAAGCCCGTCGATTGGTGCTGCATAACTTTGATTCCCTCAGCTCGTCCCCTGATTTTCTGAAGCTGCCTATTGGCCGTGTCCAGGTTCTCCTCTCTCATCCTGACTTGGGGGTGAGTTCACCAGATGATCGCCTCACCAGCGCCCTCGAATGGGTGCAAGAAAATCCAGATTCTCGATCGAAGCAACTCATCACCTTACTCAATGTCCTTCCCTTGGATAAGATATCCCCAAAGTTCCTCAAGTATATATTGCGCGTGAACCCCGTACTGAAGAGTCACAAACAAGCCAGTAAGCTGATTCGTGAAGTAAATACGGGAGTTTGTCTCACCCAGCATTGCGCGCTCATTCTAGGGACCTGTAAGAAGACAGGAGACGACGTTCCGCCGGCAACACAAGATGTCTACGCTGTCACAATCTCGATTGCTTCCCCCGTCAGGGCAGTCACCAGGTTACCCGCGCCACTGCATCAGGGGGGTAATGTGGCATGTTGTATGGACGGTAACACGCTCATCACAAGCGGCCTGGGAGACGGACTGGATGAGGCATGGAAACATGACTTCCAGGAGGAAGATTGGCGTGAGTGCGCACCTCTGAACGCACCTCGCGACAGACACTGTATGTGTGTACATAAAGGAGATGTATACGTTCTCGGTGGTGGGCATAAACATGACTTTACAACATTGCAGAATAGTGTGGAGGTGATGGTGGGTGGCAGCAGCCACTGGCAGCAGGCGGGGAACTTAGTGGGGTCTGCCTGTAACAACACAGTTTGTTGCCTGTTGGGTGAGGAGGATATCCTTGTGTTTGGTGTGGAGGATGAGCAGAAGCATTACACGCTCCAGGTTTACTCCACAGTCTCCCAGACCGTCACACACACCCTTAGCTTACCTGATGGTGACCAATGGGTGTATGGTGTGGTAGTGGCTGGTGAGCATGTCATCATGATGGCAGTGAATAGCACCCATATCTGCCCCCGTGTCTAGTTTATATAAAGGGGTGTCCAGCGACATACAGGAAAGGCCCTCATACAAGACACCAAATATGATGTGTGCTGTAGCTCTGACTGATGACCTCAGCCATGTTGTGTTAGTGGGCGGGGAGCCGTGGGTTAAGACGTTACCTCATTATATGTACCGCGCCCCAGTGAGGGAGGGACTAGTTGAGGGTATAGGGGGGGGGTGGGAGAGGTTACAAGCCAGCTGGCCTGTAGGAGAGTGCCTTATAACAGGTGGTGCGTCGTGTACTGGTCTGTTACCCGCCAGCTTGATGCAGTGACGATCTACTCCAGCGGCTCACTAACGGAGACGGTACTCCAGGCAGGGCTATGGCATGTACATGGTGAGAGACGTCCGCTTGTAAGTAATGACTCGATGTGAGCAACAACGCTCGACATTTGCAGATGCGGATATCGTTCTATAGCATGCATGTGGTTTGAACGCGCACTACGAAGGAGCTATTGCCTGGTCAGAGACGTCCGCCTTTAATGAATAACTCGATGTAGAAAACCAATTTTCATCATTAATGTGGATGAATATAATATATTGCTATATATATATATATATATATATATATATATATATATATATATATATATATATATATATATATATATATATATATATATCTCTCTATCTCTCTCTATCTATCTATCTCTCTCTCTCTCTCTCTCTCTCTCTCTCTCTCTATATATCTCTCTCTATATATATATATATATATATATATATATATATATATATATATATATATATATATATATATATATATATATATATATATATATATATATATATATATATATATATATATATATATATATATATATATATATATATATATATATATCTGGCTATTGCTTGCCCGACAGGCCTATTGACTATCACACGGTCGGTGAGAATAGCAGGCGGCGCGCGGCTACCGTCTTTCACACGGTCGGTGAGAAGCTGCGCGCGACTACCGTCTTTGATTGACTGCGTTAAGTAATCCGATCGATAGATAAGAGATGACAGTCTTGTTGTTTTATGGTTTGAATTAGAATTTACGCAGACGCTAACAATGAGATACAGTGCTGGGACACATTATGTTTGCTCATGCTCGGATTGTCAAATTTTATACGGCTGGCGGAGCAATTACCATGTACCGCAAATAATTTAGAACCGTAAATAAAATATTGGGAGTTTAGCAGTGTTTAGGGCACTAAAGTAGACCTGAACCACAACAGCACGGATTTACCATGCCTTTCAGCAGTACATGAGCTTGGTTCGAGACTTTAAAAAGCAAACTTGTCAGTGATCAGAATGAATTCACTATTTATGATACCAATAAATAGTACAGATAACTTACGATATTACATGCTTGTAACTCAACTCACGCAGGAAAAGAAGCAAATCATTAATTTCATATTTAGTTATTGTATATCTAACCATTTATAGTTAAAAAAATACTCCTCCGTTGACTACTCCTCGTTTGACCCTAGTATTCTCGCACCGATCGGGCGTTTCTTAGTATGCACAGACCAGTGTCAAAATGTTATTCAACAGCACCTAATCAACGCTTTTTTTCAAATTATGTTTTATAGATGTCTTTATGCGCGTCATGTCAGAATTTGATACAAACTAAAAGGTATTCAGCGTTAACCTGCAGGTTTTCGGTAGTTGTTTTTCTAACAAAGTTCTCAAAACTAACATGATATAAACAAATGAGCGCGCCAATCTATGATGCAACGTCAACGACACACAACTAGAACTATACAAATTTTACGTACATAAAAATGACACGTTTGGGACAAGTAAAAACTAGGAAGGACCAAGCACTTGTCCCACAGGACAAGTTGGTTAGAAACCTTAGTATATATATATATATATATATATATATATATATATATATATATATATATATATATATATATATATATATATATATATATATATATATATATATATATATATATATATATATATATATATATATATATATATATATATCTATATATATATATATATATATACATATATGTGTGTATATATATATACAATATATATATATACATATATATACACATATATATAAGTAAAATTATATATGTATATCTATATACAAGATCAGAATCATTAGGACCCATGCTAATAAAGGGTTACAGATTTATGTATCTTATAGCACATTTCATGGCAACACATATTGTGGGGTTGTGGGGGTGAGGGGGGGGAGGTAGGTTTCTACAAGTTGGGACAAACTGGTTCCTAACTTTACTATTAGAATATGTCCTGGTAAACAATAGGTCGAACAATCATCGTTTTGGCAGAAGTAAGTTTTAATTGCCAACTTTCCAAGTAATTCAACAGGGGTCATTTTAGTAAGGCTTGTGTTGTCGAGCAATGTGTAATTCTACAAGTAAAATATATCCCTATAAATGTAAGGTCACACAGTCATTGTCGTGGAAGAAGCTAGTACAGCTTAACCGCCATACAATATGCGAATCTCCAGTGACGTCACGAGAATTGTCATGGCGTCAAGTTCTCGGTATCAACAATGTCAATTGGTACGGTCCTAGGATCGGGTCCCTTACAGCACTCCATCAATGATTTATCGTGCCTATTAAGACGTGGAATAGTTTCATAGGATGCTTTCATTGGATTATAAAATGTCAAACGGTTTATTGTATGCAAATATTGTACTTCGGCGTCTGTGTTTATTCATTCCCATCACCGATTCGTATCAACCGGCGACCCCCGAGACGTTGGATCAACAGTCCCATGTGCTGTTGTTGATTTCATGGTATCGTCGCCCGCCTGATGACGGGGGATGTATTTCATGTAATTTCGTAGTCACCACACAACCTAGCGAAGCTATGAACTATTTGATCGTATTATGAGGGAACAAGGCAAGATGCCCAGTGATGATAGATACATTATGAATCAAAGGCACGGGAAGTAGATGTGATCATAACGCCTCTCGTGGTTTTGTGCAATCTGTCCAGACAAGGGTCTCGTTAGCTGTCACAAGAAGTCTACAACAATGTGGCTTTTTACGTTATATTTGACGTAGACATTTGCAGATCAGGTACGGTTGTACGTAAGCATTGTGCTCATCACTACAAATGCTCGCATAGCAATCAATGTTTACAAAATTTCTCTTCATCTAACGCGCACTGAATTATCGTATACAAGGTTTTCACACCAACAGATGTTGCTGATGGGAATTCTAGATATAATGTAGATAATTCCATCATACAACTATATCTAATTTGGTTGCTAGTCGCACCTGTACATACACTGATTAGAGGTGCATGTAATCAGTACTTAATACGCAACAGAAAAGAACAAACAATACGACTCGCGTGAAGAAGGCAACTTAAATCACCGAAAATGGTCTATAAACTGAATGTCAAGTCTTCTCATTTGTCGCTATCTGCTCGCCTTCATTCCTCTGATAGTGGCTTTAAGCTTGTTTAAACCAGTCCACACAGCTACATACACGGTGATTTACATGCGATTGGTGGCTAAAGCTAGTTGGCATTCAGGGAATGTTTGTCTTAGCATACACAAGGAAGGCGACAATTGCAATGTGCGTGAGCGTGAGCAAACAAGAGTTTGTCTTGTTTTAGGAGCCCGACAGATAGAAATCATTCATTGACATTGATCATACTTTGTGAAGACAACCTGTTCCGTGATAATTGATCCAATCCGGAATGTATTGGTCAAGGGAAGGCTCGTTTGTCCCGTGTTTCATCCTTCCCCTCAACAGCTCTGACTCTCTTATATAGGGTTAAAAGTGATGCCATCATAATACCATACCAACCACGTCTACGTCTATTTAGTAATCAATTGTACCACTGAGAGAAAGTAACACCACGGAAAACCAATCCGCCTCTTGCGGCTAAGATAAATATGAAGCTTAAATAGGATGATTACTACTGTTTTGATTGTCGTTAATTCTGGGGTATCGCGTACGAGTTGCAACCACAACTTTGATGAAAACACTGAATCATGCACTTGAACATGTCAGCTAATGATGCCCACAGACACCAAAGCCAATTTATTCAACGAGTGCGTACGCAGTGTTCGGTTTCTTCTTGACTGATGCATATATTGCATCTGAACAACTGATGATTAAATAAAATGGAACGTGGAAACGCCATATGGGACTGTCCCCAAAACAAGGCATTGGAAGTGGTACAGTGCATTAACCTACCATGTGCGCCTAGGTAGACAGCAGCGGGAATCTCTCGTCCATCATATGAGATCAGCACCTTACACCAAGCTCCTATGTTTACGAGTGAGCAGCTGGGCAACGAGAATTACTCTTAAAGATTAGTTCGTTCAGTTGTCAATGTCAACGCCGAACATACCACCAACCGGTATAAGATGCATCAGATTTCCTCAACCTAAAACAATCTATACATGTATGGGCTAAAATTGGGTCGAAATCCAATTTGTTCGCACATGTGCGACATTTGGAATTGTGTAGAGCCATTTGGCAGCTGCATGTCATTGGGATGACCACGTTAAATGGCGATCCCCTCTCTCAAAGGGGATGCACCCGACCCGGTAGCTCAAAAGTTAAGTGCTGGACCTTCATCCCAGCGGCGTCGGTTTTGCAGCCCAGTCGGGGCGACAGGTTTGTGCCAAGTGGGCGCTGGCACTTAGTGACTTTAAGCCCCAATATTACCAATACCATTATGTATGAATAACCCCCGACATCAATTCCTCAATGCGAGTTCTGACTTCATTTCACGCCAACATTATGGTTCCTCTTCATAACCGAGCCAGTCACAACCTCTCACGTAGAGAACACTATTGGGTTGATTTGTTACCAGTCAAAATGACATGTAGTGGATGTGGTTGGTGAAAGGGACAAACTTGGCTCTGACTATAAAGTAACAGCAAGGATTTCCAGCAGATCTAGTATGATTAAAAATGAATATATCAACGTTTGGTTTGGTAGAAAAGTTGATGATCCTGTTTCCAGACGACGGGAATTGCAGATACATCACCGGCATAGACCAGTTCTTGCAAGTGTTATTCAGTGAATTTACTTTGAACAGGAACAACATCAAGCGATGCCACAAGACGGTTACGGTTTTCTTAAAAGATCTAACATTTGAACTAGAATCAAGATGTACAGCTTATTATAGTGTGGTATAATAACAGCATATACATGTCCATAGTTCGTGAAGCTGCATCACCATGTACACATTGTGCGTAGAGCGAATGTCAAATACGGTTTCAGTGACGTTGAGCAACTGATATAAACTATCTGTGACAATCGCAAAGGTGACAGCATGTGCAAGGATATTAATTCCTTCTGGCGTGATGAATCCATATTGTGTCTTCCCCTAAATTGACTCATCTTTATTGCAGCAATATATATGGTATGCTCCATGTTGCATCCTCATTATTGTCACTTGTAGGTACACATAATTTCACCTAAAAGGAAGGTGCGTTAACAATTACTCATTATCAAGGATTATTCTTGTTCATAGTAGAGTTCGCGATGGCTGAGTATATGACGGTCAGGGTGTGTCAGTAACAAGGAACATTTCTAATCCTGAAAAATAGCGATTGTCATCATAAGTAGTGACCGTATATGCGAGTAACTTTTACCTTATTGTGTGACCGTGGGTGGCTTTTTTTATTTGGTGTATAATTGCGCAGTCAATCGCAATAATCAAACAGAGGGATATTGTGAAAATCGAGCTAGAGAGCTCACACAAGGATAGTTATGTAATTAAGAAAAGCCATATCCTATTGTTGTTACGTAACGTCAATTGTCCTAAACAGACTAACTTGAAATATTATAACATATTATCGTAAATATTTCAATCATCTGTTCTAAATAAGACAAAAGAATAGATTATTGTATGATATTCGTCGGTTTCGTTAAATACACAGCCGATGAAAACTCTAAGCGTAACATTGCATGCTTTATTTGGGTCAACATAAAATATATTCGGAAATACACTTGGCATACGTGCTCTAAAATGTGTCTATCTGCATCGTTTTCGACCCTAATCACAATGATTTCGAACAAGCTAACTATAACACTGGCGGCAAGTTTGCCAGTCATTGACATCGTACTCACAAGTTTCCACAAAGCAGCTGAGGCACATCCTATGACCTTCAGAACCTCACCAGGTGACTGATTGTCCCCCTGAAAACGACGATGGTCTGCAAACACAGAAATATATCTTATACAAAACAGTTTTGATGATGTTCGCACTCGGGAAATGACAGTAATGATCGTTGCTGCTGATGATAAAGATGATGGTGATGATGATGATGATGATGATGATGATGATGATGATGATGATGATGATGATGATGATGATGATGATGATGATGATGATGATGATGATGATGATGATGAATTCTGTTCACTATGGTATATTCTAACACCCTGAATCTTATGCTCATGCTGGTTATTCGCGTCCTCTAACACAGACAACCATTAAGGAGATATTTGCCAAAATACTGAATGAAATGTTGCGCTCCTCTTTGTTCAAACGATCTCCATGCTTGATACTGCTGCAACATGTTGCTGGTAACGTGATATCTGGTACCGGTATGCATCAATTGAAATATGAGACAAGCGTTAGAGAGGGCGCTGTATAAAATTTAGACACACATGCTTCGTTTGGGTCAATTAAGGTAAATGGAGAGTATACCTCTTGAAAAATGTTAACGATGGCGGCTACACTACTGAATGTTTCAATACGTTATGGTCGTAGCATATCATTCGCAAAATGCGAATATTTACGATTGTCTTGGTAACGGTAAATGTCATGTTGATGTTTTGCTAGCGATGTGCTTGCTGTGTGACGAGGTTCCCAGAAAAACAACATAGGAACCTGGCGGAAATTGCTGAAAGTATTGGGCAATATCTAGGCAACAATGTTACCTAAATGTGGCTCAGTTGTCTTCCATATGATGCACAGTTATCCTGTGTAAAGGAAACTATTGATTTTAATGTATCATGTATCATTTCGTAATACGTAATAGTCTTGTGGATGCATAACAAACAACAATGCGCAATTCCAACCCGCATCTCATTGTGAGATTGTGAGTTGCTGCTGTTTTTAATCCACATGGATAGATGCTTACGATTTGACATTCGTCTGCAACTATAAATTCCTTTTATTCAAAGCACTCGCCATTGTCGTTGGTTGGCGCGTTTATGATACAATCGTCAGTACAAAATCATTCGCAATGATTATATTTGCAAGCAACCTCAAAACGTCAACTTACGTTTTGTAGCTTAATTAGATAACCAATTCCAATGAAGCGCTTGCTACCAATTGTTTGCCAGCATCCAGGCTATCTTCATCACTTTAATTGTTTTCTTTCTTGCCTGATATGTAATTTGTTATCTACACAAAAATTGATATCTTACATGGCTTATAATTTTTATCATACCGATTGAAGTGCACTTGAAATAATAAGATGCTGCACTCTCACTTGCAATGTCATGTTTTGAATCACACCTACAGCCATTCGAACCTTGCGGGATGACCAATTTTGTCTTAAGCTAAGACACTTACAGCTATGAATGGTCGTTCTTTCATATTGAAGCTCAGCTGATACTTATCTAGCAGCACTCTACATCCAAACAAGTATGACCCACATAAGCTACATTTCTAACAAACATACCATTTCAAGAATCTGAAAGGCTGGGTAGTAAGGATAAATTATTCAAGCATTTCGTTTGCTATGGCACCTTGGCAAGTGAGCTATAAAGATTAGTTACAAAAAAATACAAAAGAATATTTTGTGATATCTGTCACGAGTTATCGAAAGCTGATGCAAAAGGTAGTTATCCCCACCAGCTGAAACTATCGGAGACGCATCAAGAGCAGATACAGCCTCTCAATAATCTCTTTTTACAGCGATTTATTTCTATAACTTATGGTTTTTAATCCTTTAATTGCATGCTCTGTGCGCCTTGAAATATATACATTCGTATTTTGATGCATATTGCTACTTCCTCATTCTTGAAGGTAGGGATATAAAATCAACATCAAATAAGTTGTCATTTACAGAACTGAGAGAGGAGAGGAATATGAAGCGCCTCAAATAATCTGCTCATTGCAAAGAGGGCTGTACGGTTTAAGCCGTCATACAGCAGTCTGGGATTAAGACGATATCCTGAGCCAAATCAGGAATATATATTTATATACATATATATATATATATATATATATATATATATATATATATATATATATATATATATATATATATATATATATATATATATATATATATATATATATATATATATATATATATATATATATATATGTGTGTGTGTATATGTATATATATATTTAATACGATGGTCTAGTCTTAGTAATGTACAAACATAATCTTTCGCGAGTGATTTCTTTGGATTTTGAATATTGTAGCGAAATAAGATTTTAACAACTAACCATTCGTTGACATAACCCGCAAACCTCACTATATTCCATACAACAATATATATTTCGATCCAAATTGCCGAATTGTTTAATCATGGGTGCTGGATATGTTTATTTTAAAAATTTATATATTTGATTTATTTTCTAATTTCATTACCGAAAACTTTATTTCTTCTCCTTATTCATCAATCTACAACATTGATTTAGATCGCGAAACGCGACCAATGGTTTATAATGATCACATATACAACAAATATCATATTTCTAATCCATAATGACGGAAAATGATTCAGAAAATTTCGGTATTCAGCAAACATAAGAAAATATATATGGCACGAAATGTATGTATATATATCCATATGCATATAAATATATATACATATATGATATATATATATATAATATATATTTATTTATACATATATATTTATATATATAAGTATATATATATATATATACATATATTTATATACATATATATATATAATATATATATATATATATATATATATATATATATATATATATATATATATATATATATACACATTTATGTGTGTATATTTATATATGTGTGTACATTTTTTATTAACCAACTTTTTTAGGACATAACAAAAAACCTTCTGTTTTGGCACATAACAGAAACCCGAACGCTTTGGTACATAACAAAGACCAACCATTATGCGACAGTGTTGTGAACCTGTTGTGGCGGGAATTAATGCCATGGGATATGTCTTTCATCCTTGTTTGTATGACGGGGAATCTTAGTTTGAAATGGTAATAAACGATAGAATTAACGTGCAGTTAAGGGGCAATGCATGTTTAATTAACGACGATTCGTTTATTTCATATCCAAAGAAGTACTATCCAACGTAATTCAAACATGGAGGAGCAAAGGCTCTAAATGTCTGGCGCTTTCGAGTGCCGAGACCTGTACGCTCCGTCGCTAAGTGAACTTCGATGTCGCAAGCATGGTTAAGCCCCAATCTTGCACACACTCCGCATAAGGATTTATTATATCGAATGGTCATCCTCTACTACTAATATAACAACACGATGTAGTTATAGTAATAGACGATTTATATAAATCCCTGTGGCTCACACTCTTCAACTCGATATGGTTGTTTGTTTGTCCATGGAGGTGTCTCCGTGGTTCAAGCGCTGTCGTATGGAATCTTTCTCATCCAATGTAGTTCACAGACAGGCATGTTTTTTTTGGTTCTAGTTCATAGAAATATACGCTAATAATTTGATAATCGTACTACCGCTATGTTATCTCTATCATTTCTGATTATATCATCTGTTATAGTAATACATTCATAGTTCTCCCAAGGGAATAGGTTTCATATGTCCATAATTTGTTTAAATGGGGTTGGATTTGAAATGCAGGTAACACAACATTAATATCACAGCTATGGAACAAGTAAGGCCACTGGTAATCATAGTTTTAACATTGAGGCCATGGGTAAACATAGTTTAAAAATAGTTTTTGACTGTCAAAAGCTATGATGAAATATTATTGCATCATTAAGTGAATAAACTGGGCATGTGTAATATTGTCTATAAACTATAAAGTGATTAAAAATGTCACTTGTATGACGGTTATGCATGTTTATTGATATTTCAAGCATAATTAAGAGTTTGTGGCACATCCATTTGGAACTAGCACAGCTCATTACAATTATGCATAGTTAATGACATTTCAAGCATAATAAAGAGGTGGTACAAGGCCCATTGGAACTTGCGCTGCTCATTCATAATTTTTTCCAAACTTTTAAGCAGGGAACTTTTGGCAGCTGTGGCTTAAGAACTTCTTTCTTCCCTGAAACAATCAACATGTACACATATTAAGCAAATTACTTGGCACCACTTATCCAGAGATAACAGTTCTATCATTCAACCAAAACTGGAGGCTAGAGATGTGTTGTTCAGATTGATGGGTCATCCCACAGAATGTTAGGTAGTGTTCCTTGCTGGTACAGCTATAATCTACCATTTGTCTGATTGAATGGTGTAGAACAACTCCAGGTGTCAAAGTGAGGTTGTGTGTGAGGGTAGAGTCATATGAATAGCGTCACATGCATTCTGTAAAAGACCATAAATGTTTTACAGACTAAATTGCTGCTGAACACAAGATTGCAGCACCTCATCAGGTTTTAGATTGACCAGGACATCTTCAGAAAGATGCACAGAACAATGAGAGAGATCATTTTAGAGCTACACAGATTGTACATTTAGTCAGTGTAGCTACAACGTTTGTAATAATCTGTCTGCAGTGCAATGCTGAGAATAGAAGATATAACTTACTGATAAAGCATCAGATAAAATTACTTAATCATGAAACATCACATGGCAGTGCATGGATAATCTACAAGCTTAAATAACAATTCAGCCTACACCACAATTGTGCAACAATTGTACATAATATATAGTCTGACCATAAAAGAGATACTGGGAATGATCTTTGTGTCAAATTTATTCTGAATAATACAGTATATTCTGAAGTATATATACTATACCTGGGAGTAGTTTCCTTAGTCTCGGGAGCTGAATATAACTCCTGAAGGCAAGTTGTAGAGCTTGGGTCTGCGTTGTATCCCATTAGAAGCGGTCTGCATGTGCATTGATATATTGTTTTCATATTTCGCTATTAGTTTCTAGTTATAGCAGACTTGTAATGACTTTCATAATATAGCACAGGCCTTTATAGACCATGCAGTAGGAAGTGCCTTTTATATGAAGGTCACTTAACTAGAATTCATTTATAATGCAAAGAAGCCTTTATTTGGTTTATACCTTGTAACTAGTTAACAAATCACAGAGAAATGAAAAATACTCACTTGTATCTTTGATGCATGTTCTGCTCGAGACATCCTAATCTAGACCCAGAGTCACTAGAAATCAAGTTGTTTGTGTTGGCATCTTTAAGTCTTGGGTCTACAGGGCTTGTTGTTCCAGGCAGACTTGTGGCATAACTGGTACTTGCTTGGGCTGCTGGTTCAGTATCTAATAAACAAAAGCACATACATTTTACAATATAGATTGCAAAATTAATATAATTGACACATTACAGACTATGCATTAATTCAGATGTGAACAATGAGGAACAATGTTTGTATCACTGCATATTTCTGCCATTGCTTCACATTTGTTCATAATTATATGACCTGCATATTGTGTGAGTTTTCAGAACCATTTAATTGATCATTTGATGAAAATCGGACCATGTTCCAAAAATGTTTGTATGGTTGTAGTACAAAACTGAAAAATACTTCATCATATGTCTCTCGATACAAGCAAGCAAACCGACTGTGTTGAGGCAATCCATTTGTGCTAAGTTCACGCCCACTTTAGTTATGGTCAATTCAGGCAGTGGTCTCTGATAGGTTCCCAATCTAACATCTGACATAGGTATCTATATTAATGAAACATATGGGTAGATTTGTGGACATATCTGGTTGGTTCGGAATAGAATTTCTTCCATATTCACAGTACATGAGCCCAAACTTTAACAGAGCTCTATATATATGATAATGCATCAGATCATCAAAACACCAGGGGCGAGTGCCTTGCCTAGGCTGAAGCCTGGTCAAGGTAGTGAAGGGCATCCATTAATTGGTAAAATTGTTAAGTTGATGTTTCATAGTCAAGTTCTCTTTGCATTTACATATCACAGGACAGTCTTAACTATAATAGCCAAACAAGTGTGTCAAACAAAAAATTGTTTTTCAACTTAGCAGAACCATCCAACAGTATTGAAACGAAAGCTGCTAACGCCTAAATTGTGGATCAGCTGATCGCACTCGTTCCGTTGAGGGAATTGGGTCATGGATATAAATTCGGTCTGGGTAGGGGTAAAACGCGGATTAGGTAATACAGAACACGCAGTAATAGAGATAGTATATTATTTTACCGAAACAGCTTCTTTTCCGTCCATATCAGAATGTGTTTGTTGGGGAAATCCGTATTTAACAACAAATTTCTATGCTTTCCGCGGCCTAATGTAGAGTTATTGTTTACGAGTTTCGTAATTTATGAAATGTCATTATGAGCCGAAATACTGTAACAATCGTATCATTCTTAACCAGTGCTGTGATAAAATAAGTTAAATTTAATTGTAATGATCATTATTTGTCAGATTGGCAATTTTATGTGACTTGACTTTGGTATCGCTATATATTTCGCGCATCTGTCGCTCATATGGGGTCAAAGAGTGAATTTGGTAGCTTCGATCGTAGGGATGGGTTTTTTATATCAAGTGTTTTGTTATTATATGGCTTTGATTCTTGCCTTAAGTCAGCAATTGTATGATCATTGATTCTTCTGGTATAAATACAATTATCATCAAACTTTAATGACTGCATGTTTTCTAATGATTTGAAATATGGTTGGTGGTCTGATATCCCATGCATCAGAATTCCTGCATGGAATAAAATATTTTTTGAAAGTTTATATAGAATATTATCAATCACTGTTTTAATAGTTAGTGAAAAGCCTGTTGGAAAGGTTATTGTTGGTACAAATCCGTTTGTTAGGATCATTTCTAAAAAGTCTTTGCAAATATGTTCATCATTTATTTTCAAGAGGTCGATGTTAAAATCACCAGATATTATAATATCTTGAGCCTTGTTTTGATATCGTGATAGTAATTCATCCATCTCATTAATAAATGTTTCATAATTTAGAAGGACATCTTTGGGTGGCCTATCTATATTACCTATTATCAAAACTTTATTTGATAGATTTGGACAATGTTGTGGGATTGTTACTTATATGAATAAACCTTCCCATATAGTATTACTGTTCGTCAAGCTGTGTACAGAACAATGTGTATGAGTATCTATGACCTTGAACCTTATTTCATTCCTGACATATATAGCTAAGCCACTACAAATTTTACCTTTGTGTATAAGTTTGTATCCATTAATTTGAAGCAGGGATGTGTCAGAATCATCAGACAACCATGTTTCTTGTAAGCAGATAATGTCAAATAGACAATTATGTTGTTTATACTTTTCCAAGTAGATCTTCAATTGTGATATTTTTGCATTTAATGATTGAGTGTTCGTGCTAAGAATGTTCATATTATTTTGTTTTGATTTGAGCAGTTGTATTGCAGTAGAATCAGAATAATATGGAGAATGTATCAACACATCTGGGATGTCTGGTTCTAGAACATTGCTAGCATATTGAGTTTCATATATATATATATATATATATATATATTTCAATGAATTAGTATTCGTACCACCATGAGCATCTAGTATTTGATTTGTTTCAGACATGGGAAATATTGTTGGTCATTGATAAAAGTCGATCGCTATTAAATGATCCAACAGTGTTGAATACTGTGTGAATAATGTATATTTGGTAGTTTGTTAAGAAGGTACTTGACTTTTACGGTCGCACTTGATTATTTTGGTCACATGACCATGCAGAAAGTAAACAAGCGGGATCATTGAGAATAAGAGCGCATATGTAGACTACGTGAGTTCCATGGAGGAACCCGGGGTTATTGAATTATGTTACAAATATTATACAGGAAATCATTATAAAAGTTTCTGCATATTTTTAATATCATACACTTATCGCTGTTGCATCACGAATTGGGTCAAGTCCATGTTAGGTCGAGTCCAAACTTTGGTCAAGTCCAATTTAAGACATGTCCAATTTGGGTCAAGTCCGATTTGGGTCAAGAAAATCCTTACGTTTGATGTAAGGAGTTAAACAGACGAGCGCGACGCTGTGAGGGGGGGGATGGGGGTGTTCGTGTCCAACTGATACCTTTGATGTTTTATGGCAGCCGGACAGCCTTCTTCCTTGGCCTCCTGCTATGTCACCGGACATCAGTTATTTTATTGGGAGGGTGGGGGGGGGGGGGGGTTGCCTCAACGGTGGTCGCGTGTAAAGTGTCGC
Organism: Urechis unicinctus; assembly: GCA_034190875.2. Lineage (NCBI taxonomy): Eukaryota > Metazoa > Annelida > Polychaeta > Xenopneusta > Urechidae > Urechis > Urechis unicinctus. The sequence continues at coordinate 55,719,370 of CM067357.1, forward strand.
GGAGCTCCTCCAACCTAACATCAAACAAGCGGAAACAGGTGACTACCCTTTTGCTAAGCTCACTCGTCACCTGGCCATTACGGACTACATTCCCTCTCTCCAGTCATTGGAGCGCGTGATATTCAGTGACGATGACGAGCGCGTCGTCCTCCACTCAGGTGCCAGCAAACCCCGCCTGGAATCTACCACGCTGCTACAGTGGATGTGTGCCAGCTTGACAATTATGCGAGAACTCATGGGGCGAGGTGATCTGTCCATTCAGGACATGAACTTGTACCTCAACTATATGGAGAAGATTGCCGAGCTGTCCACCAAGTATACCTGGCAATCGCTCCTCATATACTACAAAGAGTATCGCACACGGCAGTCACAGATCAAATGCAAATGGGGGCAAGACACGATACACCTCGTTGAAGTCAACCTCGAAACTCGCCCATGTCTGCAGGCCTCATCTCGTCAGTCAGTCATCTCCTCCAGCGCCCGTAACAGACGCCCAAACGAGATATGCCGCTTGTTTAATGCGGGCAGATGTCACTGGGGCACAGTCTGTAGGTACGCCCATCGCTGCAGTGTACCCGGTTGCGGTGAACCCCATAGCCAGCTATAGCACACACATACCACAACGAGCCATCAAAAAACGCGCCTGCAAGGGGTTAGACATACCTTTCCCCTCACCCACCACCCTCCCACAAGGCAGACGCATCTGGAAAACGAACCTGACCAACAATATGCTGGAAAAAGACATATATACGGGGATATATTAGAGTAAGCTTCTGATAACTGGCCCAGCAGCATCGTGCGCATCCGCTTTAATGTGGTGCATGGCAATACTTTGCATGTCTGATGTTGATAAAACATAAGCTTGTTGTACAGAGGAAGTGAAAAACATACGCCGTGGTACAACAAAAAAAGTCGCACTGAAATTGTTTTACCCCGTCAGTATGAACTGAGAGACCGAAAACACTACTCTCATTGCGCTGCATATATATACCACGCTATACACTTAAGTGCACTCCCCCATCCGTAAGATGCTTCACTCAACAGCTAAAAGATACATTTAACTGTAACCTTTACTCCTAATTACTCCCCCCAGTTTCAAGTTTGCTAAAATAGGATTATTGACACAAGCAATTCCATATCCCGCAGGGGCGATGAGTTAAAAGTCGAGATATTTCAATTATTTACCATGCAAGCTGTATTCGTAAAAATGAAGCGGGGAGTTCTTCGCAAACAATCGGCTGCTTTGGACAAGCTGTGGTTTTCCAAGAGAGCGAGGTAGCTTGCAGTAGTGTAGATCCAAATTAGGAGTGGTTTGCGGGGTAATCTGAGTGGATGGGAGTTTCCAAGTGAATAAAATATACATGCACGATTGGTCATGTTACAGATAATTGTTTTAAACTTCATTAATTAAATCAACAGCGCCATGATTCTAATTTTGTATTATTGAATTTAAGGAAAGCAGTAACTTAGCCTACAAGTCTATGAATCCACTTAATGATAACATGGCAGATATTGAAAGTTCCCCCAATGCACACCTACAACAAGTTTTTTTGGCGATAGGTCTAAACACGTGATAGGTCTAAACGTTTTTATGTCACGTCATAGACAAATGACGTGCGGTGACCCAGTTATGCGCGAATTCCAACGGACTGTCAAACAACTTAACTCAACATGGACAAGAATGTGTGTGTTCATCGTGGAATTATAATGTTATTAGTGCAAGCCTCGTTGATGGAATTATTTCTCCCTCGTGTGGATTAGCCGTGATCAAATTGTCGATTATTATACATACCAATCGTGCAAATCTTCTCCCAAACAAACAATGGTTCGTCGTGTTGTTGTGGTCATGTTCATGGATAACAATGCTTCTGCTCGGAGTGCTGGGTAATAAACTAATATGTGTTATTGAAACTCGTGAACAATGGCTAAACCATTATATACTTGATATCACATGATAATGTACTGTCTGATTGAATAAAGGTGAGTCATATTTTCAAAAACAACCGTGTTCCTTTTTATTTTGACACACGATAACGACGGTAGACTGGTCTATTATACTAAATTTTATCAAATTTTCTGTCTAATAAAACTTATTGTCCTTTTTTTTTCATGTAAGAAACAAACTGATCGCGATGATATACGCGTGAAATTATAGCCATTTATTCTTTTCTGGCTGTTTGCCAGCCATAAGCTGGCGGTCTCAGCCGAGTTCGCTAACAGTTTTGTGGATATGCCTGAGTTCGCGGACTCAGCTAAGCTCGCCGATTCAAGTTAAGACGACTCAAGTTAAGCTCCTTTATGGATACGGCCCCTGATTTTATTCATATGTCAAATTGAGTATACTACGCAATATATCTAATCTATCGAACCAGAGTTGTCAAAAAAAAGACTAAATGTCATAATGGGCAATAATTTATGAAAACCCAGGTCGAGAACCCAGGTTGTCGAATACACTTTGGCGACATTATATCGATTTTAACGTTTTCATCTGGTTGACTTGGCTATAAGCGTCTTAAATATCGCCATAATATATTCAAGTGAAGTGGTATTTGCTTACCAAATCAAAAGATATCCTCGACCAGCATCGCAACTTCGTCTCAAAACACGAGGAGCTTCACGAATTATCCAATCTGCCTAAGCATTTCGGTTTGTCCAGGCATATAAAGTCTATATCTGTCTCCATCTCATTGGCAAACGTCGTAACCAAATATATTTGTATTCTCTCTATCGAATGTCACGAGGATAGGATATATTCGTGAAGGAAGCAATTCTAAAAAATATATCAGAAGTTGGGATAATGATATATCGGATAATAACGAGAAACAAGTTCTCAAAAGGTCGTCAGTCCAATATATATTTTTTTTCAAACGACCTAAACTAATTCCTGCGCGACAAATGGGTTAAAAGCTTGCAATGGATAAAAAGGAATGGAGATAATTTACAGTGTAACATCACTTTTAAATAAAATATTGTAGAATAAAGCATTGAAAAACGCCTTGGCTTTTTGGGAACTCATGTCGTGTGTGGCAGAAGTTCAGCGATATACACACACATACAGTCACCCGCGACGCTTGAGAATCCTTCACGCATTGTAAACATTCGAATGAGAGAGGAGTTTTTTAAACAACTCTTAAATGTCTTTTTTCGTGATGCTTACGTCCTGCCAGCACATGCGAAAGGACTTTGGACCCAAGCCCATTGAAGCGTTAAAAGAGGAATTCCTAACGCCCACTTTCAACATTCTGTCGCGCAGTCGTTTCGGTCTCGACCACAACAGAAGCGAACCTGGGGGATAGATTCGGATTTTAGGCTAAGTGAGCGCTGATACTGAGCCCACAACATCTGGTGATTCCAGCTTCATCTGTTACAAGAAAAGATCGAAAACAAATCATCCGAGAGTCAACCAACACGCGAGGTAATGTAACGCATTCATATCAAACAGTGACAAAATGGCCGTGTGCTAAATTAGTATTTTTGTCCTGCTGCCAACCCAATCGTCATCATGTCACGTCTAATACAATAAACCAAGTGCAGAAACAAACCAAGCGCACAACTTTAAAATAAACCTTTACTGATCACGTCATTCGATTTTTTGGGAATCGGTGATATTTGTATTGGATTTAAATAGTTTAGAAAATGCAAGTAGCTCCTCCTTTTTACCAAGTAAGTAGCTATACTTAGGCTAACTATAGGCGTCTGTAGGATCGTCATGCACCCCCTTCCCCGACCTCTCCCTCTTGTTCCACCTCTGCTGATGAGCATTATGGCTACACGTCCGCTGGACGGATCAATGAACAAAGCGGTTTTGTAGTTATGACTGCGCATGCGTCGATGTGCATGATGTGCAACGTCTGGGGTGAGGTTATTTGTCAAGTGACTTGGTAATGACGCTTACCTCTGTATTAGTGGAAAAGCTTTCCGACTTTCACAGCCCGATGCAGACTGCAGTGTCCCGTCCCTTTCATTAAACACCCCCCAGACAGGCTTTTCAAGTTCACCAATCATCGATTGTCCGTTTGCGTCGGAGGTTGCCTTGCTATCATGCATTATATCTGTAATGTACGTTGTATAGTGGTTGCTCTATTAGTCGATCCAAGGGGCTAACATGATTGTATCTCACATAGCACCCGCTTAGCTTTTTTTGTCGGGCTGGCTTTCCAGCCATCACAGATGAATAGCTGATGCAAAACATCCCCACCTTGGCGACCTGTTGGTCCAACAATGAGGGCAATCATGATTCATTTATTGCAGTCTTTATAAAGCTGTAAACAGCGCCTTTACTCGTATCATATCATGTTCTTGAACTCCAACTACCCTAACTACCCCCAACTCCCACGCCCCCCCCCCAACTCCACCCCCACACCTGTTCCATACTCATCATTGTTGCTATTCTTGTTCCTGTAAAAAATATTGTCAATCAAGTTTCAATAATATAAGGACTACTTAGACTATTTTTGCGAATGTGATTGGGCCATACAGTATTCTTGGTCTCTTAGAGTAGGGTGCTAGCTTTGGTCAGGTTAGGTGTGCGCACCGTTAGAGACAATAGCTAACCGACCGGGGCCTCAACCTCTGAAGGCGTTTGGAGGATGTATGCAGAATGCCGGTTTAGGTGCCAATCTATGCTAGTCGGTTAGCTAGTTGCTCACCAATTGGTATCAAACAGTCAATGGCGTCCAGTTGCTCACCAATTTGTATCAAAGAGTCTATTGTCCAGTTGCTCACCAGTTGGAAACAAAGAGTCAATGGCGTCCAGTTGCTCACCAATTGGAAACAAAGAGTCAGTGGCGTCCAGTTGCTTACCAATTGGAAACAAAGAGTCAATGGCGTCCAGTTGCTCACCAGTTGGAAACAAAGAGTCAATGGCGTCCAGTTGCTCACCAGTTGGAAACAAAGAGTAAATGGCGTCCAGTTGCTCACCAATTGTTATCAAAAAGTCAGTTGCGTCAAAGATCTTACTATAATAAGATACCCGACCCGGATGTTTCCGTTGTGAAGCTAGCGACCAGCGCGCCGCCTGGTTTCGTGGAAGCTAAAATGCAAACAAAAGCGTGGCTCAATGGTAAAATACCGATCGGCGATGGTATATACTCAAAAATACCGCTGTATTTCAAAACTTTGACTTTAATAGAGCTAATACATAAAAACAAAGCCAATTACTATGGACACCTTTTCATCAATTTGTTTGACGATTATTAACTGCAATATTGTCTTCTAAACTTTTGAACGAAGTCGCATATATCAGCATATACCCCAAGCCTAGCCCCGATCGGAAGGTAAAATACATACTTACTCAGACGTCCTGTAGGGCTGAATTTATCCCTTTTAAGACGCAGTCGGACGTCTAGTGTACCCTTATTTGATGTTTTAAAAGATTAATCTGAATCATATTGGTTTTGTTATTAGTGTGGACATATTTGCGGCGAAATATATGAAGTTGATTTAAATACATGCTCACGATTTCCCGATTGAATGATATTTGATTTGTCACCAAAAACTCCACTGAATCAACAAGCTGCATTGTAGGTTGATGGGGTGTCCTGTGCAGACGTATGATTTTATTATGTAGTACTGTAACATGAATTCTTGATTATTTTGAATAAAGATGTAATAATGAATTATTTCAGGACATAGCATAAACTAAAAACATTGATGCAGTATGAATTTAATCATCATTATCTCTCTAGTTCTCTCTCTTTCTCTCTCTCTTTCTCTCTCTGTATTTCTGTCTCTCTCTATGTCTCTCTCTCTGTCTAACTCTGTCGCTCTCTCTGTCTCTCTCTCTGTCTCTCTGTCTCTCTGTCTCTATCTCCCACTCTCTCTTTATATATATATATATATATATATATATATATATATATATATATATATATATAATATATATATATATATATATATATATATGTATATATATTAAGGTTATTACAACTAAAACATACGTACAGTTGCTCACCAATTGGAAACAAACAGTCAGTTGCATCCAGTTGCTCATCAGTTTGTGGCAAACAGTCAGTTGCGTCCAGTTGCTGACCAGTTGGTATTAAACAGTCAGTTGCGTCCGGTTGCTCACCAGTTGGTATCAAACAGTCAGTTGCGTCCAGTTGCTCACCGATTGGTGTCAAACAGTCAGTTGCTCACCAGTTGGGATCAAACAGTCTTTGCGGCCAGCGAAAATATTAATACGATTTCTCTTCTTGATCTCTGTGAGTTATTTTATTTTAATATGGTATTTGTTCCTTTTGACCTATCATCATAAGCTCGGCACAAAAGGTGATCCTAAGTTTACTCGATGCAATCCTTACAGTCCGATACATTCATCGAAAGTGTCATTCAGTCGGGATCCAAATCTAGTGAAAAGATGTATGATTTGCCAGCAAAGATAGCACACACAATAACTCGTCTGAAACTCGAACATTTACGTTGCTGCAAACAACAGCCCGTCTGAGGTCACATCTAGACACCAGGTTTATCTCGAGTAATTGTAGGGTTTAAAGTCACACCAACACTGATGTGTTATGCTGTACGTACAAAATTGAATAGATGAAATCGACCTTATTAAGCAGTCGCCATCTAAGATAAATGGGGGAAAAACTAGTGAAATTGAGGTTGATATTTTAAAAAGACCAAATGCTAAAATTTTCCTAGCGCAATTCACAACCAGCCAGCAGACTAGACCAAGCCATTCCATCCAGCCTCTCGTCTAGGCGAAATCCGGGTGTTGCATATCTGGCCCTTGCAAGGACCGCTCCACTAAACCACCTGGATCCAAATGCCAACGGACACGAGTCACAAACCAATAACGTGAATATAAAAGACGGTTCTCACAGTTCAGAGGAAAGTATAAAATGCATGTCAGCAAATATTAACAATGAATCACCAACAGCAAGTCGCACCTTTCACATTCAGTGGTGAGTTCCAACATTACGTAAAGAGAGAATCTTGCTTTCGTTTTACGAAAGTACTTCAAGGGGAAGCCAGGAACTTGACAGGTACATGTGAGCGTGGAATGGGGCGTTATCGTTATATAGCACGTGACGTGTCTATAAAACAGAAGTGACCAAAGTCTGTAGCAAACATTGTATTTCCTGCACGTGACTCTTCTGTAAAGATTTAGCCGACCAGTAGAAAAAAAGAAAACTACATTAATTTATATGGTTAACAAATTATACTTAGTAGCCGTCTCTGCGATCGAATAAATTGTAAGTACAAACATCCGATTGAGACATGTTTGTCATATATCAGGCCATCTAAAGATGTTTCCAACCGTTTCATACTGACTTTGCGTTTGCATTTAAAAATTATTTATCAGAAATCCTGTGGTTATTGGAACAGTACCTTTGATTTCAGGAGTGTCCCACAACGATGTCCTACAGTAGGGGTGGAGAAGAGAGTTTTGCCCCATCTAGGGGGGTGTCATATCTGCCAGTGAGACCTTCACGTCACATTGATTTACTGGAGTATATAAAATCAGTCAAAGACTCAAATGACTACCATGATTTAGAGCTCATCTCCCGAGGAAGACATTTCCATGTACATAAGCTTGTGTTAGCCGGCCAGTCGCGCTATTTCAGGGAGGCTTTAGCTTCTAACAAAACTGTAACAACACTTACACTTGATTTTAACGCTGACATTCTGTCTATTTGCATCGATTACTTGTACAATGGGACAGTCCAAGTAGAAACGCGTTATGCAGCAGCACTGGGCAGCTTATCTGACCAGCTGGGTATCGATAATCTCAAATACGATTGCTGGTATTACCAGTTGACTTCCCAGGACCTATCAATTGACAACTGTATCTCACAATGGGAAGTTGCTTGTGCTGTTTGTGATACGGACCTCATACTAAAAGCCCGTCGATTGGTGCTGCATAACTTTGATTCCCTCAGCTCGTCCCCTGCTTTTCTGAAGCTGCCTATTGGCCGTGTCCAGGTTCTCCTCTCTCATCCTGACTTGGGGGTGAGTTCACCAGATGATCGCCTCACCAGCGCCCTCGAATGGGTGCAAGAAAATCCAGATTCTCGATCGAAGCAACTCATCACCTTACTCAATGTCCTTCCCTTGGATAAGATATCCCCAAAGTTCCTCAAGTATATATTGCGCGTGGACCCCGTACTGAAGAGTCACCAACAAGCCAGTAAGCTGATTCGTGAAGTAAATACGGGAGTTTGTCTCACCCAGCATTGCGCGCTCATTCTAGGGACCTGTAAGAAGACAGGAGACGACGTTCCGCCGGCAACACAAGATGTCTACGCTGTCACAATCTCGATTGCTTCCCCCGTCAGGGCAGTCACCAGGTTACCCGCGCCACTGCATCAGGGGGGTAATATGGCATGTTGTATGGACGGTAACACGCTCATCACAAGCGGCCTGGGAGACGGACTGGATGAGGCATGGAAACATGACTTCCAGGAGGAAGATTGGCGTGAGTGCGCACCTCTGAACGCACCTCGCGACAGACACTGTATGTGTGTACATAAAGGAGATGTATACGTTCTCGGTGGTGGGCATAAACATGACTTTACAACATTGCAGAATAGTGTGGAGGTGATGGTGGG